>CM052118.1:16093365-16125433 GCA_028454245.1 Halictus quadricinctus
TCAATTTTTCCATTCCTCTTTAATACTGATTTTTAAGTCATTTAAATTTTTAAATTGTCTACCTTCTGTGTAGACAGCTCTTGATAATAATCCTCAACAATTCACAATTATATTTATGTCCGGGGACCACGCCGGCCATTCCAAAACAGGAATTTTCTCTTTTGAAAGTATTCATGAATAATTTTTACCGTGTGTACGGCAGCATTATCTTGCTGGAACACAAATTTTGGGCACGCAATGCATTGTGCATACTTATCAATTTGGTTTTTTATTAATCTCAAATAACTTGCACTATTCATTTTTCCTTGTATAAAATTAATATCCGTTTTTCCTTTGTAACCTATGCCGCCCCAAATCATTATTCCACCTCCTTTCATTTGTCGTCTAATTCTTGTTAATTGTCCTTTTCGAATGTCATGATAATAGTATCCACTATTATCTGGACCATCCAGACAAAACCGTTTTTCATCTGTAAAGATTATATTCCTCCAGGTTTTCCTCCAGTGTATATGTTTCTTTGCAAATTCAAGGCGTGCTTCCTTATGCTTCTTTGTTAATCGTAGCTTGGCTTTTATTCTTGATCCGTTCATAATATTACTCATTTGCAGCACACGTCGAACATTTTGAATATTAGTTTGTACACCGGCTTTGCAAGCAATTTCTCTTGCAGTAGCAGAAGAATTAGATGCAGCACGAAGTATTGCTGTTGTGTCACGGTGCGATAGGGCTGCTGGCTTTCCAGTGCTTTTCCTTTTACCGTAGTTATCCACATCTTTTAATACGTTATATACAGCTTTCCTGCTTCGACCAATTTCTTTCGCAATTTCTGAAATCGTTACTTTCCGTTTTCTTAAAATAAGAATTGCGTTTATTTCACTGTCAGATAATCTTTTACCACGGCCCATCACAAAATGCGACAGATACCAATATCAAGAAGCACTGAACACCGACTGACCACTTTAACTTCCTTAAACCTCGCGACATATTGAAGAAAATGAAAATAAACCTTGAGTGTGCTATCATTTTGTCTCTGTCTATTAGTGTGTTTACATTCCTCCTAAGAGAATATCTCGTAGAAATTCCAATATAGATAGTGTTTACATATTAGTAGAAGGTAGTCTTTCTGTATCATTGACACATTTCCTGTACCATAATTATAACGCGAGAAATTAAAGATAGCACGCGTGTGCTATCTTTTTCTTTGGGAGTGTATAACTGTTCTTCCACTTTTTTAACCCTAGAGTGTATAACGTGGATACTTTATATGCCTTCCTTAATACTCATTTTCAGATTCCTTTTACAATTTCAAATGGTTGATTTATGAATAGAACAGATTTGTTTTATACTGTGTAGTGATGGGCGTGATACCAATATTTCTTATAAGTTTCAAGCAATTCGATTCCCAAGTACTTATTTTAAATGTTTGATAGGTATGAAAAATTTAAATGCTTGGTATTGACATCTGATATGAGTAGTGCCAAAATGGGCATTGAGTGGTATTGGTATCACGCCAACAATAAATGTATCGATGCTACTCGAACTAGAGTCGAGCATACATAAGTATCAAAACAATAATGAATACTGTAGGTATCGAAAAGTATCGATTTCCAAATGATTCCTCCAAATATCTCGATGCTTTAAAGATTGTGAGTTCGAACCTGACATGAGAAAAAAAACTAGATAAAATAAAAATAAACGAAATAGACATAATAAAGGATTTATTTTTTACATATTTAGAAACAATATTTTATTTACTATATTGTCTTTTACTATATTGCCAAACCATGATCTTTTACGAGACATTATCTTTTGAATTTTAGCTTGAAAATTATACGTGAATTAATTGAGTTCTCACAGAATACTACGGTATCGCAACTGATGGTTGCTGGAGGAATGAATGTATTGTAAGAGAGAAATGTCTTGGGAGGATTAACGAACCTCACACAAGCATATCTCATGCTTCACGCCTCACGCCTCTCCTGCAGTATTTAGTAAATATATGCATTTGATGGCATGTTTGAAACTGTGACAGAAGTGTAATATACAGAATCACTGTTATATACAGAATTGTGTACCAATTCCATCAAAGACGTACTTATAAAGGATCGAGATTTTCTGAGCAACTATCATTAGAGATCGATACTTTTTGATACCCAGAGAATCATATATGCTTGTGATACCATGATTCTTTGCCACAAGGAATCGATACCTCTTGAACATGCTCAAGACCCATCACTAATACTGTGCGAACTGCTGTGGGTACTTTTTACTCGCGATGTGTAAACCTGATGTATGTCACAGTCATAAACTCGTCCTAATTAGAGGATTCTATGCATTTGTGACAAAAATGGGTTAAATTTCGCTTTGGCAACCCAGAAATTTTTTACTTTTTTCTATATATTCCTGTATATCTTGACGAGAAAAAGCCAAAAATTGAAGTTTTAAGGAGAGGAATTCATTTGCATCGGTGTTAATTACTAGTGTAATGATAAGAGAAGGACGGGAAGGTTAGAAAAGAAGAGATTAGCCGCGTTATCTCGCTCGATCTCACAGGCGCGTCCTAATTCGCGGCAGTATCGAATATCTGTGATCGAGCACGGCGATCGCAATAAAATTTGCACAATCCGTGCCACTAAAGGCACTCGCTACTGGTTCGACAGCTGTAGCCCTCGAGGCGCGTTGTAACTCAGGAACGTCGGCAATAAGATTCTTCGGACGCGTAAATCAGACCGCGAGCTATTACTTTAGAGATTGTTATCCGCTGCAGCTATTTTGTCAGCGACAAGATCGTTCCTCGAAGAGAAATGGTACCGGAGCCTTTCTGCCGTGCAACAACAGCCGTGCGCCTTGGATCGGTCCCTTGGCAAGTCAATTAATCCAATAGATTGTTGCACGCTGAACTTCGTTCTCCATTAAACTTAACGAAGTTAAGAGTTCCTCCATTGATTTCTTTTACAAATACCTTGCCAATTGACTCGTGATTTATTTCACTCGCAGGGGAACGTACCGAACGATAATAACCGATTTCTGTATCGCTTTGATCGAAAATTTGCTTTCAAAAAACTATATTTATACACTGGGTTTGCTTCACGTTACTTTATAAAAATTAGAAAAATGTGTCTACTCGAATTTTTAGGCAAACTTTTAGTGCCACGCTTCAATCAGTTCTTCGCGATTCGTTGAGTATAAATTAGTTTAGCTGAAAATTTGTTGAGACCCGCTACATTCTAGTGGCGCCCCAGTGCCGAGGATTAAAAAGTCGTAAAATTCGGAGCTGGCTTCCTTTCCTGTAAATATTTACCGAGGGACCATTGTTTTCCGCGGAAGCGCGTCTGCGGAACGACAACTTCCGCGTTAACGCGGGGAAAGAGTGAAAGGGATGCAAAAGGACGAGCGTAAGGACGATAAACCGGATATATTTCATCCCGTCGCTCGACATTCATTGCGCGTAATAACGAGCTTTATTTGGCGGAGCAGGGTGAGCGCACCAAGAACGATATTCACTCGTTGATATTATTCAGACCGGGGCGCGCAACGGCTGCGATTCCGCAGTGGAGCGTAAAATCGTGAAATTCCAGTCGACCGCGTAACGCTGGCCACTGTCCCGCGGGAAGGTAACGATCGGTTCGAGGGTTCGTGGTTTTCCGGAACGAAACAAGCTCCGTTTTTCTCAGACAGACGGAACCACTATGAGACGGAGGACATTGCGGCCTGAGAATCAATCTGGCTCCGCGGTAAATCGATTACAGGACAGTTCGAATGACATATGGTTTGTTGTGCGATTCCGTCGCGGATGGGAAGAGCCGAACAAAATTAATAGGAAACCGCTAGACCAGACTCGGATGCACCGTTAGCAACCCTCGATAGAAACAGTTTTGTTTCTTCGGTTTTTACACAAAACCGTTAGTTTCACCTACTTCGCGCGAGAAATATTCTGGCACGTATATCGGAAATTATCGTGAAGTTCTATAATGTTTTTTACAGTTATTTTATACTGCGATGCCATTAATTATCCCTTCGACTGCCAGAAAAAGGTACAAATTTCGTGCCTGCTGCAAAAGATTATATTTCTCAATATATTTTTGAAAAAAATGATTTTACGTAAACTTTGTTTGCATGGTCGGATTTGTAATTGAAAACCACACAATTTGAAAGACAATTTCTTTTTCTACACCCTCTATTTTACAAAGTGTACTTTTGACCCCCAACCCTGAGGGCTGTTTTCACCCCTTCGACACGGATGATTGCCGATAAAAAGTACATACCGAGAACTACCTCTAACAAAAAAATTGGTATGACTGAATTTGGTATGTTGCCTGGTTAGATAAAAAATATATGTGTTTAGCTGCATTCGATACAATTAGTAGAGAAGGAGCTGCTTTTTAAAGTACATTTTAAATAAAACAATAATAAACAGAACTAAGAAGAACAGAATTAGGAAGCTTTTATACAAGTTGTTAGTAGAAAAAATAAATTTGTAATACGTTTTTCGTCCACATATTTCGGTCCTCCCTGAAACGTTTTAGCCAGCTCCAGTTTCGATCTGCCTTCGAGTACTATAATTCTCCCCAGTATGCCCTAACCTTCTGCAACCCAGTCGAGCTCAGATCTACCATCAACCCCTGCTACAGTCAGGAAATTCGAAGTAAATCGATCGTTTACCTGCCGAGAACCATTTTCCAGTTTTATTCTACACATTTATCGATACGAGGAACGATTTCCATGCAGATATTGTAAAAATCACACACTCGCCGGGCAGCGAATTGCATTTCAATCTGCAATCGACCATTCTCGCCTTCGGAGAGGATTTGCGAAGTACTAAACGAAAGGTTCTACGCAACCGTACACTTCGGTTCTCTTTTTACGATCGCACGGAGTACTGTAATCTTAGCTTCCTCTTTCGTGTGTTGTTCAAGACACTCCGACTGTATCGAATCTATCTATTTGATACAGTGTAACAAGATTAAATAACAGTAGATCAAATTTTATTACTAATTGCGCTCGATGGTATTATTGATACTGTGTCGCGTAACAGCGACTGTGTGATAAAAATTAGATCGCCGACTGTATTGACGCGATCGGATTAGACATACAGGCTGTTGCAAAAACAAATGAAACATATAAAAACATTCGAAAAATTAGGAAATACTATTTCCATCACATTTTGGTCCACTGTGTTGCACAATTAAGGTTACTTTTGCTATTGGCTGACTAGTCATTACCGAATGATATATCCATCATTCGGTAACTGCGTGTCTATAACACCATGAAACACAATCTGATCTCATAATTTTCATCCAATTACCCCCCCCCCCCCCCATCCCCCATAAGTTTAGTGGAGTATTTATCCTCCGCGCATCACGAACATTTGTATAGGAAAATGAAGTTATAAATTGCAGAGGAAATATAAGAAAAATATATGCGCTACCCAGAAGAAGCAGAGGAAGAGCGTGGAACGTAACACCGTGGAAGGGAACCGATTGGGTGCCGTAGTTGATAACAACGTACTCTGGGACCTTCGACCTCTTCGCACGACGTTAGGTTCGACGTAACACGTTTCGAACGTAGGCGATTTAAGGTAGGTGGTGGATAATGAGTTCCTGGACCGCTAGGATATTGTATGCGGCTTATAAGGATGCGCCAATCAGCTCGCCACTCGTTCGTATATAAGATCGATGTAGCCCGGCGGATAGATGAGCTGTACTCGGCTATTATTCGTGAGTCGTGATCCTGGGTCAGCCGACTGTAGGGGATATTCTCCATTACTCGGATTCAATACGATAGAGAGATGGCAATAATGCATGGACCCCGGCCTCGATGGAATCCCCCTACGGTCCGTTGCCTTATCCATTGATCCGCCGTGTCATTTACCCTAATCGCGTAACGATATCAGTTACGATAGCCGGGCTTTCTAGTATTCATATTTGTTGCTTCCATCTTGAACGTGAGATATTGAGAAATGAACCACGCGAATGGGAAGCAATGCGGTTCTGCTTCCAGCTTAATTCGATGAAAATGATCGAAGATCATCATATTGCAGGGGTTTTTCCATAAGCGAAACCATCCAATTGATTCACAAAGAATCTTCGATCATCTTGGATCATTTGGGTTAGGAATATTTATTTTGTTATACAGATACACAAACACTTTACTCAAGAAATGTTCATTTGAGAAATTATTGATGGTTTAGAAAATTTAAACAGAAGTAAAAGTACTGTTTCAAAGTTCTTGTCTATTAGAAGCAAAATATTAAATCTCTGAATAATTCTCAGGGCATCTTATCATTTTCTCCAGCATCGCACATGCAAAACGGAGAACACGAAGCTAATGTATTCAGTATGAAGCTTGGTTTTCCGAGGAAATGGAATTAAAAAATTCAACCAACATGCACACACTTGGGGGCAATTTAGATGCACACGTTCCTAATTATTTTAGTTTCATACATTCAAGGATGAACTCTTCGAGAAAGGATAATAAGGCGTCTGTGATTATTAATTTTATCACGTGAAATTATTATCTCGGTTACGTCGCTAATACTCCATAAAACTCTAGACAGTTGAACGCACCTCCCAAGGGTTGTCCTTGACGGGAAAGAATATACAGAAGAAAATGATATGCAATTGCAGTGTAAAGAACGAAGCGTTGTGAAACTATTATTTAAACTTAAATTACAATTAATAGCTTGCGCAAAAAGTCCTAGGCGGGATACCTGCAGCGTCACGGTGAACCGCGCGCAGAGGTCTGCATCAGTTTTTACTACCCATCAGCGGCCATCGTATTTCACCGCATACGTTTCAATACTATTCTCGACGGGGACAGTAAAGTTCACCCGAGAGAGTGGCGTCGAGTAATTCCAGGGTCTTGAACCCACCTACCTAGCGACCCAGCTAGTTGTACCTACTAGATGCTATCTACACTCCACGGCAAAAATAGCGCATCCTACGTTTTATCGAGTTCCGCGCTAAAAACTAGCAAAAATGCATGTTTCGCTTTATTACTATCAAAAACCTCCGATTTTTAACAGTAATTCTGTCTATCCCATTTTTTAAATAATATGTACCCAAAGAAATAAATTTTTGGGACAATTCCGGTTAAACTTCACCTTGGCGATCCGGATATTTGAAACTTTTTAACATATAATTTTGTACATCTTCACGAGAAAATGGGAAAAATCGGGGCTCTAAGACAAGGAATTCGCCGGTTGAAAAGTTCTGTGTGTGACTTGTAATTTTGTCCACCAGTGTTACGCGCATGGGAACACCGACACGCAGCTTACCAGCCACGAACACGGCAACGTCTCCGGCTAGCCTCTTCTCCAGCGTACTCTATCTTCGGTTATCTTTGCTAGCGAAGAATCGTAAATTCGAGCTCGCCGGTGAAGTTGTGCGTAGAACACTGGACGCAGATTCCTCGCATGATTTACTCGACCCCGTACGTCGTGCACTGCAAGCGGTGTAAATTGTGCCCACGCAGATCGGCCGGAGTTTTCAGCGGAAATGGCCAGGAAGTTCTTGACCGTGCGAGAGTTCAAAGGATCGGTTTGATTTACCCGAAGTGTTCGTCTCATCCTGGTTTGAAAACAGTTCAAATGTGAAATGTCAGTTTCCATGTATTTTATTACGGTACCATAATTCCAAACGATTTCCACATTTCCAAATTTGTTTGTATTTATCAGATTGCTAAAAATCCTACAAGTACTGTTATATTGCATTTTGGTTTATACGGTATCGTAATATTCTCATCTGTGCTACATTCTGTTCATATGTGGGTGTTGGAAGCAATTGGAGATGTAACACCTGCTGTAAAGCATGAATTATTCTATTAAGTTAACGGTAATTGAATCAGTCCATTTTCTTTATGAAAGATTGCTGTCAAACCTGCATATTAGACTCGTTACCTGATAATAAGTTGTAATCATTTGCATAACTGGCTAGACCATATCGGTTGCTCATGCAAATACCCGTTAGCCGCGGTAAGTGGACATTAAGCAGAACTGGTGTGTACTATGAAATTAGAAAATTACTCATCTAGGTTGATTTCCTGACAATGATTGAGGAAGCTCATTTACCTTGTTACAATGAAACGTAAACAAGTTATTTCACCGTTCGTTTGAAATGTTCATGAAACAAATAGTCTTGTACATTGTAATAATACATAATCTTGTACAAATTTTAAAATACGATTGTATTATTTTCAACCTATTGACAACATATTTATACAATATTTTACTGTTTCTCAATTAACAATTCCAGTTTTTATAAAATGGTACTGCCCTATGAATATACATTTTCCACGTATTCCTGAAACTTCTTCGAATTAGACTGCAGATCTTTATGCAAAATAAAGCTGTTTCACCTGAATTAAAGCAAACTGGATTGAAATGGAAATCTATTTCCTGCCTTGACAGGTTTAACAGGTTGAAAATAATATAACAATATTTTTAGATTCTTCTATCTTCGTGATTACATGTTCCTCGTACGGTTTGTCGTAAGTGTTTAAAATCTGGAGATGTCAAAACACAGAAGAAACTCGTGCTTGTTCGCGGGTTAAGGAGTGTTAAAGCGGTCGGAATAAAGGTATCAGGCAAAAAATAAAGGTGAGATAAGAGAAAACATGAAGGATCAATTGGCGGAGCTTGCCGGATTCTTTCGGCGAGTTTGAAAACGACTGAAATATTAATCCGAGGCTCGCATTCAATCACGAGGGCAATCGCTTCGGGTTGAAGTCCATCCAGGTGTAAAGTAATTGAGTACCTTGTTCCCATCCGCACTGGTCGATGATACAGAGCCCCATGGGCTACTAGTTTCTAACGCGGATGGACCACCCGTGACTCAGTGGTTTCAGCCGTCAATCGTCAGACTTTTCGCTGCGCGGTGATTACGGTGTGACGGTGCTATCATGCTCGAGAGGATCGAGACGGAACGTGTGTGCCGGTGCATTTAATTTCCGGTTCGATCGACAGGACGACGCAGCACGCAGGATCTCGAATAAACGAACGAACGGAGAGAGAAAAGGACGAAAAAGGACAGCGAGACGCATGAAATATCCGCGAACACGCGGAACGTTAGACCCCGGGAATTATTAAGGAACTGATCGCTTAATTCGCAAAATCAACGACGCGAGCAAAGAGAAAGGTGGAGGGGAGACAGGGCGGGGGAATGGTTAATCAGCTCGTATCGGATTAAGAATGAAAAACAGGTAGGTTCGTGGCAACTTCCTGCGAAACAGCAATCACCAGCTCATCGGGGAACGAACGAGATAAAGAACGCGATATTTCAAGTTTCAGCTACGTCTCGAATTGATGAACGGACACGGTATCAACGGTACGGCGACTCGTAGCGGAGCAATCGGTAATTTCTCGGTAAATTGGCATAACCGTTTCATTATGCAATACTCAGTTGTTACAATGTATCGACGCGGCGAACAAGACAACGTACCTATCTAAAATAATGTTTAAATTATCAGAGGGTATCTAAAAAAAAAAAACAACGAGATGGTAGGGACTGGTGATGTTGTTACCGCTCGCCGATACCGTGATGATTACATGGAACCACATACTGTGGTTAGCCAGTTCGCTTCCATTAGTATAAACTGCAACTTTGTAACCAATTAGAGGATAACCTCTTAATGAATAGAGCCTTAATTGGAATGGCTTGTACAGCTTTATGACATCGTGATAGACAGTTGTGGGAATACTTTCACAGCAGGCACAAAAATGTGAAATATTTTAAATAAAACTTCAGCTCGATCAAGGCACTTTGAAGTGGCTTTACTGATCATAATTATTTGAAAATGTTGTGATTGCGGATTTTATGCGTCTATGATAAAAATTACTGAAATACCAAACTGTAAAGACTGTCATTAAATTTGTCTCCTATTTCTTAAATGTATTACAAAAAGATATATATCTTTATTTGACTTTGAGTTCTTAGAATTGATTTAGACAATTTACATATATGCACATATTCTACACGACTGTTACATCTTTGAATCGAAATGAAAACCAAATTACTTAATATATTTCAGGTTTTTTGTCATACACACAACTTTCATCTATTTTGTCACAATTGATATTTCTCACCGTAAATGATTCGGCGTAATTTTAAACAGAACATTGACTGCATCAGCCAACAACCGAATAAAACAACTAAAAAGAATTTCCGGTTACTCCCTGCGTGTGGCAACCGGTGCAAACAAAGTTAATGTCAAAACATAAACGACTCGGTCGACTTGCCACGTCACTGTTGTTCGCCGAGCAGTTCGCTGGTTAATTACCGCAGCAAGCAAACAATGCAAGACCGAGTCGATGGGTTTTTCCTGTAGCTCGGGTGGATATAATTCCTACAGTATCATGCGCATCCTCGTGTACACAGCATCATAAATCTAAAACACCAGTCTCTACGAGCGCGTCTTACAATTAAAACACACAAATTGCAGGTCCGAGTATGGGTGCACCTATCGCGCAAGAAGACTCATCAGATACAACTTTTTCGGGCGTTCAATTAAATCAAAAGAAAACCATTAGCGGGCCGGATAATTAATACAGTGGGGGATGGAGGAAAGAAAGGAGGGGGGAGGAGGAGGCAGGCAGGTAATCGCAATCGGCGAGATTGCAGATTAAGATTTAAGCAAAACAGCCGGTCGGCACAACGGGCTCGCGAAAGAAACGGTCACGCATCAATCGGCAATTGCGATCGACGGAAGAAGATCTTCGGGCAAGAACGCCTCTATCCGTAGAACGCGAACGTGACCAGCAACGTTGAAACGAAAAACACGGTCCCAAGCGGGGAGGAGTTTGCGCGCACCGAACGGATTAGCTTTGCAAATATCCTCGGTTCGGCCGGTTCGCGTAAAATGCGGCTCGCATCGCGCCTTTTTTCGTTTCGCCTGCCGCTCCTTTTCCTCGAAGAAAGGGGGCCCCGGGAATGCAAGCGCGGCGAGTGCCAGTTTCGCGTTAACGCCGTTTCACATTGCAAAAAGAGCATCGTAGCCGCGCGCCGGACCCGGGGTGAAACGTTCGTTCGCGCGTCCCTGTAAAACCGTTTATTGCCGTGAGAGCCGCTTGGGAGTTAGCGTCGTGTCGCGTCGCGTCGCACGGTGGTCCCGATCCGTAAAAACCTGCATTCGATTTATAGCACTTCGAGTTATACCTGAATCGTTAGAAACGAAACGGTCTCACCCGGGCTCTAACTCGCAGCGACGGGAAAATATTATGTACGTATACTTTATTGCTGATAAAACCGGTGCCACCCTGTTCGGAATTTTGACCGACGAATTCCGGTGCTCCAATTTCTGTCCGAACTACAGGAAGTTTCAAAATTAACAAAATTCTGCATCTCTTCATAGGTGGAGATCTGTTAAAAAAATTTACCCCGAAATTGACCTGGACCCTTTTACAAGGTCAAACACTTTTTACTGCTTCCTATAGGTCTTCTTGATTACGTATTCCTGAAGAAGACAACAAGACTTTTTCGAAACACTAGAATACGTTCGTCGAGATAACAGTAAAATAAAATCGTTCTGCGAGTTTTTTGAACACAGTAACACACTGTTGTTGTGCATGAATCATTGCGGATCTGATCATTATAATCTGGTAGCATGATCGGGGATAAAACAAGTCTCAACGGTGAGTACAGTACACAGGATCTGAACTCACTTATCGGCTACGTCGGTTTTCTTATTCGCAGCCATTTCCTTGCGCCGTTTCGTGCACACTCATTTATTAACGATGCGCTCTAACGGCGCATCTTTCTCCCGGTGGTTTTATTTCGTCTCGTTCTCTTCCTGGCTTTTCGGACGATGATTAATCGGCGTGCTGCACGCGGAGGAAGCCGAAGACAGCTTGTAATCTGTCCCGAGCTCGTTAATGCGACGCTACCCGCGATTAGGCGAGTAAGTTGTCCGTGGCGACCCTCTGAGCGAGTTTATTTGAAAAGTGTTCTGATATCCGGTCACGATAAGATGCTTTGCTGGAAAGCCTAAGCCGACTGGTGTTCTTGTTTCAATCGGTCCGCGAGATGCTTGCTAATATTTTATCGGTGGCAAGCAGTTGTGTTAATGCTGCTTCGGATTACGACACAGTTTGCATACCTTGGTGAACAGAAGTATGAATAGAGGGGAACAATTCTTTTCGATCTCGTTCAACTTTTCCCTGATCCATAATATTTTACGAGACCGAGTCATTTCGCCCGGGATTACTGTAATATTTAAATTAAAATTCCGGAAGTATAATCGTACTTCTGTTCCACTAATTTTTCCACAATCCTTTCGAAGGAAATCGTGAGGTGACCGATGGCCACCGGTGTCAGTCGACGTGTTAAAAAGACCGAGAACCCTTTCGAACCGCGGAGTCGGCGATACTAATCGATTTTCCCATGCTCACACTTGTTCCCGCGGAACAGGAGGACGACACAGTTTGCACACCGTGGTGAACAGAAGTATGAATAGAGAGAAACAATTCTTTTCGAGCTCGTTCAACTTTTCCCCGATCCATAATATTTTACGAGACCGAGTCATTTCGCCCGGTATTACTGTAATATTTAAATTAAACTTCCGGAAGTATAATCGTACTTCTGTTCCACTAATTTTTCCACAATCCTTTCGAAGGAAATCGTGAGGTGACCGATGGCCACCGGTGGCAGTCGACGTGTTAAAAAGACCGAGAACCCTTTCGAACCGCGGGGTCGGCGATACTAATCGATTTTCCCATGCTCACACTTGTTCCCGCGGCACAGATTCGCGTAACGCGACCGCGCGGTCGTGATCAGGTTCGTTAATGTAATCGAACGCGCGATTCGCGTATTAATGCATGCGAATCGCGGCGGGACGCGCGTGCATGCTCGCAATAAATCATTCGCCGGCGAGGTGGGTTCGGCTGTTGCGAAGAAATTCAAAGTATCCGCGGGGTGAGTTCGCGGAGAATCGTTCGGTCCTTAGCGGTTAATAGCGGAGCGCAGCTGGATGGATGCTCGGCGAGATCGGTCGCCGGTAGACAGAGATTATCCAGCGAACGTGCTACCCATATTAATAAACTAGTTTTTGCACAGTTCGGCCAGACCGTCTGCTCGTTTGCTTATTACCATAGGAAACCGGGTGGCTACCGACACGCCGTTTTCAAACGTCATCGTCGTTGCTTGTCGCCCGGCGGTGCGATTCGCGACCAAAGGGGCTGGACTAATTACACGCCAGGTGACCAAGGTCGCCTCGTTCCGAAAAATTTCTCACTGGACCACTGAAACGATGCTGTGGACCACTGCGCGTCGCAGAGCTACACGTCGTTTCTCGAAAAAGATATGTAGGAATATGTTGAAGGAAAACTCCTACGTCCTAGGTGTGGCGTAACGGGTAGAGTGATCTCGCACCGATTCGCTATAGTCCTTTAACCCTTTTAGTACCGAACGACGATATATCGTTGCGCCTCCGTTGGAGCCTTATTATACTCATCACAAGAGGTCTGTGTTTCAAAATAACTTTATAAAATGTTAAAATGGTTTATATTCGATGCAACACAAATGAAAAAAAGGTCATTTTGTTATCTCTTATGCTGATTAGTGCCGAGGGTCTGTACATGTTAGAGCGATAAGGTAGAAACGGGACAAGAGATATCCCTCGGATATCCGTCGACACGGGATAGTTTTTGTGGAAAAATTTTGTCAGTTTTGTTGCTACGTTTTTGGAAAATACCTGATATATATAAAGCTATGACCAAATGATGATTTTTTTATGTGCAATTACGGTTTGAAAAAGAGAAATCACTTTGTACGATTTTCATGATGTCTTATATTTATGTTATTCTTATGATTTTCAATAAATATCGAAACACAATAGGCGTCATTTTATTCTCCGTTTATTGCGCAATATGCTGCTTTTTAAATTTTGTTAATATCACTCCTACTTTCGTCTTTACGAGCATTTTTGCAAACCTCTACAAATTCGCCAATTCGGCCCGGTATTCTTCGCTTAGGTACGCTCCTTTCGCTCGGTATTAAAAGGGTTAATTCTATTTTGACGACAATACTCTTAAACGACAATTCAACAATACTCAATACTTCAACGCTCACGACTCTCGCTTCTCTACCTTTCGCTCTACTGACTCTCGACTAACTGCCCCTCGACTGCCCTCACATCCCTCGCATTCGTCCCTTTTATAATAAGACTCTCTTTCATTCTTCCTCTCTCGCACTCTCATTCTCTCTCTATCAGTTTCACATCCATTCGGAAAACCCAAACAATCATGTATGCCCTGCGCTTGGCGCCCCTAAACACTTTACCCTTGTCGCCGAGACCCAAACACTCTTCTTTCACACTTCGGCCCAAACAGGCTTCCTTTCACGCAGGACCCAAACACGTTGGCGCCACGATGTCGCGTCCACAGTCACCCTAAACAATCATTCGAATACAATGTCTCATTCATAACCCTACAGATATTTATAAGCCCGAAGATAAGTCGCGGGGATCGCTATTTATCAGCGCGATTAAACTATTTTTCGCGGCGAGGACGCCGACAGAAGGAGGAGGAGATGCAGCACCCTCGCGGAGAAGTCGTGACCCGTGGCTGGATTTTCTAAGCGGGTTTGCGGGGTACAGATTAAATCGCGAATGCTCGGATCTCCGTGTGCAAACATACAGCAACGGCCGTGTCCTGTGTAGCTACACGGTGTTCCGCAACGGTACGCTTCTCGCGAACAATTGCTGATGTCCGGTCGGCACCGTGAAGGGAGCGCCGGGTTATTTACGAGTGGCGAGTAACCCTCGGTCATAGGTGGTTGAGCTGCCTTTCGTGGATGGGGATAATGGGCGCTCGGATCACGACGCGAGGCGTTTGAGTGAGACCTTTGTGTCGAGCCAGGCGCCGTGAAAAGTCAGATTGCGTTAATTAGTCGATGATACGACACCGCGAGCTTGATTAATCGTGTTGCCGTAGACTCCTGTACAGCGTGATCGGAAAACTGTCCAGAAAGATCGTACATACAGGGTGACTGGTTTTAACTTGATGATTTCAACTTCATTGTCGTTTAGAATTTTCTATAAATAAACGTGCCTCATTTAGGCCCTAATAGGCCTTCCTAGAAAAATTGCTTACACTCCTATAAATTCGAATGAGCAAAATGGTCAGCCTGTTAAATTAGAGTCTCCCGTATTCAAGTAGCCTAATGTCCGAACGTTTCGTTTTCCGAACAGCGTGTTGCAGAAAACTATACCTCGACGTAGCAAATACGTCAAATAAAACTTACTCTGTTACGTAGAAAACCTGTTATGGTGGTCACAAATCATCTCCAGGTGGACGCGTTTCCGTCTAACTAAGCTAAGTTTTAAACAGCAATGAATGACTTTGAATGACCTTGGAAGACGACAGTAACTCAGTGAATTCGTCTCGGGATAGGCTGCACGCTTACATAAATCGAAGCATACAGTTCCGTGTAAAACAGCAGAGGTCACCTTGAAATCTCGGAAGTACGTCCACCTAAAGATTTGTGACCACAAGACGTCTCCTCCGAAACAAAGCAAGTTTTATTTGAAATACTCTTGCAACCAGCTATAGTTTGGGAAATAAGTGCGAGCGAAACTTGAAATGGCACACTCGGTATATGTTCCGGGACGACGGAACATAAAGATCGAGCAAAATCGGTCACCGTCGATTGCGATCACCAATGATTGCGTCCACACGAAACTCTCCGTTTTCCTCGAGAATTCGCAGTCAGCATTAATTTCAATTAGCAGCGAATCGTCCGGTATTCGCGGCACCGATCAGCCTCGAGCTCCACTAAATCGATTCCAATTTCTTAACTGGCCGTGCCACGAATGGCACTCCCAAGTGGAATATCATGTTCCCCAGTCCTCGTCTCAGCCCTTCCACTACCACACCTTTATCGAGAGCATCCAAGAATAGAGCGTCACGAATCCGTACCTCTCCCACAATAGCCGCTCGAAACTATATTATACTCATTCCGCTTTTCGTGTTGCATCCCCAATGCGATCGCCCCGATGTTTACCGAACATAAGTTCACTCGTCGATTTGCTTATCTTTATTGCATCCGCGTGGAAAACGTCATCGATAAACACCTGAAATAAGTGGAATACCGTGTTTCGTATTTTTCCTCTCCGTCTTGTTTCGCGACGCTTCACCGTACACCTGGTTCTTCTTTGCGTCTCGTTCGGATCAAGTGATTTCCTGCGGTCGTTGCGAATTTTCGGCTTCGATTTTTGAATTGATAGCAGTTTCGAAAGAATCTCCAATTTCAGCAGATCTGGAAACGTCGTTCCCAGGGAAGAATGCAAGGACGAGTGAGCGACGCGTCGTCGTTTCGACGGGAAGCGACCGAAAACGAGAACGGAGCCGGCGTCCGCGAAGCCATTACGCTTTCGCTTTGGCTAGCATGGAGAAGGACATTAGGCGTGTCACTGTCTTCTTGCTACCCCGTTGTACCGAGCTATTACGGTCCGCGTTGGTCCGTCTGACGTAATCGTCGACGACAGTCGGCGAACGTATGGCCAGCGAGCCGTGCAAACTTCCTTGTCCTGGCTCTTCCTCCTCTTTTTTTCTTCGTGTTTCCGCTGTTTCACGAAATTCGTTAAACACAGCAAGAAACCGACTTGGTCGAAGGACTCCGGTAATTGAACGGCCTCCAGGCAAGTCGACGTTGTTCCGATTCAGTGTTTCTTAGACAGCCCTGGGAGGCTCTCTGTCGCCTCTACCCCACACTTTCGACTCTCGCAACGCTCTGTCTCGCGTTTATCACTGCCTCTCCCTCCCTTTTTTTTGCGTGGATCACTCTTCGTTCCGCGATGCAAAGTATCATTATATCGGGTGTGCAGAGCGCCACGGAATTACAGGCCTCGCACCCGATAATAGATTTCTTTAAAGACAGACACAGGCGCGCGAACGAGCCCGTGGCGCTCTTTCTCGAATTCGCGCATCCATTTCCAGTTAATTTCGTAGCTGCGCAACCATAATGGCTTCTTTAACTTCTAACGCGTCCATTTTTTAACGTTACACCTTGTTATCACGAGTGGACACATTTTATTTTCTGTTCTGTTTAGATTCTGTCACCTTTATTATCTCTGTATTCATTTTTGTTCAATTCAAATTAATTCTTTTCAAATAATTACAATTCAAATGTCGCTGTGAACATCCTCGATCGTTAAAGTTTCGTTTAACGTTCATAGCGAATTTATTGTGCTAACTTATTATTTATTACACTCTATAATGGTTTACGGCCAAGTAACTGCAAGTATCTCATGCATATTAAAAAATTCAAATATACAACCCTCTCGTTTTACGACAGAGTCTACGCACTCGTGATCAACGAATGTATATGCTGACAGGCATAAACATAATTGCATTCTGAACGTTAGGCAGAAATTCGCGTCTGTTGAGCGGAAGTGGTCAAAAAATTTATGATCGATCTATAGAAAACCGGCAATAGGCACTCGACGCGCGTAACGTTTTATTTTATGGAACACGATAACCATTCATAATAGCCGTAGTGGCGCGAATATTTCACCCTAATTACGATACCTCGCCAGAGATTAATGTTCCATGTTCTGTATCCATCTTCATAAATCCGTTAATAGACAAATTCAAGTTTCCTTCGGACGTGTCGCATGTATCTTACGCAGCACGATCGCAGATAAGTTCGTAGGTTCGGTGTCAATGCAATCGGTATTATAATGAGTTATGTCGGCGCCACGTTAACCGGATGACGAATGACCGGCGAATACACCACCGAAGAGTACGTCGCTGCGCGGCGCGGCTCATGCATAGCGCTTTATATTGTTACTGATTCCGGAGACATGACAATTTTTTGCCGGGTGTTTCGTAAAATTTTTACGGCAAGATCGGTGCGCGCATCGTTAATTTCTCATTAGAACAGCGACACGCTCCATCCACCGGGACACCCTAACAAGTTCCGATGTCCGCGCGAGTCCACCTTCAGCCGGAAAGACCGAGCAAGAAAACCACTGAAAAGGAGAACACCATCCGCTATAAATTCTTCGGAAACGCCGCAAGAAAGCGAGGAACCAATCGGAAATTACATCACACGAACGAAACGCCCCGCGGCCGACTTTTTGCCGAAAACATCGCGCGTAGCGAACAAGTCGGCCATGATCAAGATGTTTCGCTTCTTTCCCGGCTCCGAGTCTGTCGCATATAATATACAACCGGCCAGGAAAACAGGACCGGATCACGCAATTAATGAAAAACGATAGAGCTCTTCAAGCGTTGATAACAACTGCAAATCGTTATTCAATTGCACGTTTATGCAGAATCCCACTTTCCGAGGTCGTTTCGTAAAGCCTGTTATCGAAACTGCGTTTTACCGCTTCGAGGGCTCGATAAAGTCCGCACGAGATCTTAATAAAGTTATCTTGATCTTTGTCGACAGTAGCTTGTCAATTAGGCCCATACGTATGCATACGCCGGTCGATGGTTTAGTTGTATTCGAGATCAAAAGTTTGGTCCGTGGTTCCCCATTGCAATGTACAGTAAAGCCTCGGTCTAAGCCGCACGAAGCTACACGATCTTAGTTCGCGCGAGAATCTCGAGCTGCCTCGGTCGCTACACGATATATGTCACGACACGAACCCGAGGATAGGGCTTAGATCAAGACTATCTCAATATTCAATTTAATCTGTCTTTAACACTTTGACTGCCAAACTAGAAACCTCAAAAATTCCATACAATCAAAGTAAGTTATTTAATGAAATAAAAATATTGAGTAGTCCTCCAACTTTCTTGCATTTTACAGATCCTAAACGAATTTGATACAACGAATATATTAACGTAAAAATTAATTTTAAAACTTGGACAAATAATTCTGTCGCCCACATATGGGTGACATGACAGCCAACGTGTTAAACTGTGCCTGCTCGTTTCCGTGAAAAATGCATAAAATCCGTAGTCTGGTAATTATTGTTTATGTAATGATTCAATCTCATATGAAACTTTTAGTAGATAATGTACCATCGGGAAGG
Organism: Halictus quadricinctus; assembly: GCA_028454245.1. NCBI lineage: Eukaryota > Metazoa > Arthropoda > Insecta > Hymenoptera > Halictidae > Halictus > Halictus quadricinctus. The sequence goes on from CM052118.1 coordinate 16,112,341, forward strand.
ACCAGGAAATGTTTTTTCTAGTCATAAACTGCTATCTCGCGGTGTACCGTTGATGACACTTGAAAGCGTGCAAGTAGTCCCCACTGACAATTAACAGTACTCTACACGAATCGACCGGAAGCGGTCACGTCGCGAGATTGCTGGCTCTGTGGAGTTCCTGTCACGAACAGAACAGTTCTGGCGAGTAAATCGTCCCGGTCACGGGATGAGTTTTACGTGCCAGGGGACCCGTGACCAGGTAAACTTCCAAGGAAGACGCTTGACGAACCTCCGCGACAGGCTACCAGGGTTAACGGTCATCATTATCCTCGCCGGTGGCTACGAACCTCGAGAAAATTACCGGCTATTCCTGGGTTATGTGGAGCAATTATGACGTCAAGGAGTTTGAGGCGTTGTACGTCAAGGTCTGCTCACTTTATTCCGTCTGGAATTTGATTGGTCATCGTTGATGGCAAAGACGGATCGTAAAAGCGTTAATTAAATAATAAAACTATCGAGTACTGTCGTTCATTAGGGTCGTAACAGAAATAAAATGCTGAATATCTTGTTCTAAATAACATTTATATGATATCAAATAAACGGAGATTCTGTGTATCTGGAATACGATTGGTTTTAAATACCACGTTACATCCGTAACATCAATGCAGTATATCACACTCTTCTCTAATCGAACTGGTCGTATAATTACACGATGGCATGCCACGTTTCTTATCATCCGCATAAAATCTAATTTATCATGACAATTTTGCTTTGAAAAGAGGTTCCGAGATATAACAGGTCCCTTCTAGTTAATCATAGTTTCTTCGCAATGGACTTATCTAAAAAGAAAAAGAAAAACAATCGTGGTATAGTCAGCACTCATAAGTGTACAGCAGACCACATTACATGCACCAACGTTGTGTAAGAATTAATACAAATGACCGGTGGCAAGAAACGTGTAAATAAGTTTCATCTAGCTGTTAGTACGCCGCCGCGGCAGCTTCCTGTTTATCCTTAATTAACGTATCCGCGAAAACTCGTAACTAACGAGTCGAGTGCTTACCGAACTGTCCTCCGTAATACACCTGTTTAATTTCCTTCCAGTTCGTTGTCACCGGCTTAATTCAAGACAATTACGTTGCAAAACAGACACACACCGTTCGCGTTACACAGCTCGTTAGCTCGCCGTCCAATTTAAATCATCGTGCCGGCCAATTTATTTCCGGCAGTGACACGGTGCGTTTTCCTTGAGCCAAACATGAAAAAAAGAATACTAACTAGGTATCATCTTAGCAATGATGAACGTACGTTGCATGGTAACGATTGTTATAATTGGAGGTATATAACTAAACTAAAGATAGATGTTTTTTTCCGTGTATTTCTTTTTGTAATCTTTTTCTTTTTCTTCTTTTCTCGCGGTAAGTAAAAGGGAGCGGAACGAGAGAAAGAATTTCAGTTCGCAGCAGGAGTTCCACGGTGAAAACCGTTCGAAATAAATGGCAGGACAGAGCCAAATCCAACTTTCCCGGCAGTCTTTTCTCCGTCGAATTTTGCAACTTCGTCAGGATTCCTCCCGGGTCACTTTTAAACAACGCCTGCGCGGCCAGGCTCGTTTAGAAAGTAATTTTGTCTCGCAGGGTATATGAAACTGCTTTTAACCCCATTCCGACCGAATGAGTTCCTCCCATAGAGACTACTGGAATAGGCTTCGCGATATTAAGGGAGGAACACACAAACGAGGCAGCACGCCATTTTTCGAAGAACCATCGCGTCTTTAAAATCTACTTTCTGGAAGTAATTTCCCGCTACACGGAATCACAGCAGCCTTTATCGAACCGTTTACTAGTATCGTAACACGAAATCGGATCGGACGAACGGATAACAGTGAATAGCCAACTCTCGATCTAGAGGATATTTAAATGTAGCACTATACAAAGTATGATGAAATTGTGAAATCCGAGTAAATACAGTTTTTTCCATTTTTACAGGACTGCACAATCCAGCTACTTCCAGTGGACGATGCCAACTAACAGTTTCGAAAACTTTATCCGAAAGTGGTGTTCTTTAAACTTTCACGTCAGATCAACTTTTAACTGCAACTTCAAACTTTACTGCTTTCCTTAATTATTCAGATATCGAAAAACTTCTTCCAGAAGCTAACACACGAAGCAAGAAAAAAGGATATTTATGCACGGGATTTTTTTTATACCTTGCCTTATTACATTCTGTCACACGTATTATAAAAATTCGAAGGCGCACTACGTACCGTCAATTAAACCACTACTGTTCAAATTGTGTCGTGTTTAGTGTCATTTTAATCAGAAAAATGCCACGAATAAGTTGGCGAAAGTCCCATATTAAAATAATGAAAAATAAAGAAGTTTTGTCATTGGATTGGTAAGTGGTTCACATCGATAGTATGCCCCCTAGTGGAGGGGATAGGCGAACTAAGATCGTGCAGCTCCGTTCGGCTTAGATCAAGACATTACTGCACTTCCCTTTTATCGGTATTGGGCCATTAGAATAAATGTAGCCACACGGAAAATATAAATTTTCTTTTCCTTAACCAGAAGCAAATGCTTGCCGATGGAGTAATGACATTTTTAGTGAATCTCTATTTCTGACAGTTGAACATTTTTATCACCGTGTCCTCAATTGCTCGTTACAGAAAGTGACGTCGTATGACCTCGTGGTCAGGCAACAGCTTTCAGCTGAAACATTCTGCCCGTTTTCTCTGGGGATTCGTGTCGAAAAGTCAGAAGTTTCTTTCGGTCGATGTTCGAGTTCGTTGTCCCTCAAAAAGCTGTCGCTCGGCCGGAGGATTGTCCTCGGCCTCGCAAGACATACTTCTCGGATACATCTTCCATCGCATAATACGGTCTGACGTTGAAATATCGATACACGCTCGTATCGGGTCTCCCTTGGAACTTAAAATAACCTCGCGACGAGACACAAAGGCGGCGCGCAAGAATTTCCACGGCGGAGCCGCGTCCGCCGAAGCCACCTTGGAATTACTCGTTCGTTCCGGCAAATTGATTTATCAAAACGGCTAATAGGTATAAATCGGGGACTGATTAATGCGACCACGGACCATGATGGAGGGTTGGTCGGGGTGGAGGGGTAGGGGGATGCACGTAACCATGCAAACGGCCCCGAAGCACACGGCCCACTTATTGGCCAAGGGGGGCATTTATTTATTCCCCGCGGTAGATACGAATCTAACAGCATCACGACAAGAATGATCCTCATAATTGACGAACGCGTACGCCTAATAGCGAGCTAACTTGGAAAACTCGCTGGCCGATCGTAACATAAATCCCAACGATAATGAGATGGGTAAATATCGGTTGCCACGCACGTTTAACCGGAATACCTTGGAACTCACTCACTTGTTCGTTCACTGACTCTCTCCCTCACTCTCTCTTTCTCTCTCTCTCTCTCTCTCTCTCTCTCTCTCTCTCTCTCTCTCTCTCTTTCTCTCTCGCAAACTCGCCGCGATGGGAGAGTTATTGAATCCGTCCGGTCGCGCTTAAATCGATCCACCATGCCGATTTTTTCCTCAGAACGATCCGTCGTCGTCTCTCTCTCGTTCACCCAGTCCTGTTACCATTTTTCTCGACCGGCCTGTCTACCATTTTCTACCAGATCCTGTCAATTTTCGATGTCTCCTCCATGGTCCTTTGAAGAGCTCGTTAGCTTCCGAGTTTGTTCGTCTCGGATGCCTCGCCTCTTGCTTTATTTATTATCCGGCGACATTGTTCCTTACCTGTCCACATTTGTAGACGGTTAGCCAGTACAAAGTGACTGGGAACTGGGCTACTGATAACCGATTCGCCCGCGGTGCATTTAATCTCGCGATCGTTAACGGAAGATCGGAAAGTGTCCTCGGCAACCTGCTCCACGCTCGCGAATGATACATCGGCGGTGCTTCTTTGCAGCACGGAATTACAATTGTCGTGACGTGCACGTGATGGACAATCTAATGTAAAAATACCACGAGAGAACTGTTTCCATTAACCCCCGGGACTCCTGCCAGTTCTAGACCTGTGCCAGAATCATTTCTGACCCGCACAAATATTCCTCTAATATTGACGGTTTAAACAAAACCCTCTTTCATGAACTGGGAAACTCGGCGCGGACTTTAATAAATTTATGATTTTATCTTAATAATTTCACATAGATATTGTCAACTGATATTTCGTCATAAATGCATAACAATTTGGCGCACGGTATTGTTAAAAAGAGAAGGGTCTCAGAGAAACAACAATTTCTATCTTTATGAATGAAAAGAATCGCGTTGCTCATGCTCCCTTCATATATTCGCAAGGTTAGTTAGAGGGAGACAGAGCGGCAGGTGAATAAATCACTTTTTCTAAGACTGACGTTTTAAAGAAGCGGATGCGAACTGCGCACGTCGATCATATGAACAGAGAAAATAAACAGGCGGAGGCAATCATCCTGCCGGAGAAAATTCAGCGAGCAGCAGAAGCAATAGCATCAGTAGCAGCAAAGAGGAGGCCTGGCGAACCTCACCTTTCATCATTCCTTTTTATGTCCACGTAAATTTCACTCGGCCACGTCTAACCAGACCGCGGATCGTCGTCCACGGTGAGTCAGGCGGCGTGCGTGTGTGTGTGTGTGTGTGTGTGTGTGTGTGTGCAGGCGTTTCATTACTCAATTAACGACCCACGCGCATACTCAGTTGTATAGTATAATATGTCCCGGCGATACTTGCCCGAACAACGTACTGTGATGTCGACCGGGCTGCTCAGGCAAATCGAACACGAGTGTCGGACACGGTACTTCGTAAATACGGACGATCCTTGCCGGAGATCACAGCGTGCAACAGCCGGCAATTGACGAGTTACACGTGCACCGGCTCGGTGTACAAGTTCAGATGACGAGCCAGAAAAACTCTCCGCAGAGCCCCCCCCCCCCCTCCCCAACCCCTGATCGCGCGGGGAAAAGTTTTGTTGCGTGCCCCGATTTTTATTACCGACATCACGAACGGCGCGGCGATCCTTGATTATCTTGATTCCATGCCATTTTCCAGTCGCTCGGAGACCTCGAATTTACCGATTTTTAATCGACCGGACGTCGCGCCGCATCGTTCTCTATTCGGGACGATCCGGCAAGATGGCGTCTCGCGGACAGCATCCCTTCCTTCCCGCAGTGACCGAAATAATGATTGCTTCGATGTCGTTTGTATTTTATACTCTCATCTACTTGCTGGAGGCAGACGTCATAATTGTTATAAGACACAATTTGAAAGTTATATATTTCGAATTGAACTAATAGTTGTGTAGACACTATATATCACATCAGCTGATAAAGTCCGAAGATGTCTTAACCAATACTTTAATCCAAAATTGCTAAATTTTGATCTTGTCTCGAATTATTCGGAGGAAAGCGTAAAAGATAATAGCAAATACTCAGACCACAAAATTGGATAGGAGTCATTTTTACACCTAATAACGTGTTTCTTAATACCAGAACTGCGAGCTACGAGGCGTTTTCTGATATTGTGTTCTTCTACTTCGAATTAATTTTTTTTTTGTAACTTTCATGCCATGGGATGCATTCCTCCGTGATCGTTAACTTCCTTATCGTCCTAGCATAAACGAGTGACAAACGATGTGAACCGTCGAAGAAGCGAACGTTTTATGTCTAAAATGATGGTCCAAACGAGTTCAAGCGTCCTCGCGCGAGTCTTAACACCTTGGTCTTAGTTTATTGTAATTCCCGTTATCGTGCTCATACGCGAAAAATAAAATGTCTCGTAAAGAATGCAGGACTCGGTTGTCTTATTTCATTTGCAAAATAACGCGAAAAACCGGTTCCACCGCAAAATATCGTACGGTAACATTTGGAAGAAATTGCCCGCATTGTTTCATAACTAGTAGTAGTAATTGTAGTATTATAGTAATGTATACGAGCACATTTCGCTTGTGAATGTCTATCTTCAATATCTTCTTCCATTTACTAACAAATTACAAATTAGATTAAATCGATTACGAAAACGTTGCCCGTAAATAGTTTTTATTTGATCACAGTTGTCCGCATTTGTAATGAGTCAAAACTAAATCGTTAAAATTAGAACATATTTGCAACTGAACGAATTTATGTTATAACCCAACAAAATACACTTCGCTGAAATTCCTGCATAATGTTTCTTTAAACTCCACACTATACGTTGTGATTTTATGTAATAAAATTTGCATAAATTAATCCGACTTCCTTTTCTCAATGCACGGATGATATATTTACTACTGTGTAGCAGCACGAAATTTACATGACTAGTATTATAAACGTTGTTTCGAAGAACAGGATTGCTTAATTAAGACATTGTTGTTTCTTTTACGACTCTTTAGTCATTCAAATGCGCACTAATAAGTAAGACGAGTAAAAAGGTATCCATCATTGCTGACCTCGTGTAAGCATAATAAGACATTTATTTTGCATACAGACCCGCGGAGGTATGCAATTAAAGAAACAATGTTATCGAATTTGTAAAATAAGGGAACACGCTTTCGTAGATTCTCCTCGATCATAACACGAGAATATCCGCAAGGAACTAGTTCAACGTCCTTTTATGTTTCTCCCGAACCGCATCCTCGCCGCTACGTTCTCGTGTCTTTCTCCGTTCCCGCGAAGTTCCACGGTTCTTGCGCTAGTTTTATTTCCCCCGTCTGTTCAGCTCTCTCGATCATGCTATCTGCGCCCCGGTGTACCCTCCCCCCGCCCTTCCCCCCTGCCACAATATTCGCCTAACGAGTTTAATTAATCTTGTCGTTATTACGCCGCTCCTTGTATGCAAACCAACCGCTCGCTGGAGCCGATCGAACGATTGTGAAACGTCATTCAATGTCAGCGGGTTGAACGTTGGAAGAGCTCGCGGGATGTCGTGGTTCGTCGCGCCGCGAGACACCAGGGGGACGTTATGCTCCGATGAGAGGAACGATCGATGAAATCGATCGATCGTGGCACGATGCGTCTCGTTGCGCGTCGATCCTCTGTGTTTCCTGCTGCGCGGACATGATCGACTCGACGCTCGCCGCGCCGGTTCTCCCCGTTCCTCCTGGAAATTGTTGAAACTCGCGTTGCAGCCGAGCACTTTGCGCGCGCTATAAGTACCCGATGCGGTTACGCTGTTTTTAACCCCGTGCCACCCCTTCGACAACATCACCGTACGCAGCGTGTCCAATTGAGTGTCGCGGATGTCCGGCTTATTATTGATAATAGGAGGCAACGTTAAAGGAGAATATGACTAACAATAAGACTACCAGACGAGCCAGTTGTTTCTAGTTTTTCCTTTCACGTTGAAATCGCAGACAAGTAGAGAAATTTTTTGATAAATTTCTTTATTCTCCGAATCCTTATTATCCGTATATTTGGATGTGTCTACAATTTCTAGCAATTTCTTACATAGACGAATTTGGTAGTATAAGAGTTTAGGTATCTGTAAGATAGCGTCCGTGTTGTAGAGTAATTACCAGCGGTGCCTTATAAGCACCGTTCAGGTGAAAAGGGCGAGTTTGAAGGTAATTTATTAGTTCAAGTGTGAAAGGTTAAAGACAACCTAAGTACACCACGTGCAACCCACAAGTTCTTTTCATACCTCCGTAGAGTTAATCGAATCTAACAAAACAAACGACATTTGTTAACAATTTTTATTAAATATTCATGCTTGAAATCACACATGCGTCATTACCTATATGACTGATTAGTGAACAAAATTTTTTGAAGACTGATAATAATGCTTGACTTCCAATAATTATAACACGGCTACCTTACTATTCATTATAGAAGGAAAACGTCATACTATAATAAAACAATTTAATAAAACCGTGTTTCCTATTTTTGTTGAAAACTGTCATATCCTGTACGATTACCACCTTGTTTATTAATAGCCTTTAACCGAACAACGACCATCGACTGTAACCTCCGGGAGGCTCTGCTAGGGGTGATGATCTCGACAGTATTCGAAAAAATCATCGGAGATGGCTCTGTGTTTATGACCATATATCCGTTTCGACTTCGTGGGATGTTTATGGATGCCGGCGGAGCGGCGAACGTGTTAAATCGATGATGGCACGTGACTATTGTTCTCTCCATGGCATTGCCAGCGAGAAGGGGGTGAGCAGTTCTCCATTCCGTAGCTCGAGAGCGTGCAAAATGGCGCGAACGCGACGCCGATGGTCGGCCTCGATAACCGGCGTTGCATATCGCGTCGTTCACAATGGGTCGCCCCGTTCCTTTGAAAGCAGAAATTGAATTAAAGTCGCGGCCCACGGTGACGAGGTGAAAACAACGAGACCGTTGTGCGCCGCAAGCAAGGTCGGCGAACACTGTTCTAGAAATAGCTGAAAGACGAGGGGGGCCCGCGCCTTTGCATATACACAGTCCGCAGGCCGTGATGCGTTCGATGGAACGTGAAAGTGCTGGAACGCCGGCCGGAGAACGTCGATGTTAGGCGAATAAGACGATGTTTCGGTCGCTGCCCGCGTAAAGTATTCTTTCCTTGTTGCCCCTCGACGTACACGGGATTCTTGTTACTTTAATTCTACAAGGCTCGCGACGAGCAACGAACGCTTCCCTATGATACATCGTGCGGCGAACTGGCACCATGATAATGCTGCGAGTTTCAATTTGCACAAATTGGAAGACAAATGATTGCAGCGGGAGACCGCAGTTATTGATTGTTTATGACCCCGCAGGACACATAATACGGATGGTAACCTTGGCAAAAAGTATTTGATCAAACAAGTCAAGGGTTCATTATTGGACTGCGGATTTTATGCATTTGTTACAAAAGTTAAAAGGTGGAAATACTTGAGGAGAATTCAAGGTCGAATTTACTATAAATATATTGAATAGTGTAGCATATCAGGTAATAGTATAAAAATAGACCAGGTAATGATCTTGATATTGATATCCGGCGAGGAAAACATTTTCCCGATCATTTTCGAAACATGTTTTTACTGACATCATTCTAATCTACGTGATATCAATTCAATCTCTCTGAATTTTATGAAACCGACAGGACGCACACTATGCAAATGTGCATTAATGTGGATCCATGTAGATGTTTATTCTTGTTCAGCCATTGCATACATAAATAACTAAACTCAGCATCGCAACAGGATTTACCCTATTAAGGTCCAAGTACTGCCCAAGGGTACAAGTAAAACCCTGCCCATGTTCTTTTTTCAAGTAGAATTTAAATTAGAATGCAAATAGAATAATAAACCTTTCATGTTCATTTTCAATGACGTCCTGTAAAATAGGTAGGCGATAGAATTTTCATTCTTATATTAATTTCCGATTCGTTTGCTATTACTGGTAATGCAAAACGAATTTTTGTCATTTTGTCTGTCAATTGACACTTCTCTCGGAATGGGCTGGAGTGTCTGACTATCGTTTACCGTTTCTACTTTTCTGACAGACAAATATTCGACATTTCTCAAATAGGTAGCTGTGTGTATGAAACAGTTTGATGCTCCGTTTTCTCTTTGTTTTCATACGTAAAATTATGCGTTACCTTTTCGGGTTATAAGTTATGCAACCTTCATATGAAAATTTCGTCAGAATTTCTAGAAATATCCGTTAAGATCAACCAGTTCAATTCTGCGTGACACCAAAATAGCTCTAACACTTTTGCAGCATGACGGTCTGTTTTTCCAAAGAAGTGGCCCAAGGTACGCTCATAACTGACGTTCATAATACCTGTCCACCGTACTCTGATTACAGCCTACCAAGTAAGAGCGTGACCGGCATAATTTTCGAACTAATCATAAACTCTTTGAGATATATTATTCATGCAGTATTATATGAATGTAATAAGGTGTCCAACCGCCGTCATTGTTTATAATAATTCACTTCTTCTAGGCATACCTTCTACTAAAACAACGTGCTCCAGGCAGACGCATCAATCGTTTTACAGATTTCCTCCGCAGTGGTAAGAATGCTGAAGATTTTCGAAAGTGCAACAAGCTTTATTTTTTCTAACTGTATAGAAGTTTCTGAAAGTTAATGAGGAAGACCAATGACGCACAAAGGGTACTCGTACAGGACACGGTTATTGGAAGGCGAAAAGAAATGGAAGGAGGGAAAGTGAGAGGAGCACAGAAGGTAGAAGCATAAAAGAGAAGAGTATGCAAATAAAATACAAAAGCGCAAAGACAAGCCATATGTCAGGGGTTCCAAGCGACTGGAGTACAGTGGCCAGGCTAGTGCGTTCATCAATGTCCTCGGGTCTCTTTTTCCAGAGGATAGACGGCGACCGATGAACCCGCGGACCTCCCAAATTCACCGGAAGGCGATTGCGAAAACTGGCTGTCAGCGGGGCAGCGCTCCGAGTAAAAAGATGATCGCTAGGAGGCATCGAGCGGCGGGCGCGGAGCAAAAACTCGGCCGCGAAAGGCGACCGATCCGTGGTGCCGACTATAAAGTCCGCGGGGGAACTTACATATATTATTAGCCCGGCGCGGCGAGAGAAGGCCGTATAAACGTGTCCAAGGGTGACGTCCCGACATTCCGGTGCTTCGGGCGTACATGAACTCTGTGCTTTAATGGGCTCGTTCTGTCTCGGCCGCTCTTCCCCGAGGTCCTCCTCTTCTCATCGTTTCGCGGGGGCTTTTCTTTCTCGGGCTTTCTACGCCCATGTCGGGACCTCCCCCCGAGTCTCTCCCGGCGCAACCGCCGACAACCAGAAAGAGCACGCCGTGTGGTTGCACTCTCATGCAAATGACATTGACCGCCAGGAAGGAGGTTATCCTCCAATTAATCGAGTGCCGCCGTGTACCCCGTCAGTCTCCCGTGCCCTTCGAATCGCGGCAGAGTCCCGCGAGAAGATATTCCACCGAGAGGATCCTCTCCGGTTATTAGCGGCCCCGATCCGAGCCCTCGACCTTCCCTGCTCTGATTATATTCATTTCGACCGCAACCTTCGACCGGAAAAATTCTTCCCCGAGGCGAGCACCGGACGCTTCCGGCAACCCGACACGATCCCGCCGGTCTTTTAACCGCCGCCACGGTTTAAATGGAAAATCCTGACGCTTTGCAGCGCCAATGGAATGCCGGCAGGAACTTCCGAGCTCGGCGGAACATCGCCGACAGCCAGATCAACGGAAACTGGCAGGAATTGTTTCCTCGGAGATTCGCTCGCGACCCTTTTCACAGGGACACCAGGGATTTGGTTACACGCCGGGATACTGCAGTTCCTGCTGGACGTCGGTTAAGAAAATTTGACGTTGATAAACTGCGAGAGATTTGTGCTTTTCTCTCCGCCATATTCTCAAATTGTGTATAAAAACGCGAACCTGCGTAAATATTCGCAGTTTCTCAGGCCCACGTGAACGTTATAATTCCTATAATCGAATTAAAAAGGAATATCATGAAAATATATTTATACTTGAAGATAGATATATTCAGGAATTCGAGCTTACGTCACCGTTGTGCTTTCCCACGACATTTTATCAAGACGTTACGCTGACGAAAGTACGCATGCACTCTGAATTTCTCGTAAACATGCATATTCGCTTTTTAGTGCTCAATTTCGTCTAGTTCGACGTCAAATTTATTCGAGCATAAAACGATATTTTCCTTGACGACTTTACTTTTCGAAAACGCGTATTTCTTATCGTAAAGTGACATGGAAACATAGAACTTATCGTAAAGTGACATGGCTCTCCCGTGTTTGTGTTTATTTATCAAACAGGATAGAATTCAATTTATTATTATGATATATTTACCGACCCGTAATTTCCGTAAAAAACGAAAGTCACATTCATGCTCAGCTCATGAAAACGAGTAGAATGGCGTATAACGAATATCAAGAGATCGGATAGGGGAAAGTCGCGAAACACGAATTTTGTTAAACTTTTTGAGGTATTTTCTCGTTTGGAATTTCGCGGAAGAGATCAAGTGGGCGCGATGGAGGAGCTAATAAAGAAGATGGTACACGAGACAGCTTGCTGCCGGACGCGGAATTAAAGATGTTCTCAGCCCGATCTTCCGGTCAGAAGTCACGTCCCGCGGGAATCAAAGATGATGTCGTGACTTGATCGAGGGTCACGCGAGGACCGTCGCGATTCTTCATGAACGTCGTCATAGCGGCTGCGCAACTGCTTAACTGCGTTCCCTTGAGAATTATTGCGCTTACAGGGTCGCACGTTCTGACGACGATAGAGCGCAATAGGGAGCCGCGGCTGGAAATTGTCGGCTATGTTCGACGAAGGCGGGAACGCCGAAGGTTGCAGTTACACCCGATATAAATGACGATGGTTCCGCAGATGAACGGTAATACAGTCGGCACTTTGGCACGTGCAATAAAACACCCCATGAAGTTCACGCTGCGCGTGACAAGAGCCACCGACGGGGTGTAGCTTCGATTCGTGAAATGATAGGCTTCGGCGGTTCTCGGAGCTCATTTCGGAAAAATTGTTTCGCCTCGTTCATGACTTCGCAGCCTGAGATACCACTGGAATTAGCATTCTCGAATAAGAGTATGTTAGATGGTAGCCGGCATGTTCGCGACAAGCTACGGGAAAGTGTCCATATAAGAATCTGGACAAGGTGCTACGTCATAAGTAGGCGTTCTTTTTACATCGGAATTATCGAAAGAACAGGTTCCGGATTTTTTATTTAGAAATTATTGGTAATCATTAGACTGCAGATTTTTATGTGAAATAAAAGTGTTCCAAACGAGTTGTGCGAGACAGGAATCATGTGAAAACTTCTTTCCTCTTCTAATAATTTTAACCAGTTCGAAATAGTATGACGGTATTTTTTAATTCTTCAAGTATTTTAATTGGATCGTGTTTCGTCTACTCGTCTTTATCATAAACGTTACCAGATGTGACTCGAATACTTCCTTCTATATATTTCTATTTGAAAAAACATACAATGAAGAACTGTTTCTTGTACCTGTTAATTTTCAAAAGGAAAAAAAGCAACTTCGATTTCTCAGTCCGCCTTGTATAAAGAAAAGAGACTTTCAAAAACTGATATCAACTTTTTCGATTATAATGGAGACGGGTTTGTTCAATTTTGTGGAGTGGTGTACGTATCTGGTATTGAATTAAAAGAACTGTTTCTTGTACCTGTTAATTTT
>CM052118.1:16134688-16152443 GCA_028454245.1 Halictus quadricinctus
TTTTGTTTTGAAATTTTTACCCCCAATTTTGAGGGCTGCTTGAGGGACGCAATTGCTTTCCTCGAGCTTTAGGGACACTACAACACGACCAAAATATAAAATTTTTTGTCGTTTCGGAATGTATAAATTAAATGTTAATGCTCGAGTACGCGACGATCGAAATATATCAAGTCTCTTACGCTATTTCAGCACGCAGACAGTGCACACACACCTAAGAGTCCAGGTTTATTAGCTGCGTGCAGTGGATGACGAAATATATAGGGCGTCGGCATAATATTTCATACTATTTTAAACCGCCAATTTCGTAGGTTAAAATTTTCGATTAATGTCTGCATAAATACTAAATATACTCCTAGGTGCTACAATTTTCGCCGGGTGACATTTATAGCGTCCCGAAATATGTCAAGTGCTTTTATAAATTTCAGCATTTTTATCAAGCCACGCGAAGCAATTTACAACCTCAGCTGATACGCGGGGAAGTTGCATTATGATTTATAATTCGATTATCCTAACAACGTTAGCTTTTAAATTCAGTAAAAGGCAGGCTACGCGCAGGCGTCATTTGCGTCACTGTCCACGGTTAATATGGCTTCCGGTGATGAAAGTATGCGTTTTAAATCAAACGTTTATCGCGTGTACACACGAAGAACGAGCAGCGTTAAGAGGCTCGGCGCATCTGGATGAAGCCATAAAATTTCATTGGAAATAACAGACATTCGAATAAGAATTACTATGGGGTGCGCAAGATGTTTTATTAAATATTACCCGCTGAGCTGTTGAGAATGTTATCTCGAATAATTTTATTATTATTAAGGCTGACGGTGCGATAAGAAAATGATCAGCAGGCAACGTCAAACCTGTACTTCGACGCTTAGCCCAGTTTGGTCACGGATATAGTCAGATGACTCCAGATTATTTCGCCGAAGATTGATCGTCACAGTTGTTTATGGGTTGCGAAGACGACAGCAAATATAAATCAGGCTTGACAGATCGGGTATGAGCGGACAGTTTACCGGTGATTTACATCAAGCTTGGATTATAAATATCGTGGGTTGCTCGAGAGAAAGTTTAAACGCATCGAGTATGTTTCGTTGTATTCAACCTGTCGTCGATTTACGGGTATATTTGAATATTTCCATATACCGATGAAGGTTATTGCTACAGGTAACATGATCGGTACTCAAGTATCCACTTTATCCCTGAAACGAGGCATTTGCATAGTATGTCTCCTTAGTTATGACTCTTCGATGCAGGACACGATTGTGTTGAGAATTTAATTGCTTGCACGCAAGGCACTTTATTGGGCACTTTAACACTTTGACTGCCAAACTAGAAACCTCAAAAATTCCATAAAATCAAAGTAAGTTATTTCATGAAATAAAAATTGAAAATGAATAAATTGAGTAGTCCTCCAACTTTCTTGCATTTTATAGGTCCTAAACAAATTTGGTACAACGAATATATTAACGTAAAAATTAATTTTAAAACTTGGACAAATAATTCTGTCACCCACATATGGCTGACATAGCAGCCAACGTGTTAAGGAGATCTAAAATATAGGGTGACACACATTTCAGATACAATATACATTGATATAATCGCAATATATATTTTTAAATTTTAAATATATTTAGCACGTTTTTTGAAGGAAATTTCATTTTGAAGTTTCATTATAATTTTTTGATTCATAATGTCTACCCTGCAGCACATTTTTGATACCGTCCAGCAAGCTCCCAAAGTATGTCTTCAAGAGTCTCCGCCGGCAGTGATTTAAATCATCTGATAACAGTGCGAGAGTTGCAGTAATTTTGTTGCGAAATTTTTAACCTGCTATCCTACAGCACTGACCTCGCACCCAGTGATTACCACTTTTTTCTGCATTCCAAGCAAATGGCTTGCATTGCGCAGCTTTGGAAATGGCGAGGAATTGAAAAACGATGTTATCGGATGGTTAAAATCACCGGCGTAAGAATTTTGCGTGCCGAAGTCGACGGTGACTATGCAGCAGAATAATGTATTCAATTTTACTTGTCTACACCAAAGTCCTTTCATACATTTTTACTTTCATTTCAGAGTAGACGTTGCTCACAAAATCGAACTTTTCATTCTAACACTGTTACGACTAATTTCATAATATTAATCTACCGAATTTTAGTGACATACACGTATGAAAGAATTTTATAAATATACTTCCACAGGTAATAAACTATTTTTCTCAGAGGAGGACGTGTCCTGTAAAGACATTTTATACGAACTTTGATTAGGTCTGGGTTGGATTTCTTGAGGTAGTCGCTCACCATGAAGAACGAAATCCGTCATTCGAAAAAGACGGAGTTTGCAATAGTCATGCTAACAGTTTTTTGCGAATATGTAAGAAATCTAAGGCCGAGCGACAGTAGCAATTATAGGAAACAGTTGTTCAGAATGGTTACCTTTACAAAATATTTCAAGGTCATCACAAAGGAATCTGAAGAGCTATATAATTAGGGAATAGAAATATACGATTTAGAAAGCTGAATAAATGTAGTTTAACGTGATACATCCAAGAAATCTCCTCAAATTAACATTTGTACTATTACACTGTTGTAAGTCGTTGACTTTTCATGCTATTCGCATGCTTGCCACTCTATTCACGAAAACGACACCGTGTAGAGCTTGGAAGCGAGAGAAAGAAACGGTCGGTACCGATTTGTTCCATATTTGGCACGGCGCTGCGCGGCGCGGCGCGGCGCGGTTTTTGCGGAAAAAGTCCCACAAAGATTGGGAGTTCACCGATCCCTGTTTCGACCGTATAATTTCACGCTGCGATGCGGTAAAACATACTCGGCAATCTCCCCCATCATTCGATACAACCTGTGTGGGCAGGTTCTTTTCATGGGTTTGACGCGAGAGAGCTCTTGTAAGATATAAGTCGTCCGTTTTAGAGCGCGTTCGCCAAGATTACACGTGAGTAATGCCTGCCCCGTTCCCGACCCTTTCTTTTTCTACTGTTCGAAAGCAGTTTGCCCGAGATTTACGCGACACCGATCTCCCGCGGTGTCGCGCGAATTGAAATTCTTAATCGGTACTCGCCACGTGATTCATGTGGTCGGCTCCACTCGCTGATATTGTTGCGAAAGTTTCGGTCCGCGAGACGGGCGCCGATTTTACACGGTCGTTTGTGTGCTTTCCCGTGTTTCTTTTGCTCGTGATCCGCTGATGGATTGAAGAGAAAACGAATGTACTTACTTTACACTGACAAATCCATTAGGATGTTTTATGCACAGCATCTGACGGTTTCTTCCAGCGCCAGTGTTTCGTTCGCTTCGTGCGGGAACCGGTTACTGAATTTTCCATGCGGATTTGCGAAACTGTTACGATTCGATGTGGATCGAAGATAAGTCGTGATGTCACATTCCGACGATCCACGACACACAAGAATTGTATTCTTGGATTAGTATCCGTAGAGCTTGGGAACGTATCATTTTTAGAGATAGCTGTAAAACCGTTGCTTTATTTTTAACACGTTTTTAGTTCTATTTATATGAGCAGAATAATGTGGAATGAAGGGGCTTTTCTACGTTCGGCGTGGTCACAAGAAAATGGTAGCCCTACACGATCTATGTCACAGCACAGACCTGAATATTGGGCTTAGATCGACCTTTTTAATGTAGTTAAAAAAAGTGTTACTTTATTTTTAACATGTTTACATGCTTCAACGTTCTTTCACAGCTTTGTTGTTCATAATTTCTGTTAATTTGATTGACAGATTGAGCCTTTCATAATAGTGATTATTAGACTGCTGATTTTCATGCAAAATAAAAATGTTCTGAATTACAATAAACCGGATTGAAATAGAAGTTTATTTTCTCTCGTAATATGTTTAATAGCTTGAAAAGAATATAATATTTAAATTCTTTCGCTGTTTTAAATTTCAAGTACTCATTTTTGTGATGAGTTCGTAGCCAATCGATAAATGAGAAATAATAGAACGATGCTCCTAAATTCACGTGATGTCTTTCACGTTTCACTTATTCATTTTTGTCGTAAATGCATAAAATTTCCAGTCCAGTAATTAAAGTCGCGTTCGTCTGAACGTGCAGCACGGGTTATAATTACGGGCAATAGCCGACGGTGAAATTGCGAAAAAATGGCACGATAAAATAGGGAAAATGCATCCGTTACTGCGATCGAGCAACTCACTATCACGTTCCAGAAGATACACTCCAGGGCCCTAATAATCAATGGTAAGAACTTTCAAGGAACGTCGCGACACTCGGTGCTTCAACACACAGCGAAACCCCGGCAACTGCACACTTCCACTTTAATCCCCGTTCCGTCACGAGCAGTCGCATCATTAGGCCATTTCGTATTACAAATGACATCGAAGGGGCTGCGTGGTCCGTCCTCTCTTTCTTCTATTCGCTCTTATCTGACCGTACACTCTGTTTTCTCGTTTCGTTCTATTTCTTCCTCGATCCCTTCTAAATCCATCCCATTTTCTCCGACCGTCCCTTTTCCGTCTCTCCTTCCACCTAGCGATGGGTAGCCAAGCCGCTCGAGTACGTTCGCAGTTACTATAAATTATAGTTCAATTGCCGGAATTCAGAAAGCACGCTTTTTCGTTCCCAATCAATCCTTGTATTTTTAATCTGTTTAAATGTAAGTTGAAAAAGAAGTTCCCCTCAAATTCTTAAAATCTTCCACCGTGTCTTTGTTACCCATTCGACTCCTTCCTTTAGATCTTATAACTGGATCGATCGAACGCTATGAAAAACCGGCACCGTGGTCATGAGCATGTACGAGTATTTTTTATCCGAGGTAATAAGTTCGGAATGATTGCTGTTTGTTCATTCCATCGATGATCACCGCCGACTCTTTCTTTCGCGATGCAACTGCACGCTGCCGTTGCACGCGTCCCTTCCAGTGCTTACCGCGTTCCACCATGCAGTTGTTGGTGCATTATGGGTAGGGGGTGGGGAGGAAGAAGTGTCCCATCACTGATTCTTCTTCGCGCCTCGTCTTCTCGAGTCGTATGCTACTGGTTACGCAACGAAACCACAGGTGTCTGATTTAGACGAGCTACACTCTCGGAGGTGTTATAATCGGGGACAGAAAAAGTTATGGCACTTTTTAATAGGCTTCAAACACGACCCGTGGAACTTTTTTAGAAAAATTTAGGCAACAAATCTTATCGAATATTTTCAGTTTACCAGCTTCCTCGTATTTGACCATGCAATTGCACATAGTTGAATCTAAATGCACTTCTCGCATGACGCTCCTAAAGTGCATCCATTGAATTGCAAATATAAACACGTTTTGATTAAAGTCTTGATCTAAGACCAATCCTCGGGTCCGTGCTGTGACATAGATCGTGTAGGGCTATTGTTTTCTTGTGGCCGCGTCTACACACAAGACGCACTATATACAATTGAACCACTAAATACAATTCAAATAGTATCGTGTTTAGTGTCATACTAATCAGAAAAATGCCAGGAATAAGTTGACAAAAGTCCTATGAAAAAATAATGAAAAATAAAGAAATGCATTTACGTTGCGTTATACTTTCCATTTGAATTTAGAGTAAACATTCGACGCTAATTTGTTTACAATATAGTAGACGTTGATTTAGGTATTATTTTGCCAAAGAAATCATAAATCTGTACTATAAATTACTGACAGTTCCTGTTCTCGGTGTTCACCACGGTTTCGCAACGGATTTACGATTTACATTCAATTTAACGATAAACATCGCCATCACGAGGCTTGGGGTAGGTCCGAGGTTATGTAGGGGAAGCGGGCATTGCCGATATTAATCGACAATGTTATCATTAGCAGTAACTCCGCTTTGGTCGTTATAAACGGCGTCTGACCTTTGCGGGCATTATGTATTAGCGTCCGTGCAATTACAGAGAGTTAAATCGATTCTACGGTTCTGATTGATTTTCCTTGTTCTCGTTCCATAAGATATGCATCGTGACTGAATGGAGGCTAGTACATTTCCTGATTTGAACTTCCTGTGCGTGATTTCTTCGTTGTTTCTGCACGCCATTATCGAACTATTCATGTTCGACCTGAGAGAGCTCGCACCGTTAGCATTTTATTTTCGACGGGACAATGGTGCCCGGAACATGATTGGTCGACTATTTGCAGCAGATGTTCCGACTTGTGTACGTTTGATTATTCACGACTTTCACTCCTGCTCTTCCTACCCTGATGTTAACGTTACACTGTATTTGCTTCGAATAAATTTTCTGTTGACGTTGCACGCTTAGGCTACTCTGAACATGCACGGAGCATGTCAAAGAAAACGTTACAAGCTTTTTTCTTAATAGCTAAATAAAATTAAACGAAGTAAATGCTATACAGTTTGACGAGAGTTAAATAAGAAATTATGAATACCACCTTCCGTTTAATTCGTATGTATCCATTAAAAACCATACAGCGACAGGAAAAGCATTATAAATGAATTTTTAAGAACATTTTAAAGAAAAAATTATATATTAAGTGAGAAATGAAAAGTCAACTGATTAATTTTCTCTGTTCTTTAACTGGATATACGATTCTGTAATTCCAGGAGGTAGTTCTTTAAACAATTCGTGGACAAAGATATTTGAACTGCAGCACGGCGAGTTCGTAATTTGTGTTTAAGGAAACCGTGACATCTAACATGGAGTTTCCAGTAATTAATCACCTGCTAACGGCGGATTTCCATTGCTACATCACGTGCATTAGTGCCTACATCCTTCATTTACATATGTATACAAGCTGCAACCCATCGAATCCTTGCTACCCACGCTATTTAGTTATAACGAACTGTTGTACCTTCCCCCTGGCTCCGCGTCGATGTAACGCGCTGTGAATCCGAGTTTTGTAGCAATTTCCGGAGGAAAGCTGCGCGTTATCTCTCGCCCGTACAGCGGCGAGATGGTTCAAATGAACCAGTTCCATCATTCGCCGTCGCAGCTGCAATCGGCCAACGCGCAATACGCTTTGACAAGCACAACAAGTGTCGTATGCTTCGCGGTGGTCATACGCGAGACAAAGGAAAAAAGAGATACGAGGATATCGAGCTGAACAACAATAAAACTACACAGCACTCTTTCAAACGGAACAGTGTTTTCTCGATATATGTCAACAACACGGGTCTTGCCAGCGACATAGATCGTCCAGGAGATACCATCTATTTTCCCAATACTCCAATCGCTAGAATCTATTCGTCAGTTGTTTTGTAATAGATTCATCCAACTGAATATTACACAGAAAAACAATTCCACAATTACTTGTATTAGTATAATATCCCAGAATATGCTCACACACTCCCGATAGGCAAGCTACAGCATTGCTCTCGTGAAGCTTATGCGGGTGACCGCAGAAGCGTGTTTCACACTTCGTAACGACTCCCTTTACAGAAATTCGAGACGAGAATGTGTCCGAGTTCGTTCAAGGCCGTGGAAAATGGATTAATTAATTTTAGCGTTGCCACAAAAATGACTAGAATCCTTAAACCGAGTGTCGCTTATGCCGAAACTCTGCTCGAAACCAGCTAGAAGGCTACTTGAATTCAGTAGGGGCAGAATTTATGGTCAGACTTTGAGTAGGCTTTGTGATAAAACGACCTGTAGCAAATCCTATTCTATAAAAAGAATTTTTCCTTCATGCTCCGAATACGAGGACTAGGACTCCCACTGATATCCGGATATCTCATTTCGGATATTCGGATCCGGATTTCCGGTTAGCACGAATGAGACCTAGTTCGAACCGATTCGGTAAAATTCGATCTCTGTATCTTTCTCCGCATGAATGGAGGCCGGTTCTCGCAGGGAGCTAATTCTACCGGTTCTCGCGCGTTCTCCGCGAGACAGAGCCCGCAAGACAGACCTCTGAAAGGAGGAGCGAAGAGTGATCAGCGATCGCGCGAACGGTCCCCAGCAGCTCGCAAGCGAGGAAGCCGAAGGAAGAGCGGTAGCAGCGGCTATGAAAAGGTAAAACAGAAGCGAGGAAAACGCGGTGTCGTGGCTGGCGAAGGCCTGCGACAAGGTAATGTCGAGTAACTATCGCGGGAGCGCGAGAGGAAAGCAGAAGAGAGGTAGCTAAGCAAAAGGCGAGTCCCGGTGCCAGGAAAAGCTAGGTCGTCGCGAGAAATGAGTAGGGATGGATCGAGGCAAGGCGTATCGGCGAGAGCCACGCTGAGGAAACGGGTCCAAAGTCGTCGGGACTCGACGAGGCTCTGGTGGCGCGTTCACCTCCCGCTCGGACGCAGTACGCTCCGGACTCTCGCGCAGGCGAGGTTGCACCAATCCGCTCGGTCGATCCGGCGACCACGTGCGCCGTTCGCGACACGTTAAACACGAGGACCCGGCGGCGTTCTTTTCCTGCCACGTGTTTTCGGTGACATCCGGCCGATTGTGCGCGACTCGCATCCAAACCACGGCCGAGTCCCGACGCTACGGTGACACACCGATGCCGATCGATATGCTTGACCGGCACGCGCAGCAACAACACTCCAACTGGGTCAATGAGAAACTTCATTGACGCCCGTTCCACGGCGCGGCAATCAAAGCCTCGAGAATTAATTGTCTTCAACGTGAACGGATTTAACGTGTCTCAGGAAAATTCAGAGACCCCGGAGAATTAATGGTTCAGTCAGCTCTCGCTGAAGAACCGTACAGATTTCAGGATTATCAGTGACCGGAGGAACCCCGTTTCCGGGAGGGGGGAAGGGGTCCGTGAGAAAATCGAATCGCGACCTCTTCCGGTCGAAGAAGAGACGCGCAAGAAGAAGCCGGCCGGCGTCGATTTCATGACTCTACTAACCCAGGAATCTCCAACGCCGTTCGCGCAAAGGAAAAAGGACAATTCCATAAATATTGAAAATCCCATTGAGCCGGAGCCTTTACGATTCCCCATTAGCATACACGGGTGGATAAGCGTAAAAACATGTCGCGCGGCTATCCCTGGCCGATCGTTAGACCGAGAATAGCAGGGAAACTGATATAGCTGGTTCCGCGATGTTCGCGCCGGAGTTACTGTCCCCGGCGACGATTCACAAAAACGAGAATGAGAACGAGGAGAGGTTCGGTGACTAAGAAGAAACGTAAGTGTAACGAGTCCCCGGGAGGACGCGAAGCGGTCCGGCAACCGGCCGCGACCGGTGGAGGAACTGGACGCGACACCAGGTAATATCGAACGGTCCGATTTCTCGATTTGATTCGTTCGACGAAAATAGAGCAGGCGTTCGAGTTCTCACGAGCGAGAGATATTCGAAACGGTGCCTTTAATCTATTATCCTATTGGTCGGAAACACGCAGTGTTTACACGATGACAACCCGGTGGATGAGGGGGCGGTAGCCAACGATATTCAGCATGGTCTGATGATTCCCTGACAGCTGATCAGTCTCCGAGGATCGGCGAACAAAGTCTCTGGTGAACAAAGAGGGAACAGGGAGGATGACCGAACAGGATCGATGGAAGAAACGGTGACTGGCAAAAAATGCGCGGAGCCACGGAGGTACCAGGTTAATTAGATTATCGAGGGGAGTAGCTAGAACGCCTGGTCGGACGACCATACATGGTCCACAGGTCTACGTCGTCGGACGAACGAACGGAAGCGACGCGTGGGAGGTCGGACAGCTTGCACGCCGGTTTTTACGCGCTCCAGGAAGACGGATTCGTGTGATTCATCTTGGAAATCGGCGCGCGACTGTTAAACAGAGGTCCGTCGATGCCGTCGAACAACTTCTCCGCGAAACAATCGCAAATCTACGGCGATGACGCGGAGGGAGTGCGAGAAGCGTCGATTTTATTGGCCCGCCAAGTCGGTGGAACTTGGGCGGCTGGGCTCAGGATCGAACCCCGCGGCGATTTAGCCAGGTGGATAATGGTTTTCGAGAGGCTGCTCGCGAAGCTGCGTCCATCAACGTGACGCCCTCCGAGCGGACTCGCGTGCCGACTTTCAATTTCAATTCCGAACGCGGGACCCACTTGGCTCCCATCAATCCAGATTTCCGTGATTCCCGTGAACCAGTCCGCGCTTATGCACGTGTGTGTGTGCGTGTGTGTGTGCATAGCACACGGTGGATCCTCTAGGAAATCGTCAGATCCGGAACGAGAGAGGCGTTAAGCGCGATGAAAGTGTAGCGGAGCGTGTTATGCTAAACAGACGGGTAAACCAGAAAAGCCTGATCCCCCAGTGATCGATTCTCCAGCCGTGTTGCTACGAATTCGCGGCGAGGCTCGCTCATTGACCGAACGGAACGATACACGCGATTAGAAATACCGGTTCCGTGCCAACTTTTCGTTCCCGTTCACAATGCTCCGCGCGACGATGATGGAAAATCCTTCGAGAGAGACTCGACTAAGTTTATCGTAGGAAATAAAGGAAGGTTTTCCTGCCGAGCCCGGATACCAGTGCGAACTGACGCGTTTCAATGGTTCCGCGGGCTTGTCGAACGATTCCTCCTGTTTCGCCGGATCGCTCGTTTCCATGAACATTGATCAACGGAGGATTCCTCGGGCTCCGGAACCTTCAGATTTGAATTGCAAATCGCGCGAGAACATGGATTTCTTCGGGATCGTTCCCCGTGTCGCCCGGTGAAACGAAACTCGAGCGGACTCGAGCGGCGTCCAGCGGGGACCAGGGGAGGGAAACGGAAAAAACGAAACGGCGAAAAGTATGTCGGTCGCGGGCACCAGGAAATTATGCAGAGTGGGCCTAGCCGCCGTGCTGGTCACCGCGCTGTGCGTGTTGACTCTGCTGGATTCGCCGCCTCAACTCCCGGATCCACCGGCGGATCCTCCTCCCACGCCTGGTAAGCAGTTTTCTTCGTAGGTTAGCCAAGCTCCATCGCCTCCAACAGCGCGCGACCCTTGCCCTTTCGTTATCGCTGAACGGTTCGCAGCCCGCAAGCCACTAACGCGCCTTTGGCACCTAACAATGCTAGCTTCTTTCGCGCCGAGATTAGATACGCCGGGCCCCCGGCCGGGTCCGTCTTTCCGATGTTTCCAGGCGCTTAACCATTGTCCGAGATATTCTCGATTATCTCGGATATTCCGGAAATGTTTAATACTCCCGTCTGCGAGATTCAACTTGATCCTAACTCTTGTATTATTAGATCGTTGCATATTAATTTTTTCCTGATCAAATACCGTTATAATCGACAGATTTATTGCATCGTTTGAAGGTGCTAAACTAATCTTTTAAGTCCCATCTTCAGTTTCTGTTTACACACCGATTTTATTTTTAAATTTTTATTTCGTGTATTCTTTTCATATGTATGAGAAAATGAACATAATGACGACA
This sequence comes from Halictus quadricinctus, assembly GCA_028454245.1. NCBI lineage: Eukaryota > Metazoa > Arthropoda > Insecta > Hymenoptera > Halictidae > Halictus > Halictus quadricinctus. Next base: position 16,145,970 of record CM052118.1, read on the forward strand.
ACATTGTGCGATGTTCAATTGGCAAATAAAGAATTGCTTTAAAATTCGAGGACATAAAAGACAATTAGTTTTGCAATACTGGGTATATTATTCTGTACCAACGTCCTCTGAAACGAGACCTATATTTTAAATAGAACGCGTGCTCGAAGTGCTCAGAAGAAATTAAACTAATTGCTCAGAAAAAGTCAGGTCGTTTGGTTCAATTTTAAAACAGTTTTTCCTGTTAAACTTGTGCTACACATCTGAGAAGGAAAATGTTATTTATGTCTGATAACGAAATGGGTTTACAATTTTCTCTTTACCAAACGGTTCGCTGCTAGAATAGTGTCTGTCTAACTTTTAAATAACCTCTACTACTCTTTATTTATGCTGCTAACTGACAGTTGAATTCGAAAATTTTCATAACTCAGTTTCGAGTGTCTGTGAAGTTACTTCTTGCTCGTCCGTCACTCAAGATCGAAAGATTGGCTAAAACGATTTAAGCTTTAAATTTTTTGCACCCTGCGTTGCCACAATCTGATGTCGCGTTGCGATAATAATGCTTCAACTTCGCAACTTGAGGAATACGTAATGGGATAAGTTTTGCGAGATTTATTACTGAAAGGTCTGAAACATCAATTGTAGCTAACATACTTTTCGAACTCAAGAAATCCTGGATGTATACGCAGATACTGAAAACAACAGAGACACGATCACCTTCTTTAGTTAATGATTTTATTTTTAACAAAAAAAGCTCCAAATTTTTGACCACTCTGAACTCATTTTAATATTTTACTAGTTCATCGACATCTGATTTACGCGTTCACTTGGAATTGAAACCGTCTTCGATAGAACAAGCAGCTCGTTAATATACAGACGAGTATAACAAATCTTCTCATTGAAAATAAAACGAAAGAAGAATGTATAGTCGGAAGAAGTAATTCCCATACGCTATGGTAATCCTGCTTCTAGTGTGCTGAATGTTTCTGCTTCGCTGTTCGCACTATTTCCTATCCGCGAATACTTTCCCAGCATTACCGCCGACCGACAAAGAAAAGGAAAATTCCCTACATTTTTCTATCCTACCGATGTGTTCCCTACTTGCACCTGGCTGCGTTGATTTGAATAAGCAGAAACGCATTCTGATGCACCTCTTAGCACCTCTATTTTATGTATTCTTCAATCTTAATACTCGACAAGTAAACAACAATTAAAACATGGCAAAAATTACAAATTAACCCTCTTAGCACCTCTAGTTTACGTATACCTCAATCTTAATACTCGACAAGTAAACAAAAATCAAAACATGGCATCAAACACCAATATTAAAAAAATATTTTCATCTTAACCCACTTATGATTTGTTTTTAAAATTTGTCAATTATTCTTCCTGACAAATTCTATTTTCTTGAATAATTATAAATTGATTTGCAGTTGTATCATAAAGGCGTTTCTTGAAAGTATGAAGTACAACATTATTAAACGTCTGAAAATGTTTAAACAACCAAGTTCGCGAAAAAGTCTACAATTTCATTCGTATCCAGTTATGGTTTTGAAACCATTACTCGCACGGACTGAGTCATTCAGAAAGTCCTAAAAACTGACCAGCTAAATAAAAATGAAAAGGTTTAAAAAACGACCAACCGAATACTTCAGTCTCATCGTGACTGGTGAGCTCCACACAAAGAAAATGAACGTCTGCGAAACATTTTGCCAATCCAGTTGTCCCATCTTTCTGCTAGTCTCACGAATCCGAATGACAACCCCGGTCGTTTAGCTCGCTGTTTCTTTTCGGGTCTGTTCCCCTTCTCCTTCGATCAAGTCCTCTTAATTCGCGGACAAAAAAGGCTAACCAAGGAGGCCGTAAATCAACCGGCACGGTTTGAGACACGGGCTTATCGTGACTCAAATCTGTACACGGTTCCTTGGCGGTAGCGACTTCATTAGGTGACATAATTTACAGCCGAGCCGCGCCGCGCAGTGAAACAAAACGACTTTGTGACTATCAAAAGTCGATTTTCGGAATATTGTAAATCGAAAAAAAAAATTTATGTTACTTGAAAAAGAAATAATTACTTTGGCATTATTGTGTAGATAATTTGGGATAAAATGTTTACAAAGTTTAGCAACTGTGTTTATACCGAAGGAGTTACGTTTAAATAAAAACCTCAACTTCTCCTAAACTATTAAAGGTTTACAACCATTTACAACAGATGCAGTTGATACTATATAAACGTATGAATTTTGTCTCTGAGGAACAAAAGGAATTAGTTGCTAAATTATTTTTCTGGCAAAAATCTTGTCGACTGATGCGTCTGTTCATGGCTTACCGTATCTACTTACTGCAAGTATTACACTAGAGCACGCGGACCCGATCGGTTTTCAAACTCTTCTTTCTCGAAAATGAGGTGTCCAACAACAAAAAGTTACTCCTTTTTTCTAACTTATGTCTGCATGCATAATCAGTGCCCAGGAGCTTGAACCATGATTTTGGAAACACTCTGTATAATATACCCATAGACCGTAATAGTATTCCTTGATCGAAACGCTTCACAACATTAGCATTCTGAAATCGGTCATTTCCTGTGCAACAACCTACTGATTTCTCAATCGAAATAAGAAAACTTGTAAGCAACGTTCGGTATGCTAGTTAAAAATCTGAAAATCGGTCTTTTCGTGCCACCGTGCGCAGCGGACGAGTTCCACGGTTCTCGGCCGTTGTTTCCGAACACGGCGGTAGATTTCGCAGAAATGATGAGAGGTAACCGGCCGGGAAATGCGGATGCTTCCGAAGCTTTACGCCGTCGTTTTTTGACCGTGTCCATTAATCCTTGCATTCGAATTGCGCGGCTGGTCGGGGATTCGCGCGCAGCTACGTTTACTTTCTCGTAAAGCTGGCCGACCGTGGCATCGAAGAGGGAAAGCAGGAAGCGGCAGCTGTTAAAGGCCACGAATCCCAGGATACCAACGCAGTATCACGTAATACGCGGTCGTTAGGTCAACCGTAGACACCACTTTTAACGACACACTACACGCGCACACACCGATATCGGTTGATGATCGGCGCGGCGCAGCGCAGCGCAGAGCAGCGCGGCGCGGCGTTTCGCTCGAACGGAACAAATTGTTTTACAACGAGAGGGAGAGAGAGACGCGGAATTAATCCGACCGCGTGACCCCTCTCTCTCTCTCTCTCTCTCTCTCTCTCTCCTCTCCCGCGCTTCATGCTCGCCGCAGGTTTAATTGGTCGCGGAGATTAGCTGCTTTTCGACCTGAAAATTATGCTACTGTTAATTGCTTTCGTCAAGGTAAAAGTGATTTTCTAATGGACAGCGGAAATTATAGGGGAGGGAACCATGTTCGGAATCTTGAGGAACGGTCTAGGTACGTTTCGAAGAGAATAGGAAATATTGTTCTGAGAAATTCAAACCACTCGACGAAAGTGAAATCACAACGTTATTCAACGCTGCACATTCCCATCCATGAGAAACAGGACAATCAGCAATTTCATACAGTTCGGAGAAAAACGACAAACCACTCTTTGTTCATTTTTTAAATGCAAAAGAACTCGATGAAACTGCCTGTACAGGAAGGAATTATTTTTTTTTATTTCCAAGATGTGACGATTTCTTTTTCTTCTTAAATTCGAATAAGTAGAAAATAGTACAGAAATTTCGAATAGAAAATAGAATTGATTCGATGTACAGAAATTACTCGGTAAAAAGGCATAACAAATTTGACAATTACGCGGGCTATTGTAGTTCCGAAATTTTTTTCAGAAAATCAAGCACTCGTAAAAAATTGATCATCTTTTGAAAAATGTCCAAATATTCCTGTGAGTCTAGAGATAGTTATTAGCAAATAGCGTTCCAACAGATGTTTCCCGAATGGACGACTGTCAAAGAAAATTGTCTTATGCTACTTAAAGATCAATAATTTAGGAATTCTATTTGACTTGAAGTACCGAAGCTCTCGAATTAACAGAAATGATCATGGTCAACCTTGAATCCAGCGCCCGGAGGCTGCTATAGAACCACTACAGAACCTGAAATCATCGAACGACGAATTTGCATATGCATTATATTATATATGCGGCGTGAGGGCATGCGTGCGTAACTCGCGTAATTCACAAGGGAATTCATTAAACGAATCGATCGGCGGGAAAAGAAACGAAAATATGGCAGGGGCGCACCGTGGTCGTGACTCTAGGACGTTCGTGACTCCCCGCGGAAGAACGAGTTTTCCCTCGGTACGCAGGCGAATCGCATTCGCTATTAGAGGCCAATTAACGAACGGGGCAATTGAAATTCTGTATATGTAACTAATCGACGCTCGGCCGAGGTCAGTGACGCCCGTCGCCGAGGACTGGGACAGAGGTTCAGAAAGCTGCTTGGGTAATACGGGAGGGAGGATTCGGACATGCCATGATCGTCATCTAACACGCAATCGTATTCATGGTGTACCGCGTCCGGCTTCGGCCGATGACGCAACGCTTCCATCCGGCTCGAGAAACCACCGATGTCTCCCGACAGCCTTTCTAATCGCTCCATTCAATAAGGCGTGGGTGCGACAAACAATTGTTAGCGCTCTGTGGACCTCGACTATTAGAGGACAGAAAGACACTTTTTCAATAAATCCATCTTGAAAATCTGAAGAATTCAAATCAACCCACAAATTCAGTAATTATTTATAAGATGGAGTACACAGAAAGTGACTGCCACGAATGTGTAATAATTTCTGAGTAACTGTCCATTACGAAAAAAAAAGCTTTCAACCTTCCTAATTAGAATTCATGAGTTCAGTGAAAGGTCACAATCGCTGCTTTAGAGTCAGTCTAATACACTAGAGGCGTAAACTAAAATTATAATATTTAAATAATAAGATCTACAGTTATGGAAATACTTGTAAATTTTCCTCCGGAGCGTCCGTTGCAAATGACAAAAAGAAAACTCTGACAGACGTGACCGACCTCTTGCGCAACAGGACTCTTTTTGCCGACGACGACGCGAGACATCGGAAATTAATTTCGCCGAGCACGCACGGCTCGGGCATCCGCGTTAATTAGTATAGAATACCGTGTGCGTCACGTGACTATCTCGGTCTCAATCTCCTCCGGCTGACTACCTTTCCTGACACATTTTCTAGGTGGCGAACCTCCCGGCACAAGAAGCATCGTGGCTTACTCCTGGGCGCGGAGATTGGCACTCGATTACAGACCCTCCAAGGAGTGCGACGGTAATGGAACGTACGAGGCGACGTTAAATACGTTCAAGTTAGCCGACGCGAAGTGGCTCGAGACAATCCCCGGACAGCTCTTCCTGTACAGCGCCCACTTGGACCTAAGAGTGGCCGGTTATCCGAGCTTGAGGGTGATTGGCGTTAAACGTGGACCGGTGCCGACCTCTGGCCTTTTCTGCACCGTTTGGTGAGACACTTTCTTCAGTCGAATCTACGCTATAGTTCGTCCCCGTTGTTAATCTCCGTTCCCCCGTTCCACTCTCCAATTATACTTTCAAGAACCGTCCGGTTTCGCAACACTGTTTCCGCGCTGACGTAACACGGCGCTCTTCTTTTCCCCGTGTCCTCGTAATTATACCCTCTCGCGAATTAAGCTGTAGTTGCCCCCCTTTCCTTTCCGAGTTGCTGGGGTTCGCTGTAAACTTCCCCGGTAATGTCGGACGGTTAGCTATGTCATAATTCGAAGGATTATGCAAATCGGCCCATGTAACGAGACTTATTTAGCCCGGGACCGTCCTCGTCTTCGAGTGCAACGATACCCACGGGAGGGACTAACCGGAGACTTTTGTCTTGAACGTGTCGCCAGGTACAAGGAAGAGGACAGAGGCAGGTCCGTCAGCGTGGAGGCGCTGGTCTCGACGATTTGGCTGGACGAGTGGGGCGAGACGGTGGACAGTTACGCGGGCGTCCTGGTCGGCTGTCAATTATCCCCGGACGCAGCGGTCGAGCCGTCCAGAGTGTACGTGGGCCCTGAACCCTGCCACAAGAATGCTAGTCATAGTTTAGCGATAAGCCCGGGGAGCAGAAGCGAGCGGGACGAGCGTCGTCGCCGGGAGTTCACGTTGTGCATCAAGGGGCTCGACTTCGACGAGGACATCTCGTCGCGGCTGGTCGCGTTCGTCGAGCTGCACCGTATCCTGGGCGCGGAGCTATTCTACTTTTACGTGTTCAACGTGCACGAGAACGTGCTGAAGGTGCTCAGGCTTTACGAACGGTCGAACGTGATCAGATGGTTCAATCTCACGCTGCCCGGCGACCTGCCCAACGAGAAAAACGCCCGCAGACGGCTGCTCGGCGAGGACATCTGGATCAAGAGGCGGCTCGAGCTGATACCCTACAATCACTGCTTCTACGACAACCTCCATCGATCCGAGTTCGTCTTGCCGATCGACATCGACGAGGCGATCGTGCCGGTCACCAGGCGGAACTGGTACGTTTCACATTTTTCATAATCAGAATAGTCTGAGGGACACCCGAGATT
>CM052118.1:16152543-16173622 GCA_028454245.1 Halictus quadricinctus
CTACAATATTCCGTAAGTTATCAATGTATAACATTTACGCACGTCGTAGCAAAGGATTTCAAATGATTCCAAGTAAAAGAACGAGAATTTTCCTCGAATTTTACATTTGTTTTATAAAACGTTTCCAGCTCGAAAAGTCAAGAACGTAGTCACGCTTAAATATTTCATATCATCTAAAGTAGATCTAAATTCGGAGGAAGTCATATTTTATCCGTGTATCAGGGGGATACGATGCTTCAGGTACAAAGAGAGCCCGAATCATCAACATTTATGGCTATCAGGACACGAGACACAGCGTCTTTGCAGCGCATCATGTTGCCGGAAGATTTTACAATATCCCGGCGAGGAGTTTCGAGTCTTTTCTTTTTTATCAAGATTAAAACACTGGGGGACACATGCTGAAAAGTCGAACGCCTGTACAGGGTGTATAAAAAGTAATGGTCATCCGTCCTAGGGGTGAATCTACACCTAGTGGACATTTGTCAAAGAAACTTGCCACAAAATTGTTTATATCAAAGAAAATTGTTATTAAAACTTTTCTGTACATCTACACCTTCTATAAATCGAGAAAAGAAACAGTTTGAAAGGAACCGTATGTCGCAAACAAATGAGATACAAGCTGTTAAAGTTTCTGTAAAGTTTGATTGAGTGGGGTTACACGTACAGTGAAAAGCCTACTACTACAGTCGACCTAACCTTATCGATGAGACGGAACATAATCGTGTGCGTGTCTCGAGTGACGAACGAAATTTAAAGGGACATTCGTCGCTAGGCTCCTACCTAATCATTGTCACCCTGCCTGTTCGGATCATGAATTTGACGTTGCAAAATATGAAAGAAAACCTTGTATCCAATGTTATACATGCGAATACTAATCCTACAATATAAAATACTAATGTGAAGTACACTTACAAATTTTCCAGAATGATTTGTTCCTCCGTTGGACCCACGGCACACTGTTTTTGACTCACGCGAATACGTCCAAATAATTGTGTCTGTCTTTCGGCGCCTATTTTCGTAGCACGAAACACCACACTTCTACACAATTATTAAACACTACGCGACACACTTTACGAAATCGTGACAGCGAAAGAGAAGATGTTGCTCCGACCACGGTCAAAATAATACTGCGATTTTAATCGCTTCGATGCCACGCACGTGTTAGGCTCTCGTTATACCAGGCAGGTCAGATGGTTTGAAAACACTAGATACGAAACAAGGTAAACAAATTCTGTCGGCTGAGTTGCCCACTCGGTTTCCCGGAAGTCCCTGTTTTTTTATCTAATGTTTATAGACCCTCTGCGTCTCACCTGTTTAATATAACCTGGCCGTCACATGTCCGCGCGAGCGAAGCGCCTAAAGTCGCAGTATTATTTTGTTCGTAGTCGGAGTAACTTTTTCTCGTTCGCTGTCACAATTTCGTTAAGTGTGTAGAGTTTAGTAGAGTCAGTAATAGTGTTCCGTGGAAACGACGTCGGAACAGAAAATTCAGAACAATTTTATAAGTCTACTTTACATTAATATTTTATAATCGTTTTATATCGTCACGAGCAATCTTCAGAGCGAATTTTTACGGCTTTCTTTCCTTTACCTAAAATCGAGGTCGCTCGATGCCGAGGCAGAAACAGTCTTCTCGACGCTTTCGCGTTTTCTCGCTTCATTTGCCGGACGGACGCACTCTTCACATAACTCATTGTCTCATCCCCCTGGAATTGATGCAAGCTGGTCACCTTGCCGAGCCACGTGCTCCAAGGGCAGGTCAGTGTTTGTGACCACGGGGTCGCAAGATTGATCGCCCGTATCCGACCCGGATTGATTTCGGGAATAGATTTCGCATTTGTTCAGTTCGCACGTTACCCGACCCCCTCTCCCCCTCCCCCCGAATCCCTTGATCGATGTCTGTTATTTCCATTCGATTTCGATGGTAACCAGCGATATTGGAACCTATATCTTACTTCTCGATACAGACATATTCTGATTTGTTCTTTTTTCTCTTTTTTTTTTGGAAAAGTGGTCACATAAGGGAATTTTCATATTTATATTGAAATGAAATTTACACAGCCAATACCATAAGGGCTGTACACCACCGAACTTGTTTCTCATTTTTGTTCTATAGAATAGTGAGAAAAAAATCGTACCTCAATTTTTATGGTGTCCGGACATATTTTGTTCCAGCTGAGCTTTTTTTAAGATGATTTTCTCCTCGGAAATTTTACAAATTCATTATTCTTAAAGTAGGTAATAAAGCGGCAACAAAAAATCGTATACCTAATTTTATGGGCTGCTTAGAAAGAGGAGACTTTAATCTACAAATCCATATGATTCGATTTGCGAAAAAATTGTTTAGACTCTGTAGAGACCCTTTAAAGTTGTAAAAGCATGCAGGTAAAAAACATCCCCATTTTCTCCCACACTTCTTGAAGCAAGAGCACCTTCAAAAGCTGATTTAGGAAATTGTAGCTGAAACTCATTGAAATGACGTCAGTAGACCGTTGTCTGATTGTTAAATCGATTTTTAGTGCCACGAGAGATGAAACAATCGTCTAATTTAGATCGTTAGCGTATTATAATTTGACTGCGAATTTTAGAAAGTTTTGGCAAAAGTGAGCAAAAAGTGAAGCCAAAATAGTAAAAACATTAGAAGAATTTAAAAATGCTGTTACATCAATCTCGGCGTATGAAAATATTAAGATTAGGGTAGAAAATTTTAATGTTGTGTAAAGATCTGCAGTCTAATAATAATATACCATCTTAAATATTTAAATGTTGCTCCAGGATTTTAAACGGTTCAAATATTGGCGAAAGAGAACTGTAAAGAATATCTTCGCTATAGTTCCCACGTTTCCTCTTCACCTTCCACAAACTGTAGCGTGTCCAACAAAATCCTGAGTCGCCGTACCAAATCAAAGTTCTCCTCGCAAATTTGTAGCTCATAAAAATTTTACTTTCTCTAGTTCGCTGTCATAAGAGCGGAATTCTTTACTGCCGTCATCGCTGCGTGCTCTCGAAACATTGTTGAAACCAGAAGCAGCGAGTCGCAAAGATTCTCAGACGAGAGACATAAAGATTCTAGATAATGATCCCCGAATGTCAGCCAGACATCGCCGCTCGACACGTTCAACTCGAGGTAACGAATTTTATTGCGACCTTTTACGATCTTGCTCCGCGATTTCACTTCGCAAATCGAACTTCGGGGACGATAATTTGAGTACGCGGACACATTCCACTTTGGCCCTTTGCGGCCCAAATTGTCCCTTCTACTTTATCGCAGAACTTGCTGGAACATCATATGATTCAGTTATTGGATGACTTCCGGAGAACTACGATAAAAAGATTCATCAGCTTGGTAAACATTCACAGACAACTGTAGAAAATTGTGATGGCTATATTCTGGACAATATCGAGCATGCTACACATACAGGCGTGCCGAAACCTAGTAACATGGAAAATGTATTTTCACCGGCGTTTACTGCAAAACCTTAAAAATTGCAGGATGCGTTTTTTTACACAGTGCACACCGGTAAAATAGACAACTATCGTCGACTCTGGCTCGACTTAGGACCGGAAAGGGTTAACAAGGGGATACGCGTCGCCGAAAAGGGAGGAGCGGCGAAGGTCCGGCGGGGTGTAGCGGACTTTTTTCCGGTTCTCATTAGCACGCGATTCTCGGCAATTGGCCTAACGTCGGATGAGAAAGATCCCTTGGTACAGAAGGCCTCGCGATTCGTCGAATATCGCAGGCATGCGCCCGCCATTGGGAAGAGGGAGACAGCGCGAGAAGGGGAGGGAGAAAGAGGGAAAAAGAGGGAGCGAGAGGAGAGGGTTGCTCGTAAGTGAGCAGCACGTGCGTAGCAGTCATCCTGGCGCACTCGCCAGGACCGTACCTTCCTTTTCAAACGATCTTTCTCTCATCGCGATCGAAATTTCACCGAAACCAGTGCTGTCCGTAGTTTTCCGCGCCCTAGCCGTCCGAATGATCTAACCAGTTCTCGCTGTGACAGTCAACAAGAAAATGTATTCGTTCCGCGAGGATCAACAGTGTTCACTCGTCGGAGATCTTGAAGGCATTCGCCGCCAGCGAGGAGGGTTCACGCGCAACCAGATAATCCTTTTATCCGCCTTATCGAGGATTCGATTGGAGGAGTCGTCCTCGATTTCGCTGGCCGAGCCGTTTGATTCCTCGACGAGGATAAGGTCCAAGGTTCCCGAAGCCCGTCCGGTTGGTAGATTCTAATAAGAAGATCGAGAGATGACAGTGCGCGAGGAAGATCGGAAGAGCATGAGACACAGCAGCTCCTGGCCGGACTGGACACCGCAGACGGTGAAAGTGCGCGTCGATCCGTTGTCGCGCGCTTTTACGATCATCCCGACGATCCGCGAGAGCTTCCATCCTCTCCTGACAGTGGCGAGGCCCGGTTGGATCGACGAGATCGTGCTCCTCGATCATGGCCGCTCGTCCACCGACACGAAACATCGGTTCGTCGAAGAGACCAAAATCGTCGAACGAAGAGCACACGAGAAACTAGAGGAGACTTTCGAGCTACGCGCTTTCGTACCCGGCGTTACCAATAGAACTTCGGGAAGAAGCAAGACCAAGTTGCCGCGTAGTATTTCGTGCGACGAATCGACCACTATAAAAGAAAATCAAGCCGCCGCGGAGAGAATGAAACCGAGCCGCTCGGTGATCGATGAAGATTGTTCCACAAGGCGGGAAAAGCTTCGGAAGCCTTTGTCGAAAGAAAGCACGATCGAGGACTCGAAGGAGGATGTGAAGAGCGACGCGGATTGCCCGGCAGCTAAGACCATTGTTCAGATCGAGCCGGTCAAGGATCAAGGGTCGCTGGAGGAGAATCCAGCCAGCTCGGGCCGGGTTACGGCTCCCGGGAGGAGGCCCGTTAACCAAATCCCAGAGAACGCGGCTTCATCGCATGCTGCGATCAGAAGGTCGCAACACGTTTGTCCCAAGTGCACTTCCGAGGGTTTCCTCGACCCTTTCCGTTCGCCGGCGTCGAGCGACAAAAGTAATCCGATCGGAGGGGGCCGGTGCCAGGTCGCTGGTTCCGGTAAAGCGGAAACGCTGCGTAAATATTCCGCGGTGGAGGCTAAAATGAGAACCAGCTGGCAGAGAATAGGCGCGACCGGTCTAATTGGAGCCACCAGGAATAGGAACAAGCAACGCGGCCAGAAGAGGAACGGCGAGCCGCTCTGTCGATCGACGAACGATGTCCGGAAAGAGGCTACCCTGACGAGGCACTACTACCCCGAGGGTGGCTGGGGATACGTGATCGTGACTTGCTCGACCCTGGTTCATCTGCTCGGGATCGGCCTGCAACTCGCGGCGCCCGGTAGCTGGCACATAACCGCCGAACTCAAATTCCATCAGCCTCCTCTTCACAGCGCAGGTAAGCCGCTCCCTTAACAACTCTTCCTCCAACCCCTTCGTCCAACCTTCGTCCGGCGCGCCCCGCCTAATTGGCCGTTGCTTAATTGACCCGGCTATCGTTTATCTTAATCGGAAGCGGCCGTCGAATCGGGTTTATTCGACGGCTCCGACTCTTCTCTCTCTCTCTCTGTCTCTCTCTCTCTCCGCGAATTTCGAAGCCAGCCCAATCGGCTGATTGCGCGCTAAGTGAAAATCTTGTTCGCGAATACGATCGAGCATCGTTCATAAATCAAACCGTTTTTCGCGGTTTATTTCGCTTCTGACGAGCCTCTCGCGCGCTCGTTATCGCCCGGACTCTGTAAACATTCGGCGAGAGTCGTGACGACCGGTCTTAATGATACCGACGCGAACGATGCGCGGCTCCGGTTGATGGTTTTGTAATTACAATTGGGAAGCCGATGACGGGATGACGTTTATACGCCGGTTCTGATTCTCCCTTGGTTTCTACTCCGGAATGCTGAAAAATTGATCGGCGGGAATGGACATTTTGATGGTTTCGTGTTAGCAGTTCGCGACCGACGGTTCCATAAATATTGAAGCAATTATGCGCCTGGGAGGCGAGCTTATGACCAGAAATTAAATATATCGGTTTGTCGGACAATTATTTTGAAAAGTTTGTGTCGGGTCGTCCCGTATGTTATGCGACTTTTTTTCGTATTTTTGGAAGGCAAAATGCAGTTGTAATGATGGAATCGTTTTACCATTTTCTATTTACTATATTTTTCTTTATTTTCTATAATAAGATTTAGAAAACTGATGACTAGACACTGCAGATTATTATGCAAAATAGAAATTTGTCTGTATTAATTGGAAGACACAAGTGGTGCATAGACATTTACTTATTTTCGTAATAATTATATTGAGTTCAAAACAGTACAACAGTATTATTAAATTTTTACGTTTCGCTTTTCAAAATGTGCAAGGAAATTCGCTTTGTTTAGGCGATCACCTAATATTTCTTCTCGCTGTTACTTCAAACGCGTAAATTGTGTTGTCGATGACGCTTTTATATTGTATAACGAATTGCGAATCATTTCACATAATGACGTATAAATATTCAGCTTCGAAAACACGCTTGTTTCTGGTTTCTTTTAATTGCTATTTAATGACTCAACTACTGGCGCTTTCTGCACCAGAATGCAGTCAAGTATGTGGCTGCAGATGGTCAATATTTCCAGCAGCAATTATCTTATCTCTCCGCTCTTTCAGATCTGAGAATATTGAGTACCGTTCCGGGGACTCAAGGTAATCTCCCAATCTTTGAAGACGAAATATTTATATATAGGGTGGCCAATTTGAATCCAATAATAGACCTGTATGAAATAGTAGTTCCTTAACTCATCTAGTTTCAGAGTTACGTCATTTTTGTCTTTTTACTGTTTATATTCTAAACGTTCTACTGTTGTCTAAATTACATACACCGAAGCATAAATAATTTTTAAAATCGTCAAGATATCGCAATGACATCTCAAATTTATTTCAATTAATTTAATACTATTTAGAATCCGAACACATTTGATTGATAATGTTAAAAATGGTAAAAGTTCTTTCTGTACATGAAGGGTTAAAATCGCGTATTTTTGAATACACTAATATAAAATAAACAAAATCATAGTTGAACGAATTCATCCATACCATTTGATGCATTCATTTATTAGAGAATATTAAAAATAATAAAATGCTGTTTGAAACTAAAATCTGATCGAATCTGGAACATCAAAAATAATATGTAAACTAAAAAATCTGAAACTGATAATTTGACCGTCAGTGGTACAGTGGGTGCTCAAATCATTAGGACATTTATCAATTTGTACAGGTAATAATTTGATCGCGCGCGGCAAGTTTGTTGTTAAACGAGCCACCCTGTGTGCAGACGTACGCCCACATCGGCAGTTTCTCGAAAGCATGCCAGGCAAATGAAGCGCGTGGCTTAACAGGGGAAAACACGAATATCGTAGATGGCGAAATTATGGTGGGCCCGCGAGGAAAGGTGCCCCACGGTGTTCCTCGAAGACGTAATCGTTACTCAATGGCCGTGCTGCCGTAAAAATGCCGGAGCAGCGGCGGGGCGGCTCGATCGCAGTAAACGACTCGCGTTTATTTAATTTGCGTACACGTAAGCGCGTGGCGACACCGGGCTGGCGACAACACGCGTGCAAAGAAAAATCGGAACATTGTATCGGCAGTCTGGACGCGTCGCGGTACCCTCACGTACACGCGGGTTTCAGGCGTGCGGGGCATCGTGATGCATTCGCGAAGGACCTTTTTTCCCCGAGGGACGAGCATTAATTTGTGTCCTCCCAACAGTTAACACGCGGCTTTTGCTCCGGACGCTCGACGACCCACTCTCGGATAATGCGTCGGGACTTATACCCGCCACGGATTACTGCCCAATTTGATTTACGGTGCCATTGAGTTACCAGTGGCAGATCGATGACTTCTCCGTTGCTGCATCGGTGCAGTCCTGTAACGTTGCACTTGGTGTCTCGCCGCGCGGACGTTGTCTCTTTGTGAAGCTGTCTTGAGACGCAACGAGGAGAAATCTTTCTGTGACTGCTGCTGGTTAGTTTATTGAAATAAAAACCAGTTTGCAAATTTCATACATTTTAATCAAGTGCTTTGGTGATTTGAAGACACTCGTCGAGAATATTGCTGAATAAGTTTCTTCAAAAAACTAAATTAATTAAACGCCCAATTAAAAGATTGCTGCAACCGTCGTGAATCTTAATAATATCAAACCGTCGTTCGACCGTATGCTAATGCCTCGACGCGTATTGGTTCGACGACGCCCTCACGAAGAAGCAAAGAATTACTGGCGGGCAGATGGTCGTTGATCTTCTATCTCCCGCGAGCATCTTATATAAGACCACTTTGAAGCTTGGTAAAAATAGTTTTCTTAAAAATCATCGTCGCCCGCGGTGGTTCCTTTTCAGCGGTGCGATACCTCCGCGGCTATTCGCATGCGATCACCATCTAATCATAATTACGATCGTCAAAAATCCGTCGTTGAAATGGACGCCGGAGCTGGTTCGTCGAGTCCCCCGAACGGAGATGCGTATCGTAAGCGTCGCGACTCTTACAGCGCCGCGATGATTAACGAACCTTCGGAAAATGGCGGTGCCACGGAGACGACGATGAAATCGCAACAGCTGATCGTACAGAGGAAACAACCACGTCTACCGGACAATTCGAGTTTGGAGTCGGAAAGCTGGTCGACGGGGAGCTCTACGCTGAAGAGGGACTTGGCGAGGACCTCATCGACGGACACGAGTAGATCCTGGAACGAAAGCATCGGTATACCGGAGATGTTCGTCTCTCAGCCGGAGCTGTTGACCAGGCTGGCGAAGTGTCGTTGCTTTTTAATGGCGAAGCTATCGATCTCGTCCGAGTGCCAGTGCCAGTGCCGTTGCAGTCAGTGCCAGTATTATCGTCGGAAGATTTCAACGTGCTCGAGCAGGGATAACACCACGTTCCTCGGCGGTTTCAAGAGGAAGGACTCCGGTTACTCGGTGTCCACCTGCCAGAGCATCCTGCCGGCGTCTTCCGGCAGGAACTCGGTAGCGAGTTTGTTCCACGAGATCAAGGAGGACGCCCAGGAGTCGATCGTCGGGGTGATCCAACGTCGGCACTCGGATCAAACGCAGTCCCCGCGCGGCTCTAAGATCGGCCGTGCAGATAACCGGAGATTCTCCGAACAAACGCTGGTCGTCGGAGAGGCGAGGGTCGGAGAGCGCGCTAGAAGAAGCAGCGCCGTCGCCGATGCAAGTGCGACGAAACCAATCATCGCAAGAACCAGTCCGCGCTTCTTCTCGGAGAAGGTCACCGGCTCGAGAGCCAGCGAGTCGTCCTGGACGCCTTTGCATAATGAAAGTCACGAGACCGACCCGGCGAAAGAAACCCCGATGGACAGACGATTCGCCGCTCAGCACAGAAAAGAGAGACGGGACGCGGACGGCCTGAACGAGAGACGAAGAAGCAGCGCCACCGTCACGCCGAAGATGATGAGGAGACGGTTTTCTGAACAGCTGATCCTCGAAGGAGGACTAGGCAGCGTGCACGACTACGAGGATCTTCTGCGGGAACCGGAGGAAGGCGAGGAATCGCTCACCATGATCAACGCTCGGAAGAGGATCACGTTAAAGAGGCATTACTACCCCGAAGGCGGATGGGGACACGTGGTCGTTACGGTGGCGGTCCTCGTGCAGGTAATCTGCCACGGTCTACAGCTAGGTTACGGTGTACTGCTGACACCTTCGACGGAAAAGTTTCACAAGGATGTTCAACACGCAGGTAGGTAATTTTACCGCCCCCTGGGCCCAGCGGGCCTAACCCGGCTACGGTCTTCAATCTGATTGTACCTGGAAGGTCCTCGCGACGAGAATGCCACGTGTAAAGGCTTCATTTTGAAATGTACCATTTCGGGATTCAGCCCCAATGACCTTGACATATGTTATCAAGGTCAATGTTCGGGATAACTTCTCCCTATACAGTCATTTCTCGATATATGTCGCAAATACTTGGCTGATAATAGTCGCAGTACTATCCCCACTACTACGGGATATAACCCGTGGGGGGCCTTGAAGATCGAGAGGCTTCGGATGCCGAGGAGTGAAAACATAATACGGATGAAAGAATAATAGCATCTCCTGGACGATATATGTCACTAGCAAGACCCGTGTTGTTGACATACATCGAGAAAACACTGTACCTGTACACCTGCCAAACTACTTTAGTTTTCGAGATGTGCACGAAAATATATTGGACACTGTGTCTATATGTTGTTTTGAATAATGAGTAAAGAATGTGGTGGAGAACATGGAACGTTCACAGGCACCTACTGCAAAGTGTATTTTCAAAATTTTATTCGTATGTTTGGTGAGTTAAAAATGTTACATGAAAATAATCCAACGACGGGAACAAAATGTCCCGAGAGACGTAGCCGGGTTAAACGATTTCGTAAACATGTGTTGGTAGAGGGAACGTTGAACGAAATTTATGGGACGTGAAGAAAGAGGGTGAAAACTAGTCGTTTGTGGTGCAACGTGGAAATGAAACGTTCCTGTAGAACACTGAACAGTACCTGCTAAAAAATAAAAATATTTACGAATAGACTGTAGGTCTTCGTACAGGTATTAATTCGTAAGAATTAATTTATTTCAATTGGAACCGAGAAATAATTCTGGTTCCGCACTCTAAATTCTGTTTTTATTAAGAATGACATTGAAACTTTTAAATCATTTATGCTGAGTCGTAGAAGATCAAAAACGGTGCAAATACATAAAACTTATTTTTGGTTCTACACGTTTAATATAATGGGCGAATTATAGAAGAGTAATACAAATATAAAAAGGTAATTACACTTAAGTTTGATTTTAATTTTCCTCAGATACTGAACCATTTTCGTAATAATCTAAAAAGGAAAATCCACTCTAGTGGATCAACGTTCCATTAAAAAGCATACTATTATATAGGATTAATCTCGAGTTTCCTACAACTATAAAGCGTCGAGAAAATTACAGCAATCAACTATGATTAGCATGAAATTATATAAAGTTAAAACTTTTCTTCTTCGTAACTGTTTGCTGCTACACAAAGTGACCTAATTTTTATAATACACACGGGAAGGTATACTACGTGAGAAAATAAGTCAAGAGTATACAAACGTCTTTTATATATGGAGCCCCTGTTTCGAAAGAAACGAGTTTCAAATGTATAGTAAGACATTGCAACGTGTTATTGAGTAGGTAGCGGCTGGCGCGTCTGGTCATGGCTTACCGTTTCTACTTTGGCTGCGTACTAATGTATTCGTGGCGAATGAAATTTTCGGTTTTCTTGTAAACCGTTCCTCGTATCTTTTGGATTAATATCTGAGGAAGATAAAAATGAAACGTGACGCATAAACCAGTGAGATCACTATCCTTGTTTAGGTTTGCGCTAATCCTTCGCAACTTTTTCTTTGCTTACAATACTTTTTGTTCTTTAACCTATTGACCTGTTTACACGATTTCTTTGCAGTAATTATAATTTATATTTATAATTTAATACCTCTTAAGTTACATCTTCAATTTTTTAGAGACATTGCAATTCTAAAGTATCAAATCTTTTCATTTGTCAATAAGTGCTGAATAGATTTTCTTAACACTTTTAAACATAAAAATTTGCGAGAGTCAACGTATCGCTCGTGAAAATACTTCGTGTTCAGAATTGATCTCAAACTACTTCTCGTTATTTAAAAATTAGCCAAGAATTTCCCAATGGAATGAAAGTCCAGCATCAGCAATGAAGATGTAGGAAACATTTGAAACATTAGTGTATTCCTGGGAACGGGTAATTGAAAGGATTAAGAAATCGTAAAAAGATGTGATGTATACAAGACGGTCATAAACATTTTCAGTAGAATCGTTCGGATAACCGAGGCGTTGGCACATGCCGGGAATCAAGATTAGTACAGACGTATCTGCTGGATAGATCTATCGGATTATGTGTTTTTTTTCAGCCCTGAGTTGTGAACACTGGACTCTAATAAGCTTACACTGAGCTGGTTCTTGCGGTTTCCGAAGCACGCATGATATTCCCCGTTGTAGTTGGTAATTTCTTCGTTAATCGCGACAATTCTTGGATCACGGGCGGGGTTGATATCACCGGCGGTGTACCGAGCAGCGTTACAAATGGGCCTAAGTGTTCTGCGGTGAATCTTCGCGCGATCTTGTTATTTGAAAAGCTGGTAAATTGTCAAGTTTACTGCTCCCCGTCGAATCTATACTGGTTTCATTAATTCTGAAAAAATCCACCATCGGTTTCCTCAAACCAGGAAGAGCTTATACTATTTGCACAAACTCGACCGCGAAGGTTGAATCATCGGGAACAGGTTTTCATATTTAGAGGTGGAGAACACTGTTCTTATTTGCCCGACGTAATATCTTCATAATCACCGTGCTCGTCGCTATTCTTTTTTGTTCGAGCAATTTTCTACGGATTTATCAAACCAGTATTAATAGTATGTGCACACCTTTTTGCGCTCCTGTTCTGCTCGCAGAAAATTGCACGAAGACTCCGACGAAACGATCAATGAATTTTAGAGAATTAGAAATAATTTTTAGAATAGAAATGTAGAACTACTCCTCCTCTCGCTTCTTACAACATTTGAAGGAGAACCCCATCGCAAATGTTGAAACGAGAGAAAAATGTCAGTGATGTATGCACCTGACAAAATGTCTGCATAGCTGCGACCTAATTTATCATCCTTCTCGTTTATCCCGTCCTATTTTATATCGTGGTACACTACATCCATTTCCAGTAATTGCATTAGGTTAAGGGGAATTTTTAAATTTAGCCTTATTTCTGAATGACTGTTTTCTGTTTCAAAGATGTCATTTTCGTGGGTCCTGTAAACCTATGAATGAGTTCAAAAATATGGAAAATAAAATTGGAGCGCGAAGACGTTTACATTTGAATCATGAAAATGCTCCACCATCGAAGGGTCGACCCTGCCCTTTTTTATTTTACTGAAAAAGTCGCTTTGATCCTGCCCAACTTGGTGCAGTTGTCGAGTCAGCGGCGAGCGTGTTGAGAGTTCACCGTTGGCTGGATTTATTGCAGTTCCTCCGCGTAATTCTCGAAAGGGTTGCATACAGAGTGAAACGATCAAGATCGAGAGGATCGATCGACGCGTGTACATCCGGCACGGCGAGAACAGGCACGAGTAGTTTCGATAAGAGACGGAAGTTTTCGCGAAACGAGAGGAAGCTTACGGGCGAGATACGCGCAACGTGTAAGCGATTCCATACACCTGCACGGCAACTGTCGTCTCGGCGAACGGTACTTACCTACCGTAACCTGCACTCGCGGCTTGCGCGAGTTTCGTTCTATATTGCGAACGGTCGTGCACTCTTAACCTACATGAGTCCGTCCGCGGCGGCGTGGTACACGGGTGCAAACCAGTGCATCGCCGCTGGATCGTTTTATTGATACCGCCGAGATATCCACGGAGAAAACGAAGACATTTACGCGGCGGCGAGCCTCTCGCTAACTAGTCATACTTCTTTCCTCGGTTTCCATTCAGAACTCGTTAAGATTACAAGGCAGGCGCCAGCCGCTTACATCGTTCCCGCTTATTTATCAGCCGAGCAATTTTGGTTAGCAAGATACCATTACACCGACCGCAAGAACTGGATCATAACAGTGATCAAACGGAACTGGATGCTTTGGTGATGACAGTTACGCGGGACGTACTACCAGAGACCTGATTTTTGCCGGACTTTTTATCGGCTCCGCGGGAGAACCTCGTGCTCCGTCAGATCCGGTGTCGTCGACCATTTGAATTAATTCTCCGTATGTTGTGGATTATACTGGACTCGGTCACGAACACGCTTCTTTCTTCGGTTAGTTAGGCATCGATTCGATCGGAAGACATTTTCTTAGTGGGTCAGATTGAGCTTTGTTCCGTCGCTACGAATTCGATTCGTCAGTAGATCCTTGTGGAAAATAAAAAAGAAAAGTCATTGGTACGAATTAATCCAGAAAATATCCTCGAGACAAGATTTTTACAGACATTTTTAGGAGACAAAATTGTGATTCATAGACGTAATTAATAAAATTCATCTTGTATACTACTTACGTGGAAACTTGGAGACATAGTGCCCAGTTACGAGATTGTGGAGTATTTGATTATTTAAGGATTTAGTTTTCTCGAGTGTACACTTATTGGAAAACTCGAGCATATTGCGATTCCTATCTGACGCAAGTGAAAATAAATGGTTTCCCAGAGTGTCCAACGAAATTAGAAACTGGCGGTAGTATTGTTTGTAGTACACTGGGTATTGCTCCGGCCGAATGTTTATACAGCTAGAAAAACGTCGAAATCTAATTGCTTCACACGCTATAAAATGTAATGTAATTGAAGATACCTTATGGCGGTCATATATGTCGGTGTAAAAAGTGAAATATGGTTTATTCCTTCTGTACGGTCCTTGAACGTACAAAAATGTTTGTAGTCAACGTTCCTATAAATGTATTTCATTATATATTTCATAAACACTCTTGATTAAATAATAGAAAATCCGGGTTAATTTTATTTGAACGTGTCATTTACAAAGTCACGATAGAAGATCATTTCTCTTTTATTTTTTTTATTATTTTCACACACTTATGAAGTAATAGGCATATCTGGTACAAGTTCATTCAAATTTAAGAATGAATATGGAAATATTTGCAAATTTTGTTAATTTACTTTGGCCTTGCAAATGTTAAGTCAGAGAACAATCCAATTAGAAGTAACCGGTTCTAACAATGTGCTGGAAGATTTGCATGAAAGTCCTCCAGTCTGAAATACCGACGTGAATATTCTTACGAATATTCTTACGGTACCATGGCGCACTCTAGCTTGCAATGGAAGACTTTCGGTAAACTGAACGAACAAAATATTTGTATTATTTGCATGAGAATACAAATTTTAAATACCTGTTTAATTTTGAAGCAACAATATTGCGAAATATACAAAAATAACCATATCGCAACAACAATTGAGAAATGTGAATTAACTCAAACTTGTTCTTTGAGAGTTTCTTATATTTTTTTAATTCAATCATAGAAATAATTTTCAGTAAATATTTGAATTTTTATACTGAAAATAAACAGGTAACCTTATTAGGGAACTTTCCGCGAATCCCGGTGAACTTCTACCTTATCAACCATCGATGTCTTCTCGACTCTGACCTGCAACTGTTACAGTGAAAGTCTCTAGGAAACCATAAGAACGAAATCTCTTTTCGGTGTAACGTTTGATGCAAATTAGCACTGGAATAATTAAAAAAAGCTACTAAACGTGTACATAATCCCATTAGCATAATATATTTATTTAATTTTTTGATTGCTGCCTCGGTTTTCAACATTTGAACAAATAATTTCTCCTTAATCTGTAAAGCAAAATTTATTTTACTAAATTATGCACCTTTAACTGTACTATTATTTAATGTTAGAATCAAATAGTCCTCCATTTTTTTTATTATCATATTGAAATCAATTTCAGGACACTGTAATCGACATTATTCCTCAAAAAATTAAAACCGTGTTTGAATTAATATCGAAAATTAATCTTTCTAGTGAAATAGAAGCACACTAGTGCATTTGTTACGTAAAATTATTTATCTTCACTACGTACGGGGACTTACCAAAGTAATAAGTAGACTGTAGACGTTGTAATTTGTAGAATACAAATGAATAATTTCAAACCAAAACTTTCCCGAAAATACACTCTAATCTTTCAAATGAATTTTTCAATGCGCTCGCAACTTCTCGGTGCGTTGGCCCCCGTGGGTTCCTTAACTTTTTAATTTAAGGGAAAGGCTCTCTCCCGCGGGAAAAATAGAGTCGTCCTTCAAAAAACCCTCGGGTAAAATTATTGAAACGGGAAGCCTTTATCTCGGCGGCGTCGTCGCCACAAATCTCGTGGGCGAACGCGATAGGAAAATACAGATTGTTTCAGTGCAGCGGCGGCTGCAGTAAAACCCGTAAGAAGTGATTGCGAGCAGAAGCGAGGGACCGCTATCAGGCAAACAGAAAGGATAATTCCAAGTAGGAATGAAATCCTCCGGCCACTGGGACGCTTTTGTTCTATCTTTTTTCGGGCCGTTACGTCGCGTCGTGGCCACACTCGGAGATCCTCCGACCGAACTGCAATTCTTGGGGACGGCGGATTTCATACATTCAAATTCGTGGAACCGGCTCTCGAAAAAGTGAATGTGAAATCTTGTCAAACCAATTTACAACGTTATAAACGAAACGTAATTTGTCAGCTTAAAGTGTAAACCTCAAATGGTTGAGACGCTATCACGGAATCTTTTATGCAACTATTTCTGAGGAGGGTGCCAAAAATAAACAGAAAATGAGACTCGACAGAGATTTAAGATTTTACAGAACTATCCGACAAAGACGAACAGGATTGATTTAAATCCGTCCAATTAAACGACGTCCTCCCACAGGAAGTTTTCCAGCTTGCGTCCGTATTGCGGATCGTGGGATCCGCGGAAACCTTATTGCAAACGTGACTAATGTTCCCGCGCAAGAAACGACCGCCACTGCAACAGCTCGATAAGTCGTTTGACTCGACTGAATCCACAGGCTGACAAATGTTTCTTAGTCACGGCGAATGTAAAACAGGCGAGCTGAGAAACAAACTTGGTTTACTCGTTGTCGTGGAAAGTGTTTTTCTCCATCAGGACGGCTACGGGTCGAGCATGCTAAAATATAAAGCAGCGAAGCATCTTCCTTGGAAATAGTAGTACTTAAAAATATTAAATATATATTATTTGACTTAAATATATATTTTCTTTATATATGACGAGTTTTATCCTTGCATTTGCCTTTGACAGTAATGGAAATATTGTCCATTTTGTAAATATGAATGATTGCAGCGATGGACACTCGGTTTTGCTCGATCGAATTAATTTTTCGCCAGTAGAAAACTGGTTTGTTCCAATCAGTAAAAATTTTGCAACGTCTAAATCTGTCGCGGTTTTATAACTAGAGACCAGCCAGCTGATGCCGTGGCAGTGGAGCTGTGAGCATTTCCGTGAGGCTGTAAAGATAGGTTTTTACGGTCCTGGGGCGACCGTGCGTCACAGGACATCGGAGACATCTCGAGACATCTCTAGACGTCCTCGTACAAGAGAGTCAGACGGCTGCAACATGACGCGTATCGCTACTTTACTCCGGCGCTGGGGGAAAAAAAAAAAAGAAATCCGAAAGTGGTTAGGGGAGATGAACAACGTTGTTGCACGACCGGCAATGCGTATTCACTGCTCTCGAGGGCGCTGTTTGACCTTTCTTCTGACCCTCGGAAAAGATACCTTGCACCGTTCTCCACTGGAGGTCTATTTAGATTGGAGCAGCCGTCGTCCTTGAAATCGAAAGGGTTCTCGTGAAAATTCTATTCGCTACAAAAGTTTCATTCCGACCCCTATTGTCTGGAGCTTATTGCCAACTTAATTTAATCGCAACGACTCGGTCCTTCATTTTATAACAAACGACGACGTTCACTTGAAATAGGTAATATTGACATAAAAACGTCGTGAGAAATATGTTTGCTACGACCACTTGATTCAGCGACAATCTTCGCAGTATTGACTAAACTGCGAATTTTTATGCTACATACAAATGTCTTGCATTAGATGCCAAGAACTTTCGTTTTTTCAATAATTTTAATAAGTTGGGAAGACACACAGATTTATATTTTTACTAATTTCTAAGAAGAGGAATGGAACAAAAATTTATTTCCTAAAAATATTTCCGATCAGCTGAATGAGTAAAATAAATAGTAGTGAAGTATAGGTAAGTTTATTGAAACTAGAACTTTTTAATGAATTTTTTAAGTGTATTTTTCGTAGTCTTGAAAATACATAATGAGAGGGATTTCCTTTCACTGTGCTATCATAAATACGGCACGTTATTACCATCATTTGCGGCAGTACTCCGTGCTCGAAGTGCACGCACATAAACATGCCCCCGCACCATGCGACTGCGAACTGTAACAGAAACTTCTCAGGAGCAATGGAACAACGATAAAAGCTCGTAAACAACGTCATCCCTTTATACTGCCCCCGAAACTCCCTTCGAGCGAGACTCTCGGGAAACCGAGAAAGATTCGAACTTCATGACTTACGGTCCATTGTGGTTATTATGCAAGATATTAGGGGGGTACAGTAAATCTACAAAGCAATCGGCTCACGCGAAACGGGTAACTTCCACGGCTAGACCATCTCGTGGCTAGTCCTCATAAATTTTCGAAACACTCGTGGACCTATGCGGCTGCTGGAAATAACACGAGTGTTAGTATACATCGCGTCCGACTTCGGTGTATTACTGTCAAGGACGCGGAAAAGTTTCCTAATTTCCTCCGGTGAGTTGTTCAGCATACGCGCGTAGACTTGCTATTTCTTTGAAAAGATTCCAAGGCCACTTTTCCTTTCTCTAACCCCTCCCGATTCTTTTTATCTCGACAACGAGACTTTGAGACTGAAGAGTTTTCTGTTCTTTTGTTTTTTAACGACGATGTAGCTCCTATTCGACTATCTTTCGAAAAATTGATTTGAATGAAATAACATACCCCTTGTGATACAGGACAACGGTCGAGACGTTCCTTTTAAAACATACGTAATCTCAATTGTTTTTCCTTAAAAAAGAATAATTTATGTGCCCCAAGTACTAGTAAATGTGTACGCAAAATCCTAATGCAAAAAGTTTAACAGTTCTACTGAAAAAAATGTGTAAATATTGGTAAAAAGAAAAATGGTATACACAATAATAAAAAAATAAATAAAACTAAAATGGGGTGCTCGATGGAGAGGAACAAGACGAATGTCAGTTAAATTGTTCAAAATTACTACTACCCTGAAGAATTGTGCCCAATGTGAACAGAAATAAAATCTAGAAGAAACCATTCGAAAGAAGACACACAGAAGAAAATAATACATCACTCGAAGTAAAGAATTAACTGGAATTGCGCAAGGTGAAAGTACAGGATAAGGAGAAGATAGAAAATTAGACACGATTAATCCGGCCAGCCTGCTGTTTTTTACCATCGGAATTAGGCGAGCTAGCTGATTCACTGCGCATCCATTTAAACCGTGTACTCGTGGCGGGATCTCTAGATATTCCTACTTATCCGTGAACCGTAAAACTTTATTAGAAGCAGAAGCCGGCCTTTGCTAGACATGCAGGAGCTTTATTACACGGTGGTGCTCGATCGCGCGGCGAGGTCGGCAGATGAAATGGACACGGAGGCGAGGTCGGTTAATGACATTCGACGAGCACGCGCCCGAGAGTTTTCGTTGCACAGGCTGTGCGTCTGCACGCCGGAATCGAGTTTTACTTTCATTCGGTGAAAGTGCCCCGTCCCGTTCTCCCTTTCTACCGCGAGCTTATCAGACTGAACACCGTTTTTCTTATTCTTATTCGCCCCCCCTCCCCCTCCCCCTCGCCGACGTCGTTTCCACGGGGTATTTTGTTCCGGAGGAACTCCGAGTATCGTTCCTCTTTTCCTTATTGGTTCATGGCGAAACAGACCGGCTTCCCTTCAATTGGTTTATTGTGTAACGGACCTGTCGAACCGTACGCTGAATTATGGACGCTGTAAAAGAAGCAATTAACTCGTTAAGAGGCAATTTTCGTCTGAAACCCAGGTTTCAAATAAATCGAGTTTACGCGCACCGTTTATTACCGGTTTCTGTGATTGCTCGGTCAGATCGAATTATGTTAATCGCTTATTTACCGATTTTTTAATCAACCGAGCAGCCTGGCTTGATACTAATTGCGTAATGAGTGGTTCGTTAACTGAATTATATTTCTTGGGGAAGAGAGAATTAACACATTAACTGCTTGATTTTTGTTCGACTCCGTTTTGTAAATGGCGTGGAGCTGAAATTTTTAGTTCATTTTCCTGGGTTGTGAGATTACGCGTTCACGCTGAGTTACATTCATTATTTATATGGAATATGTTAAGAGCCGAAATTTCTAACCCTATTGTTCAATACATTAAGTAGATTGGTTTAATACTAATTGTATAAGTAGTGGTTTGTAAAAGTTGTAAAAGCAGCTCGAATCGCTATCAGTAGAAAACTTCTATAGAGCTGCACCCAATAGCACGGATCCTAATTTTCAAATTTGATATTCCCGAACGCGAAAACTCAAATCAGCGGATGTACGTTTTACGTTTTCCAGTAATTTGCACACAAAGTCATTTTATTCGCGGTTACGCCGTTGCAGCAACTCTCTGAACGTTCTCGAAGCCTGTATATCGGAATGAAACGAAACCAAAACCCCGGGTTGAAGTCTTAATCAAAGCCCTCCGACTACAATAAAATCACGATCGAACCTCAGAGTCGGCGAGTTCCAATCGCGGTGGCTCCAAAACAGGATCTCGACAATCGACGACAAAAACTTGTCCGCCTAATTGGGGCTAATATTGCGGAGCGTGGAATGCGGAATGCAAACAGCATCGCACGGTGCTTGTATAAAGCTGCGGTTAGAGTGGACGCATTTTATTTTTCTTTTTACGATCTAACTTTCGCGAGTATGTCCGAATTGCTCGTCGCACAAACGTAACAAGCAAAAATATAAAACTCTCAGCCCAGTCAAGAACAATGCGAAGCCGAACAGGTACCCTCATCCGCAATACGACGGAAGACGGTCCCGTGACATCGCCTTATATCGAGTGGAAGTTTTCGTAAAGTTTTCGTCGATTTTCTTATTTCTGCAGAAGAAAGGATTGCAATCTTCGCAATCCCTGGTTGGGATCCACTGTAACCGCAGCCTAAGGATCGCATACACAAGCGCACCGGCCGCATTTAATCCGGCCCTCGTTTGATTTTAGACGAAGCCCGCCCAACAAATTCCCTAGGGAGAGAAACCTCATTCCACCGAACGGCCTTCTGTTCGCCGACACACGCAAGCCGACATCACTTACCGCCTACTTGATGAAAAAGTTTCGTGGCTGTGTCGCTGGGATCCCGCGACCATAATCCGAAGCTCGATCAATGCGAGACATTTTTCTCTTGCCATTTCGTCCGAACCTCCGCTGTGGCTGTGAGCACGATTTCAATTATTGTAACTTGATTTTTAGACCTACAATCCTCATTTACA
>CM052118.1:16181419-16199076 GCA_028454245.1 Halictus quadricinctus
TGCTACCATCGTTTTCCAAAGACGTCGAAGGTCCCGAGCCTGACGGTTCACCAAGCTCGGAATGGAACGTGAAATGAAACGTGAATGGAACGTTATGGTACACATTACACTTCTCACCCGCCGCTGAAGAATCAGCCAGCAACGAAAAGCAGGGATCTCTCTGTGGAAAGGAAATGGAAGAGCCAGAGGAGACAGAGGAAGCAGAGAAACGACGACGTAGACGGCGAAGACGACGAGGAAGGGGCCGCGAAGTTGAAGAGCGTTTGTGAGAGACCTGGATAATGGCTGCCGCTATCGTCGATCACGAAATAGGCAAGGACCAACCCAAGGCATCCACGAACGATCTACTACTGGTCGAACGATGTACTGGAAACGCTAGGAATAATGGAGTCGATACAAAGCTCGACGGTCACCTTGATAGTGGAAGCCCGCTTATCGAGCCAGATAAGGAACACGACGAGGGGACTACGGAGCCCGATGACCGGTCGAAAAGTACCTGCGCGAGGAGTAAAAGCATCAACGTTCCGGAGAATGATGCGTTTCGGGCGGGTGACCGAAAGCGCCTCAGCGTGGACTTCAGGGTCGTCGACGGGGTGCGGATTAAGAGACCGTGGTGCACCGAACCGAGAGACAGTTCCGAGGACGAGGCACTAATCTCTGCCAGGGCTGTCTGCAAGGTCGGGAGCGTGGATCACGCATCGAGGAACCACCTGAATCTGATCCTGGATCCGATCGACGATCCGAGAGGCTGCAGGGTCCAGGGGACAGAAGTGGCTCGTAAACTCGTTGATTCTCTCGCAGACCCCATTGTCGGGTCGACCGAAAGAACCCACGAAGACGTCGCGGGCAGGACATCTCGGTCGACGAATCAGGACACTGGTCGTATTGCGAAATCCCCTAACCATGAACCGACGAAACAGACCGAAGGAGCCAAGTGCGAAAATTGCGGGGAGTCTCACTTGTCACAGGACAGACAGCTTTATCTCGAAAAGTACACCGGGTATTTGGACGGGGATGGATACGAAGACAAGGACGCGAACGGCCGACGCAACCATGAGACCCCCGTTGCTGCGTTACTCTATCGCAGCAGGTCCCTGCCGCGTTTGTCCATGCACGACAGCGGCGTTGCTTGCAGCGGCAACGAACAAACGCCCGCGGACCGACCGATCATGCATAACACCAAGCAATGGGTTGCCGATTGGAAACAGTTGCACACCTTGAAGCAGCATTATTATCCCGAGGGTGGATGGGGATGGGTCGTCATGGTCGTGGGGATGCTGGTGCAGATGCTGTCGCACGGGATACACGGGGCCAATGGGGTTCTTCTGCAGCAGGTGGCCAACACGTTCGGCAGGCACGAGTACCCTGAGTCAGGTTCGTTGCGCTAACTTCGTAAGTAGACTCCGCGTGCAAAGTAAACATTTTCTGTGTCATTTAAGACAAACAGGAATTCCTTTCTTGCTTTAATAATTCAACCCTTTGCGAACGCGTGGTGATATAGCTGTACGAAAAATGTTGCTCTCAAATAATATTTACCACGTTTTCATTAACCCTAAACCACTGCTGGTCAAACGACCGGTTCCGAATTACACGTATAAAAATTGATTTCATGTCGAAATAATTTCAATAAACTGATAATCGCTGTAGAGCCTTCTAACGTTCTCAGTATTCCATGTTTCGTCTATTTTTGTCCTAAATGCATAAATTCCGCAGTCTAATTATCACAATTAACTCTTATCGTTCGAAGCGGGGTCGCCACGTATCTCCTTTTTACATCGTCCAGTAACTGTTGAAAAAGTACTGAAGATCTTTATGCAAAATAAAAATCGCCTGCGTCAACTTTAAGCAATAAGAGCCATATTGAAACGTCTTTTTTAGTAGACTGTTCTTGTTTTTACTATTTTAAATTTCAGCCACACACTTTCGTCATGAGTGCATAAAATCGGCGGCATATCTGTCCTAGTACCTATACAAAATCGCAAGAGAAAAATGTCGATGGAAACGGTCTTCGAGAAACGAATTAAAACCCCCGTAAAGATTTTTTTTTAGAATGCCGATCATTTCGCTTTTGCGGGAGTTTAAAAACGTTTTGAAAGTCTAATGAAATTTGGGCTACGTTTTCCTGGCACTTCAGGAATTCAAGATCTCTTCCAATTGATTCGGAATGCTTTTCAGACTTTTTCTGCACAATGTTAGCAAACCGCGCCCTCGCGTACGTCTCGAGTGGGATGCATTCGGGGAGCACTTGTCCCTGAAGAGTGCATCGCTCGCGAAGCAGCAGTCGAGAGCCCTGCTCCTTTTCTCTGTCTCTGTCTCTCTCTCTCACACACAGCCCCTTTGGTGAATTAAACGGGCGGTAAGAACGTGTCGCGTATAATTAGCGCGATTCATAACCCGTTTATTGGCGGCAGATGTAGGAATACTCGACGGCACTTGCGGCAGTTGGCCGTTTGCCAAATCCCGACCGAGAAGTAGGCACGCACGAGAAACCAGAAACTGTCGCGCGGACAAAGCGGTCGTAGCCATGCAACGAGATGAAAGATGCATCGCGATTTCACTCTCGTTTCACGCGGACAGACGCATCTACTGGCGCACTTTAGTTTCACCGACGCTTCCCACGCAGTGTTGTAATTCGTTTGACGAAATTCACGTCCCTGTCAGTTATTTTAAGGGTATAAAATAATTCGTGATCTGTCTTTATCGTCTTGTTCATCATAACAAATTCAAGCCTTGAAAATAATCCCCGTCACTTTCTATACATTAACGCCACTCAGCAGGCGACTGACGAACCCACTCAACAATGTGAATGTAAAACAAAGATACAATTGATTAACCATGGGGGCCACGAATTAATTTGTACCGAAAATTTACACCCAAAAGTTTCACTTCATTTCCCTGATTCAGACAATCAACTGTCTATACTTTAATAAATACGAAACAGATTATTCGAAATGGGAAAATCTTTAAAAATTAACTGAATAAATCATTTACACTTCAATGATTACAAAATAGAGTTAGAGAGGCAACATCTTTTATAATGAACGTAAAATTGAGAACGTAACTTTATTTTAGATTCGATCTGATTACCAGTAAAGTGTTTCACCAAATGACAATTGATCCCGCTTTGTACACGTTGAATGCAAAATAAAAATAGATGAAATCCACTGCTACAGTCTCGTCGGTGTATCGATCCAGCTCGTTACGCAAACACGTATCTGATCAAATTCGTGCACACAAACGGACATTCGAAACGGTGGATTGGTGCATGTAAGTTATGCTATCCGAATCCGAAGCTACAACACGCGCAACGACACGCGGCTGTGTTGTATCGGGCCGATCCACTTTTAGAACTATGTAAATGTGGCTTTGCGAACAAAAAGGCTTCATTGACACTAAAATAGCTGTTTTTATTATATCGACCTGCCCGGTGGCATTCGATTTCATACAACGGAACGCCGATACTGAATAAACTGTGAGCTAAATTAAATTCTTTCCGTATACTCAAAGTTAAACGTATTTCGAACATTCAGAGGATCTCGAAATTTTTCAATTTCCAATTTGAATATACATTGTACATATAATATGATGATGAATATATTAAATGTACCAATAACAAAATATATTTAGCTACTTTTAGTATAATCAGTGAAACGATTATTTAACACAAGTGCCAATCGAGGAAATGTCTATTAAAGTACATTTCAAATGAAACACTTAAAATCATAGGAATTTTTTTAGGACAAAATAGAACGAAAATTCGGAGTGAAAATGGTCATGTGATCGGAGATAAGTTCCCATATGAAAATGTATTCCATGAACCCGCATTGCAAATATAAGATTCAAGATTTAGGTTGTGGCCAACAACCTGAAAATTTCCGATGCGGTTTATGGGTCATAGGCGACACCTTTGAGAAACCACCGTGAAAATCGTACAGGTCTGCAATGCGGTTGCTTGGCCTAATAATCTTTGGGAAATATTCGCAATTCTAAGGTGATGGCGCGTGGTCCACCGATGTTTCTCACAAGCGTGGCTCAGTTATCTCTCGAAACGGAATCACGCGTTCTCTTATCGCAAGACGAGCGACTGAACCGAACTGGAAAGACGTCTATTCAATTACCATAAAAACAGAAGCATCGAAACGCGCACAAATCATTCATAAAAATGTCAATGGTGTCCTCTTCGAATCCATCGACTTTAATTTAATGTTTTCCAACCAGCGAAAGAAAAAGGTTTTTGTTTGTTGCATTTGTTGTTACGATAAGTAATTATATAAACAAGTATGTGAAGTTTTGTTTTACTAGAAATCTGAAAATATTATTAAGTTTATAATCATTCCTAGTACCGTAATTGACACATTGCTCAGGTGTTAGAAACTCTGTTGAAATCGAGTCGATTTTCCACGAAACCTGTGAACTCCAAGCGACCATAAAATCGTGTTAAACATTCTAGTCTCCATCTGCGACGACCCGTGTCGCTTGTCGATCAGGGTGCAACCACGTTTCCCGAATGTGTCGAATAAAGACGAATTGCTCTTTCGAGTTTACGTCACCCGTCAGGAGGACCTATCCTCAGGGTCGTCGATGTTAGTGAAACCGTTCGAGCACGTAACGTCTGGAACTGACGTCATGGATCTACGTTGATCCTGTTCCCATTCGAGAAAGCGTTCCTCGCGCTAAACGAACGTGCACGCGAGCGATCGCGGCTGCGCCTGTAAAGAACATAGGTACAATTATCCTCTCAGGTGAGCCAACCTTCTTTTTTCGAGCAGCTAAAGTGATTCAAACTGCTGGATTGCCAGCGGAAGCCTGCTGATCCATGATTGATGACGCGAAACAGTCGGATTAATTCGGTGAATGTGAGAGCTTTCCAGAAGAGGATCATTACACTTGGGGAGATCGATGGAAGCGATTTCGCTATTATTGCCGATTTCAAATCTTCTGGCCGGCGTACAGGCGCCATTACGGATTTTATTCATTGCGGGTAATGATGATAATGTGCTGAATCGTGCGACTTTAATTCTGGAGGATTCAGTCTTTAAAATAATAACCGACAACTGTAAAGATAATGTTTATCATAATGATTATTTCTTTGTTGTTTCTGCATCTTTTAGTCTCAGTAAAAATTAATTTTTTTAATATGTATTACGGTAACGATTAATTTCTAAGCCCTGTGAAAAAGTAGGGTCACTCTAAATTGAGTCTAATTTAGAAATTTATTAGTTAATTAACACCACCAATGTTACTGCAGTTTCTATATGAACCAAATACGCAAGAAATAAGAAATCAATTTGTTACGAAATTCGTTCGTTCATTTATAATAATTTTCCTGTAAAAGTGACCAGAAGTGCACTCAACGGGCCACACTAAAACTATACTCTCCTCCCTATTTCAATTCATTCCTATCAACTGCAATGTTCATTAAGGTACCGCTCTATATCAAAGCGAAATATTCTCGAGAGACGGTAAAAAAGAATTCGCAACCAACGGGAAGGGAGGAGCCCGCGGGATCAGGGTATTCCCGTCCGATTGTTAACATCCCACGAAACGAGCATGGTTTCATCGTCGCTGATACCAAGAATCCTCTTACCGGGGATTCTCTGTCCTCCCGCGAATGTCGCCTTCCTTTATCTACGCTGTTACAATAATCCTCGGCCCGAACGGAAACCTTCCCGAGAGGCATCCGAACGAAACCCCGCGTCCTTAAAAAAGCAGGGAATTCAGATGCAAAGAAAAAGAGAGGACGGCCGAGAAAGGGCTGTAAAGAGGATGGCGGGAAATTTCGATCACGTTCGATCGCGCTGCAATTACCAACGCAAGAGGGTAAACGCTCGAAGCCGTCGAGATAATTAGGAGCGAAAGTGTGTAGAAGTATGCGGGCCGCTTAGCGTCGGTGCCATTGAAGAACTGCAGCGGTGCGCGAAGCATCAAGTAGCTCTTTAACTTAACAACCAACCGGTCGAACTTATTTTCGTTCCGAGGCACTTTCACGGTCGAAATCGTTGTCCCATTTTCTGCCCGTTACTCCTTAGCTGGAACGACGACGACGTCGTGGTTCCATGTACGGCGCAGAAACCGGCACACCACGAAGAGCCTCTACTAGAATTGTCGCTCGGCAGACACCACGACGACGCTAAACGAAGATACTAAAAATTCGGAAAGACGAAGAAACGCGTTCTGTTCGGCACCCGGGGGACAGAGGGATGAACGAGTGGCACTGGCACGCGTGACTAACTGCCGGCTGCTATAAAATAGCGGCCCGAGGCGGCTCGAGGCCCGCAAATTGCCCACCGTAAAGCAATGAGAGATACGAGTGCGGCCCGTGCAAAAATACCGGGCGAAGCTGTGTCGAGCGTTCGCGAATCGAGCGAATCGGGGCCGGGGGGTGAAACGCGCAACAGTCTCCTGGGGGGGCAGAAAGAAGGCTGATTTATCGGAGCAACGGGCATAAAGATGGCGGGAAAGTTGCTCCCGAGCGAAGGAACGCGAAGATGGTGCGCCAGGAATCGCGCGGCATGCGTGAAACGCTGCTCGATTATTTCAATTCCCGACGATGCGGCGTTCCTTGCGAAAATAATTGAGCATCCAGAGAAAGTGGCGGAGGTTCTTTTATCTTGAAGTTTTCATTATCCTGAAGTGCATCCTCCTGTTTCCTTATATTTTCTGGTAACTGTCATTTTATCTTCTGTTAACCCTCTGCACTCGAAGCCATTTTAACTCGAAAACGAAACATTTTTTCCGACCTAGAATATTTCCCTTCTACATTTATTTTTTCATGCTATACACACGAAAGTGGTGCAATTTACTCGTACAGTACTGAAATGTTTAGTAATTTATTAAATACAAACAAATTTAATAATGTAAAAAATATTTTGATACAGGAATTTTTAGTGGCGCATTACAGTCGCCATTCGAGTGCTAATGGTTAATACTCGTGGGTTATTTTGATTCAGTTCGAATTAAACAAACTGCTTTATTCAAGACACACACCACTAATACGACTAACCCTTAGAAGAACGTACACGCACATACACAGAATGATATTATTGTGTTACAAAGAAAGTGTATACAGCGGCTTGAAAAACTATTAGTCCTTCGATCTGGAAAATTCTGCAACGGCGAGTATAATAATTAATGACTAGATCGTTTAATTGCAAGCCCGATCTAATGCAACTGCGAGCGCAGCTGCGACTGCCTGCTATAATTGATTTTAAGATAATTACTAGGTAATTCCATCCCGGCTTCCGATCATATCTCAGTTCTAATAACCATAACCCATCGGAACAATGAAACCTTTCACAGGAGCTACAAAAGACCATTTCCCTAATGGAGAAACAAACAGCTGACGTGCAAAATCCTATTATGAAAATGTGCGTCCATACGCAGAAGCTGGAATTATGTGTGATGGTTTTTAACAATGGTGTGGTTTACGTTAATATATCGCGGACGGAATTTTACAATTTACTTCTCAGCAGTAAACATGTTATATTGATTTACGGGCTGGCGTATATAAACCTGAACAGCGAAATCTTGCGGAAAATAAAACGAGACGTGTTTTAAGAGATTCTGTGCTCGTGTATCACGTCGCGGCTTCTATCTGTCCTTGGGACGCCATCAAAATTAACGTTAGTCGCCCGTGAATAACAGGCTCCTTATTTTCTTTGACAGTTATGCTTTTTCCGCAGTCGCGACCAATTTGCTCCCGTTGATCGTATTGCCGCCAGTCGACTATAAATCATTTTTAATTTAGTTTTCCCTTCGGTGTTTATCACGTCCGTATTCCCGGGCGTGTTTAAGTTAATTTCCAGTGAAATACAGCAGCCGTGCTCTCGATGCGACCTAGACCACGGGTATCTTTAAATAAATTGAAACACATTACGTAGATTACGTGGCCTTGCTGCTATACTTCCGGTTATCCTCGTTATTTCCTCTCGCGTCGGCTTAAGCTTAGTTCAACGCGGTTAGAACGGTCCCAGTGTAAATATTCCTCATGTGCGACTAACAGCACAGTTCGCATATTCGCTCATTGAGCTTTCTCGTGTCTTTTTGCAGCGAACATCGTTTGTGACTTAAAAAGTATAGATGATTTCATTACTTATAAAATAAGTTTGGGAGCAATGGATGTAATTCACTGTGTTTACAATGTATCGAATTCTGTGTCAAAACTATTTTTGAGAATATTTACAGAAGCACCGTTAATCAAACATTTTCAAGTACTTTTTCACCCGAGTTGAAGCTCTTAGTATTTTATTAGAGGTCTCTCGAAACGAGAGTTTTACTGTCGGTGTTAAGGACCAATCGGACGATACTGTTGCAAATGAATAGCAGCTGATCCAGATCCGAGATCCAAGCAGCTCGACTATCCGCCTCCAGCGACGTTTCACCGCCTCGCTGAGCCTAATGAACGAACGTGAACGTGCAAAGTAATCCATAAAGTGGACCAGAATAGTTTGTAGTAACCAACGTTCCCATTTCGGACAAATAGTATATAGGTATAGCTCTCGCAGAGAAAAGAAAGAGCGGTCTGTCTGTCAATGACAACGGTTCTAACCTTATGCAATAAACTCTTGGACAAGATTGAGTTGTTCGAAAATAATCTTTGTTTCCTTGGCCATGTACGTGTACGACGAAAGAATTATTTGCTTAACAATGTGTTCTTCTTTAACTATCTGGTCCAACGTTGAAAGGTTAACGCCCCATTCAGGAGACTTTTATTTCTGAATCGATGAAAGAGCGAAGCTGTTTTTTAGTCTAGTAAACTAGTTTTAAAACGTGACGAGTTTGAAACTCGTTCGTTTCGACTGTTGACATTTCAAGTTCGCTGAGCATACGTCGGACTGTCGTAATAATATCGGAAGCGGTAAAAGGATTCTATTTTCAGAAACACAAGTCAAAGTTACACGGATCGGATTAGTCACACAGTTTATAGAATTAATTCCATAAGAAAATAATTAAACATAGTAGAATCGCTCGATTTCTTGGGTAATTTTAAAATTTAATTTTTGTCGTGAAAAACAACCGAAAAGTCTTTTAAATATTTTTAAATTTGAGACGACGGGTTTGCCAAATTTTTGAATGTACGATTATTGAGACTACAACTCGCAGGAGAATTATTCAATAGAATTATTTTTTGTTAGAGCACGTCACAGTAAAATTCGAAAAGTCACTTCTGGAGCACCTTAACGACTTCGCGACTATTTTTGGGTGATGGCAATTAAGTGTCCACGTACTTTTGAGCGACAGTGTACGTGTCCACACGTCTCTGACAAAAATTCGGTTTTTCTATTTATAACCTCCACACATCGTGACATGAACCACATCCAGTTTGCGCGTCAGTGTGGTTTACTACAAGGACGTGTCACAGTGCCTAAAAAGTTTCTTCGCTGCCATACCACGCAGAAAACCTTCTTATTGATCCTGATCGACGGGGGTGCTCGTATGTTTCGACACCACCCCGTTACCACTTCGTCATCGAGCGTACATAACTGACGCCTTCTGTCAAAAGCATGATATCGTCCCCTAATCGAGGCGACCCTAAGCAAAAAACCACGAGCTCAGCCCAACGGCCGGGAACAAATTCTGCGAGAAGAGGACCAAGGACTTTCTTTCGTAACTGCCACCAGCAAACCGTTCTTATCACTGAACGCTCAATCAGACTATAGTTGTGTTCGCCTGAGATAACCGTGCTTTCGAGGCAGCAGTTTTGCGAATGATTCGAACACCTTCCATGGTGATGGCAAGTTTCAACGCGGCTGGAGGTTTCCTTCTGTGAAAACCGGTCCTCTAGCGAAAACTGTGGCTCGGACTCAGGCGAGTTTCCCCTGCGAATACTCGATCTTGCATCGACTTTGTTAGTTGAACGTGAACAACTTTGAGAACAGGTGAATTTCTCAAATTGTGCTTACGTAAAAAAGAGTTTCATATCGAGAAAGTTCGTCGAATGTTTCAATTATATTTTTAGGGGTTAAACTTTAACTCAAGAACCCAGAAATTTTTTACTTTCTTTTATGTTGTCCTGTAGAGTTCGGAGAGAAAAAGCCGAAAATCCAAGTTTCAATCCTAGGAGATCACTAGAAGTACAGTAAAATTTTGTTAAGTATAAGTATAATAAATATTGGCATGCTTTCAAAAATGTAGTGCCAACTTGTGATAAAATGTTGGCGCTTATCAGGTTCGGATAAGTCGAAGAGAACACGACAGAAATCTTCTTTATCAGCTCTGCAAGCTCGCAAGCACAGTATACCTACATTCGATATCATGCCTACATTGAGTTCTTCACCTTGAAGGACACGGTATAAAGCTAAATGTTTACAGTAGATTTTGATCTTTAATTAATCCTATAAATTTCCAAAAAGACATGAATTGTATTTTGCAACATTTTTATGTTACATATTTACTTTCGTTACTTATGCCACCATTAAATGACGCTTGAGGCAAGGATTTCAAAGACAGTAGAAAATGTTTATTTGATAATTGACTGAATAATTAAGTTAAAATTTCCACTAAAAATTTGGAACAGAAGAACTGGCATTGGCTAATCAGCCAAGTCGATAAGAACTTTTCAGTAATCTATGCGAGTGACTCACATCTTTCTTCGGGAATCATCTTCCCCTGTTCTTCTTTTTCCGTTCTTCTTCTAACTCGCTGACTGCGCAGTTCCCTATCCTTGCTTCTCGAGATGGGTCTATCTCCGCCTCAATCGACTCTCGTTTTCGATTGTTCTCCGAGGAACTGGCTAAGAACTACTCTCGATACTGGCACACCTGCGTTCGCCATAAGTTTTACTCGAGAATGAATGGAAACAGAAACCGTAGGGTAGCATCGACTATTTTAAACAACAAAACGTAACTTCCTTCTTTTCTCCATTAAGAATAAGATTTAATAATAGTAGAAAAATGTAGTATCTATGTTAACCTATAAATAGTGAATTATAACTGTATTACAAGAATTAAAATACTTGATATTTAAATAGAAAATTACATTTCTAAACTATCAGTCGTTACGTTCCTTAAAAATATATTTATTTATGTCCTTCAATTTTACAAGTATCCTGTGTTGCAATAGTAATATAAAAAGACTAGAAAATAAGTAACTGAACTCTGATGCACTTTGATTCGAATTTTCATTCGCACGTGTTAACGAAGATACGACATTCTGAGTTGTGAACAGGTTCGGATATTGTTCGAAGCCCTTGCTATTCTGAAACGGGAACGCCGAATGGAGATTAGAGTGTGGTTACCGTTCATCATCGTCGAGCGAAGACAGGCTAGACGGATGATTTCTCTGCCGGTCACCGTGCGGTGCCTGGAGACGTTGCGTCTTCTCCGAGTTACACTGCTCGGCTGGTTTTATTGTACATCACCGTTAATGCTGACTATTTCATAAATTCGAGGTGATCAGTTTAGCGAAGTAGAAGAACTGCTGTTAACGCGGGCCGTTTGTTCGAAGGAACGACAGCTTTCGGCTATTCGGCTACCGATGTTACCACTCTTGCGTGATGATCTTCTGACGTCATAGTTGATGTCAAGCACGTGGGAGAAGGATCATCTGGATTCATTGTTTCCTATCGATCGAACGCAATTTCCATTCCCACCGACGAGCCAGGCGGAAAGATACTTGATCTTGCGGAGACTCGCCATAAAGAGATATATTTATAGCGGTAATCAAATCACAAGGGCCACTTATTTACGATAACATTATATTAAAATGATGATGAACGTATAGGTACACTGCATTCTTATTACTTTTATTAAGTATTTTAGAAAGTAAGCAATTGTAAATATGTACTTGACAATGCTGTGGGCTACGTTATCAATATTTATACTCTTATATAATTTGATTAATTACTGTAATGCATGTTTTCCTTAGTTTACAAAATTAACGTTCAATATGAATTTGCATACTAACTATTCCATGCACTCGTTGATTTTACATTAAAACAATCTAATTCTAGTTTCAAATGCTCAATG
The DNA here is from genome assembly GCA_028454245.1 of Halictus quadricinctus. Classification (NCBI taxonomy): domain Eukaryota; kingdom Metazoa; phylum Arthropoda; class Insecta; order Hymenoptera; family Halictidae; genus Halictus; species Halictus quadricinctus. Next base: position 16,193,386 of record CM052118.1, read on the forward strand.
TACCCAGGTCAAAAATCATGGAAAGAACTGAACCTTTATTATCCCATATTCCACTATCTAGCATGAAATCAATTTGATCCAGGATCTACAGCTCCGATTCACTCGTCTAGACTTCGGTAACGAACCCGAAACTTTCATAGAGACTCGATACTCCATCGACGAGGAAGCTTTATCATTTGCCCGGCCATTAAGCGAGAAATAGGATTCTGTCTATTGCTCCCCTCGGTTAAGCCATCTAATTCGCCTTTGTTTGTTCCCGTTGCGCGGGCTAAAGATCGCAATTACGGTTCCTCGATCCCGGAAGAACGCGAGTAGCTGCAATTTGAAACAGTAAAGAGATTAAGAGTATTCATACACTGCTTTCGACCTTTTACAATTATTAAAGAAAAGGAGACATTAATAAATGACTGCTTCTTTCAACAGAACTACTCTACGATTTTCTGAAACTCGGTTTAAAAGAGATTTCAAAGAATTTGAATTGTTCTAGAAAATGTTTATTTTGCCGTAAAAATGCACAGTACGCGAATAACTTATAATACACCGCCTAAAAGGAAACAAATATATGGACAGTCAAAAAATTTCATTATTCTGTAAACAAAGTCTTGTTTCAACGATCCAAGTTTGTCACATCCTGAAAGTCAGAATGTTTAATAAGCAATGTGGCGGCACAAAGCGGACGGGCGAGTAATCGACCGCCATCGTTTAAACTTGAAAGATGTTATCGTGAATGATTTCTTCGCAGATTGCACGGTTGATCGTTAGTTTCTCCCCCTTGTTTATCTTCGATCGTCATCATACTCCGTGGAGGATTGACATCTAATTATAACTTTACTCGCGTTGGTTCTTTCTTCCCGTGATCGATGTCGTCCCCTGTGGTTCATTTATCCCAAAGTCACGCGAAGATATGCAGATTACCGCAAAATAATAGCGTGTTCGACGTAATTATTAAACACCGTTGGACTCGACAGTGACGCATAGGCTGAACGTCGCGATGTGGAATCGAGCAATTGTGGACGTATTTTATTAGGCTCGTATCTCTACTTTTCGTATCGATCGAGCAAGTCTTTTTTTTTTCGTGCGAAAATGTTCTCTAGTTGACGGTGATTTATTACTACGCGGATTTCAGTTAAATTGCTTTATCGATTTGCTCGGTAGAGCGGAAGGCTATCGAGCTTGATTCAATCCTGGACTGACAATTCCAGTTTTATGCCACATCAATTACCGATTTCTGTGGAGAGCTCCTGGTTGACACCCATGCACTTTCTTATTGGACTTCTAAAGCATAGCGTGCGGAAAGAATGTGTCAGCAGGATCCCACTGATGTTCAACAACCACTTGTATGATACTGCGAAAGACAAATTGCTTCGAAGCACCGGCAATTTAATTTAAATCTATCTCTTTTTTAACCCTTTACACTCGAGTGGTGACTCTGGAACACCACTAGAAATTGTTGTGGCATTATTTCAAAGAAATTACGAAAAATATTACAAAATTTATATTTAATAGATGACTAAACATTTAAATATTATATGTAGAAATCGGATCAGTTTCGTATGAATAAAATGAAAATATTGTAAGACGCAAGAAAAATTTAGTTTTAGATTGGAAATAGCGCTGAGTGCAAAGGATTAACCCTTTGCATTCGAAGATATTTTAACATCAAAACGAAACATTTCTCCCAACCTAGAATATTTCCGTTCTATATATTTTTTTCCATGTTATACTTACGAAAATACAGCAATTTTTAGTGGCGCCTTACAGTCGCCATTCGAGTGCTAAGGGTTAATATTCATTATGCTTTAAAAATAATTGTAATTGATATAGGCACAGTAAGTGGCACCCCGACAGAAATTGGGTCCCCTACCTTATGCAGCTTAAATGTTCATTCACTGGACAGGTCACGTGTCCCGATGTGTGGAGAACTTGATGTTTGTTCGGAAATCTCTTTCCACGTCACGAAGAACAGGTGAGCGGATCGCTGGATTTATTTCGGCGGGCCGCGAATTTCGTCGCGAACGTGTGACCATGAATGCACGTGGCGAGGTCGGAGAACGAGGGGATTGGTCCGCTTCGTTTTCCCCTACGCAAGCTCGCCGCGATCCTCTGCTGGGAACCGTCTAACTGGATCCAGTCCGCGCTCGACAACGCGACCCTCGTCTAGCCTGTCGTGACCTTTCGCTTCGGAATTCGCGACACCTTCGGCCGAAACGTGAATCGAGATTGTTCATATAAAAATGACAGTAAAACTCACAAATATATTTGGTACTCCTAACAAAATAACACACTTGCCAGTGCGATACACGTAACCGTACCGAACAAACATAAACTGTCGCCATTGATCATTGCTCTCGAACCGAAAATATAACTTATAATGAATATTGAATATTCATTTTCATTTCCCGATTTAGTGATGCCTCGAGTTCTGTCGAAGACGAAAGAATTGGTAAAGGATGATTTTTAATTAACACTGGAACCACCAAGAACTAAAAGTGACTAATTTGCACTTATAGTTTTATGTAAGTAACAAGGCTGCATCTATATCGTATTATAATTAGAAATTATTGAATTCATTCAGTAATTTCCCACAAAAGAATCTTTATAATTTCGATAATTGCTGAATAAAAAAATCACAAACTAATCATTGTGTTGGTAGTTCTAGTGATGAAGATAATTTATTAGTTCTTGCGTACTCATGACGGAATTTATTTATAATAAGCAATAACTTACCCCTAGTGAAAAGAAGCTATAATGATCATTTTAATTATTATCAACGGTAAATCTTACATATTTATAGTGGTTGTGTTGTTCGCTCTTCGATTATGATTATCGTGTTCATCTAAGTTCACTGAATGTTTTTCTGTCACTGTGGCCATCCAATAATCATCGAAACTTACGCGGAAGCCCAATTCTGTTAAACGGTCCGAATCGTTCCATTGTCACGGGTCATTGACTGTCCGAAATTGCGCGCACCGCCGCGGAAATTTCTTTTACCACATTCACGAACTTTTACTTTCCCCCATTTCGCTTGCGCTGAACAACAAGTATGTCAACACATTCAGCTCTTTACTCAACGCATCCCCCTTGTTCTTCACTCCTGTTTGTCGAGCTTTTACGAACATGAAGAACACAGGCATTTAGCTTCCTGCGACCTCGATACGCATGCTGTGGACAAAAATGCGGAAGTTACTGGACTCCTAACTCTGTTTCACTGTATCGTTGCATCGATACTCTCTCCTGATCTATCTATGGTCTCCTGCTTTATTGGACTGGGTTCTTTCTTGACACAGACGAACGGTATAAGGCGCACATAACTTTTAAAATAGTGATCTCCTAGGATTGAAACTTGGATTTCCGCCACTTTCTCGCCAAAATCTACAGGATTACATAAAAGGGAGTTAAAAATTTCTGGTTTCCCGAGGTAAAGTTTAACCGAGTGAAGTATCACCCTGAGGACCGTATAAAGATCAATTTTTTGTGGTGTTTACCTTAAGCTTTTAATATTTTCTACGTGTCTTTTATTATTTGTTCCATCCATTAAGCCAATCAAATTATCCCTATTATATTTAGAACATTCTAAACTTCATTTCGCGAATATTTAAAGAATTGCCTTCCACCGTTTCAAAAACAAATTTAGTCGTCCCCGCCCCAGTTTTTCTTTCACGAGCGCTAATAAAGAAGCGCGTCTCACGATAAAAGATAATATTATTTCCTGTCTTCTCTTTCAATCAACACGAAGAGATAAAAAAAAAGAACACACACGCACAGACAGCCTTACAAGCCGGATCGTGGGCTGCTCGGTTTCGTTTTGAAGCGGATTTAGTTCAAAGAAGCTCGTGCCGCGAAACTTTCCGAGTAGTAAAAGAATAGAGAGACAGACGCGGTTTTCCAACTTTATCTTCGTGGCTACTTCTCGTCCCGTGGAATGCACGGAATTTAATCCCCTCCGTGACCGGATTAAACTTTTCGAACGTATTTCCAGCGCTAATGGGGGTGGGCGTTTCAAAAATCACGGGACCAAGGTGTACCACTCAGCGAATTTGATCGATGACGTCCGCCTTCCCATCTTCCTGAGACTTCCCAGTCCAATTTCGATCCCGAATTTGATGTCTCCCTGGACGGGTATCGATATCAGAATTTTTCAGCCGGACTTTGCCGGGAAGAAGATATTCATAGCGACAAGTTTTATGTCAGTTTTGATTGGAACTTTTCAATCAAAATGTAAAATTTGATCAATGGCGGAATTTCTTCGTTACTAAAGAGAACTTACAGTGACGATGTAAATAATTCTCAACAGTAAATTTTGCGTATTTACAGCATATGGTGTGCATGTCCAATGAATAAAAATATGAGAAATAAAATCACGCATTCGCGCGCGGAACAATTTAATTATTTCGTCGATCGTGATAGTGAGTGCGTGATATAAATGAATGATAAAACGCAGATAGTGACTGGATCGGTGAAGAGAGTTTCGTGATGAGATACGGGAGACAACTGGCAAGCATGAACGTTGCGTCTCTGCGGCAATAGCCTCGCTGTCGAGGGATGAAGACTCGAGACCATAACGAGAGGGATGGCGTGCAAAGTCCCGCCTTCGAAGACAGCGGCGTCGCAATTTCTGGCGAGCTCGGCGAAAGATCGTTTTCGGGAGAGTGCGAGGGAATTGTGTGCCTGCAGGAGCCCGGAGATCTGAAAGAAATCGAGGAAGATGAGATTCAGGACCCTAGGTCTGGTCGCGTGAGCGTTGCACAAATTGCATACAATTATCTTACATAAAAAGCAACAATTCTCTTCGTCAAAAAAGAGAAGAGACCCTTGCTCGACTTTGCTTCTAACGCGTGCTCGAGTTAACAAATTTATTCAATCCTTTTCTACGAGAGCACCATCATAATTTTAACGACTATAGACATTCGAAACCTGATCAGATAGTTCCCGATAGTTCTCGAATGAATATAGCTGAGAACTCGCAATGCACGTATATCAGTCGAGACTAATTTTATAAAACTATAGATTAAACACGAATTTATCGAATTTAATAGGAAATAGTATTTGTTAGAAAGTGTCCTGTATGGTCTTGTTGGTAATAAAAATTGTGATGGAAAGAAGCAAAGGTACTGTTTACGATTTATGTATTCGAGGGTGTGTAGTAACTAGTACACAATAAATACTTGAGTCAACGTATAAAATAAAGAACAGAAATGTGAGTGCGGTCACAGACTAGGTACATGTTGACAGTTATCGCATTGGAGGTTTTTTTACGTGCTGTAGATACATTGCACGATGCACCATAAGACAGCATTACTACCCCGAAAGTGGTTGGGGTTGGGTAGTCGTGCTAACCAGCGTTATGGTGCAAATTCTTGCCACGGGAATCCACGGGGCTGTCGGATCCTGGCTGCTGTTGGAGGGAACGAAACGATACAGGCAACCCCTAGTCAACGTAGGTACGACATACAATTGGATTAACGATCCCTTTTTTTTAATTAGAAAGTTCTCGTTTAAGTTCTCTGTACAATGAAAGTGTTGTAAACAGCAGCTTGTACTCCGAACACGTTTTATGGGTACAAGCAGACTTTATAACATTTGTTCCATACCAATTTTCAGAAAATTACACTGTAACACAAAAAAGTAGCAAGCTATTTACAGTATCTTCTTTACGAGATTCATCTAACGTAGTCCGTTCATACTTAAGCA
>CM052118.1:16199176-16329122 GCA_028454245.1 Halictus quadricinctus
TTTAAAGTGGCAACAAGGAGCAACAAGAATTCGCTTGATGTTGCTTCAGTGTGGACGTAGCTTTATGTTTAGCGTTTCCAGTTTGACGGAGCTGTTTTGTGTTCGGCCTTGGATCTTAGGCACACCAAGTTGAGGAAGAAGGTTTGGGTGACACTGTGGTCCTGCTGCAAGCTTACCTAGGCCTGGCGTGGACCCTCGGATGCGTGGCCTTTGGTCTTCTGGTTGTTCACCGCAGCGTCGAATGCAGGATAGCTCGTCAGTACCTGACGCAGGCGGCTGTGTTCGTGTGCGGTGTCTGTATCCTGGCCCTCACCGCCGTTCAAGGAAATTATCACGGATACGTCATGTTCGCCTGGATTTATGGTACAATATTCTCGGCCGTGATTAAGCCCGCCTCCTCCGATGAAGATGTTTCGTTTCGACAAACCCGCAATTAACCGATTCAAGCAACGAAACGTTACAGTCACTTTATTAAACCGCTAGAAACGTGCAATTACAGTCGGCAATTATTAATCCACAGAAGTAAATAGTTCCTGACTGAATTATGCGTTGGTATGGTTCATATGGCGTACAACCAGATAAATTGCTTTGGGGATAGTCTCGTTGAAAAAATTTATAATTTTCTATCTAGCGTAGTGTGACTGGGTTAAGTGATTCAGTTGGAAATCATTGACATTCGAAATTACATGCTCTCGGAATCAGTTCGAAGAGTATTATTATTTCATTTCTTTGCATACCTTTACAGGCATCTTCTGCGGTGGTTATCACTATAGTCTGAAGATGTACACGTACGAAAGAGTGAGAGCGAGAAACTTCGCCAGAACATGGGGCTTCGTGCAGTGTTCTCAGGCTATACCAATTGCAATAGGAGTTCCAATTTCAGGTACCATATTCCTTCCTATTTTTACTCATTGCTTTCACTCGTGTGAAAATAAAAAATTATGCCAGATGCATGCACGAATAATTACTCAATAAGTTTATTGTAGTGAATATATCTAATAATTTTATAATGAAGAGTAATAATTTATCTAATAATGAAGAGTAATGCTTCGAGGCCCCCCACGGTGTATACACCGCGGTAGTGGGGATAGCTCCGCGACGATTATCAGCCAGGCATTTGCGACATATACAGAGAAATCACTGCAGTCACTTTTAATGCTTGCTAGATCCAGTGTTAATTACGATATAATTATTCTAACAGAGAGATTGTGTTCTCTCTAAATCTACATGAGATCTAAATCGCGTGCTGTTTGAGTGCCATTAACATTACAATTAGTTACTTAGGTAGGGGGGCCGTGTGCAATATAACATATTATGTGAACGTGCATGTATTGTAAGTCCAGCAAACTAGGAGTGCATGGGAACATGAAGAAGCATAACCACGCGATGGTCATTACTTTTTCAGGCTATATGAACGTCGGCTACGGTGGAAAGGCTGGTTACTACTTCAGCTCCACCTGTGTTCTGGTTGGTAGTTTCACCCTGTTCTTCATAGATCTCCATAGAAAGAATTTGTCGAGGCACAAACACACGAGGTCTAACGGGACCAAGCACCTCTGCATTTCGGACTCTTGTCCACAACGACGCCGTCTATCATTCAGTCAAGAACCGGACAACGACAGTCCACATGTAGCAGCTGCTGGAGCTGCTGCAGCTGCACTTGTCCTTGGTGCGGAAATTTCGCCAACCCCGGGTAAATATGACCGAAATCAAAGCAACACAAGCAATCACGAAATAAATAAAATAAGCAATCACGTTAGTCACGAAGTAAAACTTCATTACAAAAGAGACTATCGTTTACAGGTGAGATGATCGACGCGCTGCCTCCGGAGAAGCCCGAGCTGACGTGCATCTCGGAAGAAGGGATCGCGGACATGGACCTGCCGGACAACATGCTCGAGGATCTCGACTACATCGGCGACTGCATCACCTCGTGCAACAAGGTCGAGAACTATCTGATGCTCTCGGAGTTCGAGAACAATCTGATGGCTGAGATCATCACCGACCGCCGAGGCCGAAGATGGTCTCTGGCACGATCGAAAGGCGATCAATCCACCGAGCGACCCGGAGGACTTCAATCGAGCAACGAGGAAGCGAACTTGAAGCCAAAGTGGCACGCTGCGAACGTGCCCCCGAACAATAGAATGATCACTGTGATCGACGAGGCGAGCGCGTAACCAAATCCCGAGAAATAGAGATCAAAATCGCAAGGCGCGCCGTCGGAAGATCCGTCGGAAGTTGCTGAAGTCGTTTTCACGAACCTGTTCACCCTTTTTACCAAACGATTACGCGAGATCATGCTCGCTGAAACTTCGGCGTCGATTGCTGTATTAAAAAATCGGGAAGACGTTGTCGTGCGTTTCTTACGCGATAGATATTTCGAAATCGGTAAGAAGCTGATGAGAAGCTGCTGTGTTTCGTTCTCGTGTCGCCCGGCTGCATTTCGTCTTTGTTCGTTCCTCTTTGAGTTTAAGGTACTGTTAGGGATTTTAACGGTAGCTCAGCGAACAGTGGCACGCTAATCTCGCGTGGGTCACTTAAGTCGCGTTGCAATTAAGGACAATAACGTCAGCTTTCGACAAGAGGAACCACGGAAACGTTCCGTCCACTGCGAGACAACCTCGACTCGCGTCGGCGTGTTTGTTTGAGCTTCGTGCCGTTATGGTTCACTGCCACGTGTAGATGCAAGGGTTAAACGATTCTCGATCTAGTAATTCTGATCGTCTCTGGAAACTCTGAATTTTTCTCAGCCACTTGCTGTACGACTTTCTTCACGGCTGAAAGAATTAGAAATTCTGTATTTAAATTTAAAGAAGAAATACTTTTAAAGAGGATTAAATTCTATTAAATTTGGGATGTAAAATACATTTGCAAACAGTTTTTTCGATTTTGTAAATGTTACTCTTGATCATCTCAAGAACCATGTCAATATACAATCTTCATTCAATTTACGCCTTTAATTAAAAAGAGGTCAAACAGAAATTAACAAGTCCAGTACATTCACAAATTTAGTTTCTAAATGCTGTGAATACAAAATCGGAATCGCTTAACTCCTATCGATGTAAAAACACCAGACCTATATAAAGTCCTCGTAAAGAGATTGTTTAACTTAAAGGTCAATGCTTGCACTTAGGCGAAGCTAGCTGATGGTATTGAAACTAGTCAAACCGAAGCTCGTGCGCAGCGATTAGTGGTTATAGTATAACGATACAGATATTGTACCCGGACGCAAGAATTTATCGTTGTACCGTCGTTCGGGACATTTTGATAGCTTTCCGGTGAACGATCTTTCCCTTACGTTAACAAGCGTGTCGCGATCGGTACAAAAAAGTCCCAGAGATAACGACAACTATTTATTTATCGAACTATTTATACTAAACGGTACGTGCGTATTAACATGATCTATATTATTATTATTAAGGCGTTCTCGAATAGCCGCAGAGAATGAAAGTTTCTGTTTGTTATTAAGTTAATTGGATCGGAGAAAATCAAAAGTTCTTAGAAAAGGGAGATAGAATTATGAATTGCGAGCCACGTTCAACGATAGTTGAATATACAGGGTGTCCCAAAACAGGGTGTCACATACAGGGTGTCACCCTTTTCAAGGAAATACAACATTTATGGGACACCTTGTATTTGAAGTTACGTTCATTATCGTTAGATAACACGTGACTGCTAGTCGACCATGTTACGTCAAAATAAAAACAAAGAACAATAATTTACGAATTACCGGTTATTACGTGGGACACAGTAAAACGGACAACACTGAACTGCCTATATTGTAATATTGTAACGTTGTTAATACAAAGATGTGATTTTACCAATTACCTCATTCTACCTTCCCCGTCTACCTTCTTTGCTAGTTACGAGAAATGATTCACCGGTGACCACACTATACTCGAGATACGCTGTCCAAACAGTAACGAAAGTGCGATTTTCATAACTTTTATAGCGACAGACGAGAAAAAAGGAAAAATAAACAAATTATTCAACGGACCAATTAAAGCGTACGGTTCGAGTTCATCTGAAATTCTTCAAATCCAATTATATTTCCCTTCGTTAACCTACTTTTACGACTTTGCATTCCTCCGCAATTACCTCGTTCGAACCGAGATACTGCCGCCAGCGTACTTTTGCCGATAGCGATTTCAATCTAGCATTAATTTCGGTTTACGACCTGTCCAGAGGAGTAGAAGTTCCTCCTGAGTATGATAATTATTAGCTGACAATTATTAGCGTTGCAATCACAAAAAATATTTGTCAATCTTCATCGTTACATGGGTAGAACATTGAAAATTATGTGGTACAGTGTCTACACGATGATTGTCCAAAACACGGGTCTGGCCAGGGACAATTATCGGGTAGAAGATACTATTCTTTTATTAATTCTTTTAACCAATCAATTTGGGCGCGGAGACCATCGGAAGGAATTCGTTCGAGAGGAATTCGTTGCCGAGTGGAACGCAGCTTCGCAACGGTATCGCGCGATGCGTTAAATACGGTTCGCAATGCAATCGTGTGCGTTGATCAGCGATTGGCAGGTTGCGTAGAGCAAGAGGTATGTTAGCAGTGCTGGCGAACAGTTGCTTGGAGGCGCCCCATGACGAAGAGCCCCCCTGGCGTAGACCCAGACACCTTGCTTCGCAAAAACGATAACGGCAACCCGATCGAATAATCCTCGAGGTAAGGTGTCAGACTTCTTTGGAATCGCTAAAAGCGATGACGGCTTGCGTTCGCGGAACGCCAGCCGAGCCGACCTTTCACTGCTTCCGAGAATGATTTTTTGATTTATAGTTTTCGATCGATTAGTAAACGATCGCTAAATTAATCGCCCGATTGCCTCGCAGCATACTAAAGGAGAAAGTTATGGCTACATTATTTGCCTCTTGCAATTATTCGAACGAGCTTAACCGTTTAATTTCATTATAGTTACCAATTAAAAAATTATCTGCTCAGTCTTCTGTGGATGACCTATCGGAAATGTCAAATACAAAATTGACTTTGCTAACACGATGTGCAACTTCTTTCATGTATCTGTCCGTGTGGAGACATCACTTAACTAATCATATAAAAATTAGACAGATTCAAAATCTGACAGCTAACATTGAGACATATGAAATTAAAGACATTGCTTTAACAATAACATGAAATATTCATACTTGATTACACTAATGATTGTTTCATTCAATTGAAAGTTTCATCAAAGTTCAATGACTTATTATTACTGTTTTACATGCTTGCAGTTTAATGGCTGCGACTCTAAAATAAATCCGTAGTTCCATTTTGATCTTACGAGCGGTCTTATAACGTTTTTAGTGGATCGGTCACTTAAACGGAGTGTAAACATAATTTTGTGTTCTCGCTTCGTCATTAAACTGTGTTCCAATTAACTTTTGATGTTCCATAAGTTACAAGCGTGTGACAATGAGCTGTAAATCTTACTGCAGTAGAAAACACCGATTTCGTTGCACCTTGCGTCGTCTGTAGAGCGCAAAAGGTGAATCCAGATGTCGATTGAAATTCGATTAATTCGTTACTGTAAGTTTCTTCTGTATCTGCAATCGCATCAAGGTCTTACTAAAATAGGCCAGCCTGATTCGGCATGCATCGAACTGTTTTCGGTCGAGTCGTGTACGAATGCAATAAGTCATTTCCATAAATGTCACATTTGTTCCAGCACTCCAGAACGAACGAACGAACGGAGGATGCCGTACGGGAAGCTTCACGTTCTTCCTTTAAGCCTGTTTATCCTAATTCCAGTGACGTTTATAATTACGTAAGTGCATCTAGGAGACGAAGAAGAATTAAATTGATTTCCGGTACCAAATCGGAAGGCGGATTGAATTGGTTATGATCGACTCAATGAGCAACGTTGAAGCTATTTTCGTTTCCTACGGTGAACGTGAAACAGCGATCGAGCATTGAGAACGTTCATCGACCAGTTTACGATCGACCAAGGCCGCGATATCGGAAACACTGATCGACCGAGCAAGGTTTCCGATATCGTAATGTAAATCACGATTAGCGTGATGCATTATGCTCCGCTGTCCACACGTACACGCGGAACATTGGTCTGTAAATAACGCGTGCTTCAATGGATAATACATTTATAGTTCGCGATCAGGAGCTTATGTTGTCGTTCGAAGATTTGATTAGATTGGCGTCGAAATTCATTCATCATCAGTTTTTGAAACATAATTTTGCAAGATTCTTCTTTTCGACACGTTAGTTTTTCTATCGCTTCTTTATTATTAATATCTTCAATGATATCTCATAATGCAAAATATCCATTTTATGTTTCTTAAAATTGAGAGATGGTTCCATTTTATAGGAAATGAAAGTAAATAGTACGAAGTAGAAACAGGGTATAATAGTCAGCCACAATTAGTTGTGCAATTACTTGAGAACAAAATGATATAGGAAAGTTATACTTTATTGTCACAAGGATGTGCGCATGGTGACCGTCAGTGTTTTCCAGGTACACTATATCCGTGCAGTGGGACCACGTGGTACCAGGCCTTCCTTACATATCAGAAACGGGCACGTTATCACCAGAGTCATGCATATTTGCTCAACTTCTTAACATAGCCACCTTGCTCCGTAAATTTCGATCAATTTCTAATTAACCAGACGTACCAATGTGCAATTAAGAGAACAGAATACATAATACAGTCAATGTGCTTGGAAATGAACAATGAATTTAAGAGAAAATATAGTGGATTACGCATTGGTACATCTAGCATCGATCAATGTAACAATTTACCAGAGATAACAGAGAATATGCTTTTTTAGTTGCGTGTTGCGTGTACATCAGACATCGACAAGTTTCCCGGTGGCAATTGGAGAGGGGCACTGATCTCGTCAGCAAGAAGATTGTTGTTGTGACAGCCTGGTGCGGGGCTTTAGCCTGCTTCGGCCTAGACATTCTGGCTAATTTTCAAGAAGCTCGCGTGGTCGCGGCTCACATGATCGGAGCTATGACCTGCTTCACAGCTGGGACTGTTTACTTTTGCCTCCAGGTAAAACGAACGTTAAGACCGCTACCTAACGCGTATGCAAACGCTGACATAACGAGGTGACTAAATAATTATTTCAAGTAACACTTTAGTGTGTACATGAATGATTTTGTTGGAAGAGAAGCTTAAATGTGTACTCACGTGAACAAATAATCCAATACTAATACGAATTGGTAATTAGTTCTCGGAAGATGACCGTTTCAGACGATCCGTAGATCTCTTTACGTTGAAAATGAAAAATATTAATAAACGATTGGAGTATTATATTACAACTTCATGGAAAATGAACGATCATTAATTACTAGATGTGGGATGTAAAGGATATTACTGTTTAATCGATACCTAATATTTTTCCAGACTTACTTAAGTCACAAAATGGTGCCAGCAGTGAATGGACCCATCATTGTCTACGTTCGTGCAGGCCTGTCAACACTGACATTGATTTTGACAGTAGCTACAATCGTTCCCGGCTACATATCTATGTTAGAATTCCATGGTAACGTTTCTCCGTGTTTCTCATGCGGGAATAACTGAAGAGAGACATCGATTCCGTTCTTTGTAGGTAATGATTACAAGAAATGGTTGCCAATAGACGGTGGCTGGGGTTGGCATGTCGCTAGCGCTATTTCCGAATGGGCTCTGGTGATTGTCTATTGCGCTTTCCTAGTAACATTCGTACCGGAGTTCCGGTTAATTAATTTCGAGGATCCTGTTGTCACGGTACTTCTTCTTATCATTTTCAGTTGCTTCTGTTCGAATCTTATTGAAGTCGAGTACTGCACACGAATTAGGTTAAGCTTGAACAGTGCGAAATGAACTGTTAGTAATGATGCAAATATTTTCAGTTGATATATTTAGACAAGGGAGCAAACATCAAAATATTGCACAAGCTGGACCCACAGATCCAAGAATCTTAAAACTGCCAGAACAAGAATACTTAATTCAATTTCATGTTATGTTCCTTTTGAACCGTTTCTTTATAGACGAATTAAACGATCTAAATATACAGTCTAATTTATTTCACCAGTTCCTTCAATTCGTAATCGTGTATTTTAGACCATATACCTATAATAAATGGAGAGACCCACGATCGGAGGAATGAAAACTATAAGCAAAAAATATCAATTTGAAGAACAGGAACTTCGGATAGTTTAGAAGCAAATTTTAATTAGAAATCCAGAAAAAGAATTGCCAACGTTCATTGAATGAGAAGCTACTCCGAAACAAAAACTGTATGTTTCGGTTAAAAATTGAAAGGAGCTTACCAAGAAGCTGAAGGTGGATCAGGGGAAAACAAGGATAGCATTGAAGGCCCCTTAGCCCGTCCCGAGCTAATCTAAAGTAAATTCAGACACAATTCAGTTAAATACACAAGTTTTTATAACTAGCAAGTCTTAAATTCTATTTTACAATGTTATCGCAAATTATAAATAAGCAGCTATTAGCTCGATATTATTCTCTATTTGTAAGATTTCTAGAAGTTCTTACAAATAGAGAATAATACCGATTGCCCAGGTCTCACCACGAGGAGGTTGCTGCACAAGAGACCCGAAAGGAAGCCAGAAGGAATTCAATACGCTTCCTTCTGACTCCCTTTCTTACAACGAAGATTAATAATCTTACAAACTACATTTCGCAGATCGCTAGATGAAAAAGATCACTTTTCCACAGAAAAAAAAGTTCACTTTTCCATTTAGCGTATGTCGAGTAATTATTGCGGGGCAAAAGGTGTGAATCGGAGAAGAAGTCTCCGATCCACGAGGGATCAAAAACGAATCAGGCAGAAGGCTCTGATTCTTTCAAAGAGAGAAACAAAACCGAACCAGAGTAGAAGGCTCTGGTTCGAAGGTGACGCGACGCGTACAATGTTTGCAGAGTTTTTTGCCGACCAGTATACGATACCCGACGCTTCACACGGAGAATGATGACCAGGGACGCCTCCACCTTTTGGTAGATCAACCTAACCCCAACTACCCGCCACGAGCAACGCTGACGCAACAAGGCGACGGCAAGACTTATGGGGAATGAAACCCCTGCTCCCGGCGCGAGCCACGCCAGCGTCGACATGACTTAGGCAGACATTTTACGAAGGAAGGGATCTACCTGGCGAGTACTGCTCCCTGACCATCAATTCTCAGTGCATCCACGCCGAATACCGCAACGTGGACCGGTTCAAAACTTGCAAGCAAGGTCCGACACAGCCTTCTGCTATGTCAGAGTTAACAATCGAGTCGAGCAAAGTGAATTTAGGGCAATAATTACTCGACATAATTACAACGACGATCGACTATCTTAATAACTAATGTACGCACGCAAGTCGAGCAATTATTGTGGGCAAAAATGACTGGCCACAGCAGAAAGCTGTGACCCAAATCAACAAGGGAATTTAACAAAATGAATCTAACACAATAATTGCTCGACAACTAATACTAACTTAAAAATAAATCGGCGTCTTCTTTCGATTCGGCGTCTTCTTCCGATTCGGCGTCTTTTTTCAATTCGGCGTCTTCGGTCGATGCGTCGTCTTCGGTGGATGATAAATAAGACCAGCTGTCCTGCACCAGCTGAAGCAGACAAATCATAATTAGTCACAATTCAATGCAGGAACAAAAATAGAAAAACACGATGAATAGGAGAAGAAACGATGAGAAGAAACGATGAGAAGAAAGAAACGACGAGAATAAAGAAACGACGAGATACAAACTCTAAACCCCGTACACGAGTACGGCCTACCTAGCATGCACAAGAGTGCGAATCTACCAGCTCACGAGAGCCGACCTAACACCAGCTCACGAGAGCCAAGCTAACCCCGCACACGAGTGCGGCCTACCTAACACGCACAAGAGTGCGAATCTAACCAGCTCACGAGAGCCAACCTAAGACCAGCTCACGAGAGCCAAGCTAACCCCGCACACGAGTGCGGCCTAACCGACAACAATTCAACAAGAGTAGTTGAAGTCAGAACTTCAAACTACTGAAATGGCGCTTCGGGTAGCCCCGGGTTCGCCAATACCCGTACTCACCCACGGCCCCATCCGTGAGTGAGTCCCTGAGGGACCTCCGTTCGGAGGAATACCAATTTTAAATCAGATATATAAATTTTAGAACTTTTGAAAGTTCAGAAGTCATTTTCAATTCGAAAGACGAATAATTTCAATCAAAAATAAATCGAACGAAATTGGGACACAACGACCTACAAGCTAGGGTGGTCCCGGGTTCGCTAATACCTGTACTCACCCACGGGCCCCACCCGTGAGTGAGCCCCTGGGGGACCTCCGATCGGAGGAATACCAATTTTATGTTAAAAATATAATATAATATAATATAATTTCAAGAATAAAAAGTTTTGAAAAGTCCCGACGCAAGTTCGAATTAGAAATACAGAAATAATAATTGACGGCGTTCGTTGAATGAACACTTGTTCCAAAACAAAAAGTGTGTATTTGAATTGTTATTTACATAGAGCTGATGAAAGTTGACCAAGGTAAGCGGTGAAGGCTTCCAAGAATTTCTGGCCCACCACGAGCTAGCTTAAGATGGACCAGGGAAGTGTTAAATGACCAATGGTCCACCTTAAGCCAGCTAAAGGTAGACGAAGGCAGGCCAGTGATGTCCAGTAATGTCCAGTGCAGCTCTGGAAAATCCCTGGTCAACTGGAAGGTAGGCAAGAGTGGGCCGGGGTGGTCAGGGTGGGCCAGGGCAGCTCCAAGGTCCTTCGCCCTTCTCGTCACGCAGCACATCCGCTCCCTTCTGAGTGCGCACCTCGACTGACTGACCGAGCGCGGTCGCCGAGTTCAGTTGCGCGGTGCGCGGTGCGCAACTCTCCCACCCCAATTAATTTCGGTAGATCTCGATCGCCGTGATAGTGATTATTCATAAATTTTTTATTTCTGGCTGTTTAATGTTTATAACTATTTCTTTTTGTAATGATATCAACAAGCACTCCCTTGACCATCTTGCCATCTAATTATTTAGTAAAAATAAATTATAGAACTCGATATAGAGAATAACTTCTAAGCCATGAATATTCGCACGCATTAATTTATCGAACACAATTAACTGGTAAATTGATTATTTCCAGCTGATCAATGTTTATAACAATACTTTTTGCCAACTACGTCGACAAGCACTTCCTTGACCATCTTACCGTCTCATTATTTAGTAAAAATAAATTATAGAACTCGGGATAGAGAATAACATTTAAGCCATGACTATTCGCACGCATTAATTTTGTCGAACACAATAGACTGATAAATTTCTTATTTCTGGCTGTGTAATGTTTACAACTTCTTTTTCCAATGACGTCGACAAGCACTCCTTTGACCATATTGCCACCTAATTTCTTAGGAAATGTAAGTAATGAAATTCAAGATACAGAATAACTTTTAAATAAACATTCTCGTCTGTGATATTAGTTCCACAATATTAGTTCCGACCGATACGGTAGTACGTAACCGAGAAATGGTAAGGGGACTCTAGAGCCCCGCGGATTTGAGACAAAAAAATACATTGTCTGTGTCCATATGGTAATTGGCATACTTCTTTACCTCGTCTGTGGTGGCAGTATCCCGTCGGTAACACGAGAAAACCATTGATTTTAAGCAATGTCGATACTTCAGATCGTACGTCAGGTTTGGGCAGTTCGCCTGCAGGTGGATTCAACCGTTTTTGAAAAAATTCATGGCTAGCCATATCCGCAACTATAGAATTCCTCTCTGCTATGGGAATCTGTAATGTAGAATACATGCGGGAAATCACCTTTAAAATAAGAAAGACGCAAATTGTTGGAAAAGGAGCACAACTGTTGGAAAAATGATGGGTTCGGATGCAACAGATGGTTCACCTGCATGTAAGTGCACCGGTTTCATAAATTTTTACTTGTCGAGGTCACAAAAGTATAATAGTTACATAAATTTATTATCATTTTGCACGAATAGCAAACATGCAACCATAAATTCGCGCGAACAATTGCCGCTCAACGTTCGCTGCAATAGAACAATTGTTTAATTTATCTCCTTTCCCATTTTCATTTTGCTACATATAATCCATCAAAATCGATCATTTGAATTCATGGAAATCGCATAGATATATTACGTATATGAGATAGTATTACTAAATGGATGGTTAAAGGAAATCATAGAGGTTGTCGTATTTATTGCGTTTGCAGTAAAGCAATCGACAAGCTTATACTGATTGATTGATTACATTTTTTTACATTTATTTGGTTTGAGTAAAATTTTGAAAATTGCCGTCAATAATGGATATTGGTCTTCCCAAGAGAAGATCATTGTAACGCAGATGACGTATTTGAAACGCGGGGCGCATATAACGTAACTAATCCGTAGGCAAGCTAATCAATACTTCATATAGTAGCATAAGTTCTAGTTCTCCTGAATATTTCGCGAACATCGTGCGCCCTAGTTTTTGAAATAAATTCCACGATTTCGTTAACAATAGCATTTCATTGCAAACGCATGATTTCTGAAAATATTATTTTTATGTTGAGGGTACTGTAAAAACGAGCAGTATAGATTAGTTTCAAGAACTTCCTTACAGACATAATCGTATTTGCCGGACGTATTCCGTCGGTTCGCCGTCAGATGGCTATCCATGTTCCCTGTTGCATACGTCAGTGATGGTCAGTGAACATACGCGTGGCGTTGGGAGAAGTTAGTGATTGTGTAATGACTCATATAACTGCGTTTGGCCGCTAATTTCTCAAGACGATGCTGCATAAAAGAGACTCGAACGAATAACTAAGAGTATTCCGAATGAAATTGAACGAAGACAAGATCGTCTAATGCCTGTGGCGTCCAAAGATGATGTCTCTACAGCATGACATTGCCTGTTGCATTTCTGTTTTATTTATTTGCAATCTTGTCAATGCCGAGTATCAAAACTATCTAAACTATCAGGTACGCAATCATTTTATGGCTATAAAATTTGTGTGTTCACTGTAACTTAGAGTAGAAATCATATATAGTATTTGATTGATCATTCTCCTCACAGCAAAGTGCATTGCATTTACCTATCAGGAGGTTTGGTTTCAACAAATACTCTGACAATGAGTATACTGATACAAGTGACAGAGATAAGGGATCGTTGACATTGCAAACAGATTTATTATCCAACCAGGGGCATGTCTCTGAAATTGGTACAGATTCTGTTGCAGACTCCTCGGATACGTTAGGTAAAAGTAAATATAATATTGAGTTTTGCATAATGGTATGCACGTATCACATATTGCTGTAGGAGTCTGCATGTTCCGCAACTTTGTTACAAAGTGATGTCTATTGATGATACAAGACAATACCTTTTACACCTTATAGAATGAACTGTTTCGTTCAAAGAACATACATTATAAAAATTCTATATATTTATAAGGTCATACCTTTCATAGTCATATTTGCAAGGATTACGTGTTTAGTATAATCCATTTAAATTTCAAAAAACGTGACTGAAAAAAATGATTTGCATAATATGTTCCTTGAAACCAAACAATTTCTCCCTTGAGCATTTACTCATGTTATTAACCAGAGCCATTAAGGTACTGTGTATATGAATATATTCGAATTTTCTTAATCTACAGATATAGTATGGGATTCCAATTGGGCAAATAATTTAAAGTTTGGACAAATATCCGCAGTATCAATAGACCCAAGTGGCAACATAGGGGTGTTTCATAGAGGTTCGCGTATCTGGGGCACTGATACATTCGATAGGGACAATAAGTACATTCCGAATGATGGTCCAATTCCAGTGAATACTATACTTCTTCTGGATAAGTCTGGAAAAAAATTACTAGAATGGGGTAGAGATATGTTTTATTTGCCGCACGGATTAACGATCGATTCGTATGGAAACTATTGGGTTACTGATGTCGCTTTACATCAGATATTTAAATTTGATGCCGAAGACATATCAGTGATGAAGAAGGTGGAAAAGTTGAGAAAAAGACAGTACACCTCTGAAAGAAACTTTCGTAATACTCGTAATGCCAACAACATGTTGCAAAATTATGACCCCAAACCGTCATTGATTCTTGGAGAAGTGTTTCATCCTGGTAACGATGACAAACATTTCTGCAAACCAACAGCAGTTGCCGTGGAGAGTAATGGTGACTTTTTTGTCAGCGATGGTTACTGCAACTCTAGAATTATTAAATTCAATTCAAAAGGGGAGAAAATTCTGCAGTGGGGGCGACCTTGGGGAGGATCAGGTATTTTGTTACTTACAGCATGCAGGACTGATCAGTAAGAACTATTATTTAACGCAGTACTATAACAAAATGCAGTCACTTTGGAAAAGTTCACGGTCTTGCTATTTGTGAAAATGTATAAAAAAATCGAATTGCATCTGCCCAGTGAGACCAGTAGGAAATATTTTAGATGATAGTTCTTATCAACTTATCCTGTTTAATTAGAACATAATATTGATTGTGACAATACATGAAAGAAATGTCTTAATTTGTAGCGAGTATGTATAGGCTAGCTCCTCCGCCAAATGCATTTTATGTGCCACATGCGTTGGCTCTTGCCAGCGAGCATAATTTAATATTTGTTGCTGACAGAGAAAACGGTAGAGTGTTATCGTTCTCTGCAAACAATGGGACGTTCCAGAAACAATATAGTCATCCTATAATCGGTACAAAGATATACAGCGTAGCGTATGCTAAAGAGAAACTTTATTTGATCAATGGTCCTGTTCCAAATGACGAAGTACATGTAAAAGGATTTGTTGTTGATATACATACTGGAGAATTGCTGTCTCAGTTTGGCCCGAGTCACGACATGGATAGGCCGCATGACATAGCCGTTACCGATGACGGATCTGAGATATATGTAGTGGAATTGAATAATCAAACAATGTATAGATTTTTTCAAGGTAAATATGCTTACCTATTGGAATATTTTTCAATGGTACAAGGACCATTCATAGACTCGTGGAACTCGATCGAATTTAAGTTTCGGAGTTTGAAATTATAAGTACGCTTCTTCCTCAGATATAAATGCATCCGTGCAAACTGGAAAGTCAGTGATAACGACGAAACCTCGTCACGAACCGGCACCTTTAACGGACAGTAACACTAACAATCCTTCCATTGGAGGTACTACAACAGCAACATTAGTCTTATCCCTTGTTACAGCAGCAGTCATTTTTATTGCCCTCTGTGTAGCAATTGCTGCAGTTGTAGCAAGATGTCAGAAAAGAGGTAGATTGTTTCAGTATGATGAATCTGCTGTCGAATTCTCAAAACTAGTCGAATAAGAGTATTGATTTGACTAATTTTGGGTTGTTAAGTAATAGTTGTGCACGCATGTCGATTAGTTTAGTCGGAATCAAGCGTTTTTTCGTTAGTGACCTCGGACAGTAGTAAATTTTCTTGGTCTATCGTGTGCTATTTAGCAAAGCATAATTTTCCTCTCTCGATGGCTGCTAAGAGACAGATGAACGAGCGACGTTCACAGGCCGTTTTGAATAGCCTCCACTGAAACTGAAACACTGAAACTGTCGAGCTTTACGCTGTAAAATAATTGATAGGCTTTCGTACTGGCTTTGCACGTGTCTCATGCACTCCCAATGCTACTTTTATCGTTTTAGTAGGTAATTATTTATTTTCCAATTGAGTGATTTTTAAGAATGTTTATACAAAGACTATTCCTAGAACAGTGCCAGTACAAGAGGATTTTGATCCTTATTTTTATTGCATTTATGATTTCTCGATACACTGATATTAATAGAAAACTTGGTACCTCGAGTTTCTGACGAAGGGATCTTGTTACGAGTACATATCATAAGTCGACAATCTATCTATTTCGCTTAACGTCCATTCAGAAAAGTAGAATAGTTGGTAATCTATATGTACTCAATTGTTGTGTAAATATTCTTTAAAACCCCCTGTGATCGCACAAGCGTAAACGTATACTTTATTTCTAATTTTATTACCATACTTGTACATCAAACGATGGTAGTACGTATCGCGGATCGCGTCTTCCTTGAGATTTTTTACACTATTTCTCGCGAGTATTTAGCAAAGCACAGAACGTTGCATCTTTCTGTTCTACCTCAAGTATATGACCGTTTGTTTATTTTACATGTGCATCTCTTGTAAAAGCAAATATATACGTGTTCTCATTTCAACGATGTATACGGTTATTGTCCTGCGTATTATCCTGTTCACATAGCTATCAACCAGCCATGTAAGTATTCGATTGTGAAAGATACATACGTACAATACATTGCACGCTGCTTAGAACTGTACCGAGCCAATAGACTCGATCGCAAATTCAAAGCTAGCGTTGACGCAACTGCTACTTTGTGCGAGTGATACCGACACACATGAACTCCGTGTTCTGGTGTCGCACGAATTTTCTAATTCCGTTTGTTTTCGCAAACAGGATGTTTGTTGATTATGCGGAAAAGAATGCACTGGGAAGCGGAGAGGCGGGAAATCTTTAAACTGTCGAGCCTATTGGAGGGCAGAAGAGGCAAGGGTTTCAAGATATTCGAGAAACGGCCGAATCCGCGAGACTTTAGTAAATTGAACACGGAACCGGAAACTTCAGAGGACGAACACCCGGAGAACAACCTCATGAGGGTGATTTAATGCGAGCGAACGGTCAACTGTTAAAAATTTCAAACGTTGCAAGTTCAGTTCACTTATCGTTTCACTTGCCCCCCGTGCATGCAGATACAAATTTGGGACGAAACTATGCTGCACAACCATACGTTTCGAACGCGAGGTTCACCGGCGCAGGATGTGCAAAAATTATGTGTGAAAGCAAACGAGAGATTATTAGTTCAAGGTGAAAGTTCTGCGACGTTTTGTTTAAGGGAACAGTTCGATTGCTACAAATCGTTGTTTGCACTTCTCATCCTCGCGGTAAGTAGAATGCAATAGTAGAACGAAAATGTTTATAAACGCCCACCGATACAACGGTCTTCACACATAATTTCGATGTACCCTGTGCGTCGACACATCGCAAATTGTTGCCTTCTAACGCTTAAGTGTCGCTTGTTCGGTTGAGTACACGTGATCACTTTAGATCGAGTCAATCTACTTGTACAACTTTATGATGATTGAATGAAAAGCACTGACGTTGCCGGTTCCGTTAAGAGTCTGACAATTGTGACACTGGTTCGTACAACTTGATTCACTCCGATTTTACATAAAATATTCCTATCGTACCTTTAAAGTATTTCAATCTGAAGAAGTATTAACATGTTTTTATCGCTGTTGTAAGGCGAGATATGTATATATAAATATATATTAATTAATATACATATATATACATACATATATGTGTATTTTTGAGAAACTGCCACTATTTTCGTGTTGTTGTAGTTTTTCCGACGATCACGACACGGTTTTAGTGAAAAGAATGTTTTATTCTTGGCTGAATTCGAGTACTAGGAATTTGAATGTTTTTGGAACTGCGAGAGATTATTTTCATTCCAACGACAAGCCACAAGGTAATAGCCATTTCATTTGTTGTACTAGCTAAGACTGTAAGATCAATGTAACGATTGTACGTTATAAACTTACGAGATGTAACTCCAAAGATAATATTTCTCTCGAAATACTGTAACTTACCTGATAATAATGGCCTTGCAAAACGATATTTGGAAAGTGACCAAACTTGTGCTATACATACATATTACCCGTCAATATCTGACTACAAATTCTATTATTCGATTGTATATCGTAAAACTATAACATATCCCAGATACAAGAAGAAAACCTATTGAGTCTACGTTTGAGCCCGAAACAAAACAATGTAACTATCTGTTGTACAGGGTGTCCCAAAAATGATGTACTTCCTTGAAAGGTGCGATTCCTAAGGTCATTCAAAAAAGTTATTTCAAATGACCTCGGGAATCTCACTTTTCAAGGAAGTGCAACACTTTTGGGAACACCCTGTATTATTGTATACTCGTTACTGTTCTAAGCTTTAAGGACTGGTATACTTCGACTGTGTTCCACAAAGACAGTATTTTAAATAGTACCTGAAGAGAAACTTCCAAGTTCAACTTGTTTCAGTTCCTCCATTAAGTTTCGTCCATTGATTCTGCATTTCGACGGCGTAATCTAGTCCGTAAATGAAAGTACTTAAGTTAGTCGTTCGAATACGTTTTTCCTGTATATTGCTATTGAACATGATACTTGTACCCGCGAAACATGGAAAATGTATATATTCAAAATAAAAACTGTGTGTTTGTACAGCAGCGTCGTCGGCGTTCAGTCGAGTCGAGCAACGGTCGGCGGAGACGTTTGGCTTTTTGATAATGATTTATTTTACACACTTAGTTGTCCTCTATACACAACTATACAACGATAAAAATTAAAATTCTTCTATTTATCACTAATTAAGGTCGTCGACGATAATGATCTGTGTTAGAGATGCGATAAAAGTCAGTCCATTCTTCCGCGACACATTCTGCCAAGTACATTCACCAAATATCGAAAACGCACGGGCCTAAACAGAACGTACGCGCAGAAAAAAAACGCGTTCGGGTCGTGTACGAAAAATTCGCGCGACTATTAACTCGTTAGCCAATAATCGCGACAATGCGACAGAGGTTCGGCCTTGAGAGTTGGAGTCCATCCACGCACGCAGATGATAAATAAATATTATTATCCTTCGCGCATTCAACCGGAAATATGGCGCATTTTTCGAGTAACACCTTATCGTTGCTCGCAGTGGCCAATCTTATGTTAAACATTCTGACGCGACATCGCTTATAAATAATGCAAATAGCTTGGCGAAACTAAACCGACAGCGGTACGCGCGGAGGAGCCGTGATTATATGTGTGTTAGTGCCTCTACTGTTTCCATATTAGTATAATGTAAAAAGGCTATGTTACTGATCAAATCAAAATTGAATTGTTAGTATAAAACGAGAGGGTTTTTAACAGACATACAAATAAATCTCTCAAGAACCGAATTTACGACTTGGATCGAATTGTTTCTGTTATGTGTAGTACACAAAAAGATTAATTTTTAAATGCAGATATTCTGACAAATTGGATAATTTTCTCGTTCTTTTTAGAATAAGAACTACACGTTTCTTCGCCTTTTTAACTCGTTGACCGTAATTGAAATTGGAAAGTGAAAATTTACTATGTTAGGGCAAAAATGAGTGTTTGGTCAACTTAATTAAATATCGCCGAGCTCCTCCTCGCCTACTTCGTTCGCAGCGACAGTAGAAATGTGTAGCCTGTTGGAAAACGTAGACTGCGAGAAAGAAACGTGCAGAGAGTACCGAAAAAAGATCGGTAAACGAGCAGAATGAAGTTCGAGTCAGTCCAAGTACAAATCGTTTCATCCCGAACATAATTCGCACCAGCAGGATGAAGTTCTGTGAAACCTATCGTCACCTGACACGGCGTCTACACCATACTTTCCGTTTGTACATTAAAAATCGTATACGTTTCGTAATAATACACTGACAACTGCATATCGTTAATCCCATAGTTTTATCACTAACTTTTACCTAAGACTATCGTAAATTCGTAACTAGAATAATCGATCGCCGCGGATCACTGCTACCGGTCACCGCTTATGGTTCCCTTGCAATATCGTACGCGCAGCTCGTCGCTGTTCACTCGCACAGAAAAACCGTGCAAACATGTATCAGCGGGGCCCAAAATATCACAATGTCCAAGTATACTTCGCGTTAGTTCGTTCGTTCGTCCGTAATTGGTGGAGGAATAGTCTCGCTTACGATATTCAAATTCTTCGTTAATGTTAGACGTGTATCTCTATTTACAAAACTTACGCCTCGGTGTACAACAACGGAACAATCTATATTTATAGCGTCCTATACGGGGGAGGGGGGTTACTTGGGAATGCAATATACGGAGGTGCTAAATTGCGCTTCAATTACACAAAGTACGGGTTTCCTTCTTGCATGCATGACTCGATGGCGCACGCACTGCTTTCCTCGAGGCAAGCGAAACTTCTTCGACACTAGAATTACCAGCGATGTCAAAACTCTAATTATTGTATTAATACAGCAATCGAGGTTAAATTAAATTAATCAGGATATGTATTCTTTTACTAACAAAAATTCAGGAAGAATGCTTCGCCAACATTTATACAACTCTAACTCCAATTCTTTGGAAGTGACCTTCCCGCAATTTTCATTTTCGTGCTTCCGCCCTTCCTGCAAATACTGCACTGTACATTAGAAATTAATTTAAATTTCTTCAGGCGAATTTTTACCGAATCCAGTCACTTTGATCGCTCGGTATTTCTAGGGTCGATCTTTAACACCGGGTCAGTCTTGACCCATTGCACACGTTTCGCGATACAAAATATTATCTAACGACGTCCATGATACGCAGAAGAAAGGAACGTTTTAAAAATCTTTTCCAAATCGACCCTCCTCGTTACACTGTAAACGTGGGTCGCAATTGACCCGGAATCGGTTGGACGAGGGTTCTCGTTACATTTCGCTTCGTTTCGCGAGAGTCGAGCCAGTCCGTGCTCGAAGTACAAAGCCGAACAAAGAAAGACTAGCTTCTTTTCCTTGCGAGAGACTGTGCCGAATCGGCGTTCGCAGATTTCGATAAAAACCGGTTCCTAAAAAATATTCGACCGAGTAGCAACCACGTTCAATTTGGAAACTTTTAGAGCAGTATATTTTAGGAGGGAATCCAACGAAGCAGATCTTGCTTTCCAATGTTCACCACTGAAATATAAATAAATAAATAATAATTACATTAGCTCTAATCGTCTCCATTTGATGTTTCGCGTGTCAAATATTTCCTGAAGAGCCGCTTCCCCGCGGAGCACCAGAACAGTTTGCGAACGTCATTTCGGTATGTTCCCTCGTTAGCGGTTAAACTTATACAACTCGTCGTTTATAGTTATTAAAGCTTAATGTGATCGTTGAACAGTGATTAGTCCGTCTGAACGAGGATCGAATACAGTTAAGATGATCGGCCGCGCAGGAAATCGTCGGTGCGCGGTTTCCGTTGGCTCTCGTATAAATAGAGTCGTCGAAGAAAACAATGAGAAAACTGAATTCGTGGTTCTCCGAAAAAAGCGGGCGGTTACGGATCGTGTACGTTTCGCACACGTTATTGACCGGTCGAGATCGAAGCGATCGGCCGTTTTCGTCGTATGCAAAACTTAATAGTATTAATCGTAATCTATAATATATCTGTGTACGCCAATTTTCCCTATATTTACATACGTAATACTATAATAACTTGTCGTATACTTTTCGTTACACCGTTAATGCGATGCATGAATCTTACTCGAGTAAAGTCGTTGACCGTCGTGTCTCCTTTATGGTTTGCGATGACGAATCAAACGGAATCGTGAAAAATCCCAAACTATCTTCCAAAATTTAAGTACCCGTCCCGATGTGCCCGGACAAAGCAACGTTACTCCAACGAATGAAAAAAATCTTCGGTTAAAACGTCGCGAGTACACGAGTGGCGGGAAACTGTTCGATCGGTATCGATGTTAGGATGTGACGCGAGAGCGTGTCAAGCAACCATTACGCCTTTTCAACGTTGCGCAGCTTCCGGGCGACAAGAATCGTTCGTCTTCTTCGATCGAAACCATCGCTGCGTGGCAGCGTGTCGTCCTCAGAACCGTTTCCTCCGCATACTAAACTCGAGGAAGTTGCAAGCTTTCGTTAGGATCGCAAAAGAAACGAGAAAATTTCGTTGTTACCGGGTCTCGATCCTGAACTAGCAACGACAGGCCACGGTTTCTCCGAGTTAACCGGGACTGTTTATCCTCTAAATAGAAACCGGACTATCTTCGTACGCACAGTCGGTCGTCGGTGTAACGGTAAACTCCTCAGCGTGGTTCCTCTTCAGCTTGGTGTCCGGCGGTGCTAACGGACAATCGAACGAAATTCTGTGTCGCGATGCTGTTCGTGGTTGAAATAGGTTAGGCTGCTGGTCACCGGTGACCGAACGAGGGCGCCAACCCCTTGGTCACACGCATCCTGCACGTTGACCACTCAGAGCCCCTGTCCACGGGAGGAGCAGCGTTCTCTCTCTCTCTCCCTCCCTCCCTCCCTCCCTCTCTCTCTCTCTCTCTCTCCCTCTCTCTCTCCCGGCGTACGTCACGACGAAACTTATCGCAGAGTTAATTTACCAGCGTAAAATCGAAGCACCTCAGTAAACGGAACTGTACTCTAAGTCGTGGGCGTATTGCGGTGGTCCTGCGGGCGGCGGCGGCAGCGGTTGCGGACTGTATTGTTGCGACGCGTCCGAGGCGCGACGTCTCAGCGCCGCGATACTGTGGGCGCCTCTCCAATCCGACACCTCCGTCGCGTTCACGTCGGCGGCCACGCAGGAAACACCGCCGCCGCCGCCGCCGCCTCCGCTGCCGGAAGTCGTCCCAGGCGAACCCTGGCCGCAGTTCAAGGACGAGCCGAGCCCGCCGCCCACGCTCGAACCTTCCGGGGAGCCTCGGGACGCTGACACGTGAACACCCCCTGCAAACAGAAACGTTGTCCATAAGCGTTTCGTATCACCAGATCTCCTCGAGTTAAACTCTACGGTCTCTCCTCAACCCTTAACCTCGGGAACCCTGCGAAAACCTGAGAAGCAACGTTTCTCAACCTCGATCCAACACTTCTTTTTGTATATTTGTCACGAAGAAAATTGTTCTTCTTTGCGGTAGATTTTACTTCTATGCCTGGACAATTTCTGAAAATTTCCAAGACAACCCTGAAGAACATTGAAGCTAGTTGTGTACAAGAATTTACTGAACGTAGACTGTTTGGAAGTCATCGACAGTCCAAAAGAAATGGGAAGAATAGTTGAGCGCCGAGCCATCAGCTAAGGCCAGAGGGTTGTTTTTATTTGCAAACAATTCGCCAGGCAAACACAGGCCGCACAGGGTCCTGGATTCTGAAGACGTTCCACGGTATCGTTGATCCAACATTGTTCGTGCTGTGCGTCGAATAGTCAGGCACGGAATCCCTTCGGCGGGACAGGTAGCGAAAGGGCAATTTACAGCTGCGATACCGCAGGTGCGCCTCTCGGACCGTTTCCTTTCTTCGCAGGAGATATTAATACGGTAGGCTCACAAAGTGCGTGGGGTGCGCGCTGCTACCGGGTGTCGTAAAGTCGTTTCCGCTTCTCTCCGTGCGCCACGTTGGTGGCCCCGCCGTGAAACAACGGGGAAAAGGGATCTTTTTATGGCGGCATCCGCGGCGAAAGCACAAGTTTGCGGAGGACTATGACCGCCCCTTTTAGCGAGCTACACGGAACAATGGAATAGATAATGGCGTCGACGAGCCTGATCCCGGCGGCGCGGCGTTTCCTTGCCTGTCAATTTCGCTGAAAAATCTCGGCGATTTACAGGCTGTTTACCGAATGCTAGTCGTCGTAAAAATTTGAAAAAAAGTTGCGCATCCAGCGTTGCGCTTTCGCTACGTCGGATTTACACGGCGTTTGGAACGAGGGTTGATAAAATTTAGTGGCACGCACATTTTTATGGACACAGCGAAACCCTCATGTCGGGGAATAAAATTATACCCGCTATTTTACAAACTAGTGGCGAAAACTGTGAATTTGCGTTAGCCAGTTTATTTCGTGGAGACAATTGCCTCGGAGCGGCGTAAAACGTAAAGAAACTGTAACAAAGGAAAAGAGGTTGAGAGACCGTGTACTATAGTGTCCAGAGAGCAAACCTAGTTTCCGAGAGCAGCTGTATTCCTGTTTCGAGGGCGTTTCGTCGCTCGCGAACCGAAAATCGGGCATTTTTCGGGGGCCCCGGTTAATTTACACCTCATAGAGGTCTGTTTGCTCGGCGTTGGTGGACGAGAATAAACAAAATAGAATTCCGTAATCGACTTGAAGACCGGCAGACTGCGGTCGCGCTACCGTTCGATGCTAATCATCATCGAAAACCGAAAAATAAGGCGCTGCTCTAAAAGGTGTTTGTCGTAGGCATTACCGGACAAGTAAAAGCGGATAACTGACTACGGTGTCAGCCTGGTCTGGGTATATTGGCGTCCACCTTAAACCGAGTCCACACGAACACTGTGCGGACGGTAAATCGCGGCTGTGGAACGGCGATTTTTTTCTTTTCGGCTGACGCTACCTGCCCCGCGGCGATAATACGTGATAATTGACACCTTGTACGTGTTACGTGTGTAAACATGTAAGTGTTCGCGTTTCAGACACGTCCGTGTTCGCGCGAACATTGTGAAACTGTGCTACACCCAAAGGCAGTTTCGCCATTAGCCTGAACCCCTAACTGTTCGCGCGAACACCGTCGAATCGATCCGTGTATCAACGATTGTTCCAACTACGGTCGAACGTACGGCTAGGACAATCAGAGAAAGGTGAAACATTGTTTCTCGTAGGTAGAAACATGTTAGTACCATGGTAGTACCATGAAGGTAGGCGACACAAATATCGCGGCTCGCTGACGTTAACAGAATGTTACGGGGGCTAGTTTAATTGTCCAAAAAGAAATATGACCATTGCAATCATTTTGCGATGCAATAAGGCTGGCACTATAATGCTAAAAATCTTCGTACGCTGACCTCTAAGAATATTGTACTGTTTGATGTATTTTAGGTGTATTGAATTTTGAAACACTTCTCAGTTACTCTAGAAGACTGAAATTAAATGGACACGTCGCTACAAAAGGTTAAAACAGTCTACAAACATCTCGCACGAAGGGAAAATTCCAAGTTGGTTAAGAAGCGTTCGTATTTTTTTTTTAATTTCGCATCCATCCAGACCCCGTTTACTTTCGTCACCGATATCGCTTTTCCATTATCCATCAGACGCCGAAAAAAAAACCTCCATTATAAATAAGCGCTCGGACAAGCGGCGAAAATTTGAGGGGGAATGGAAAAAATCCGTAGATCTTAGGAGTTGTTGACCTCAGAAAATCGACGGTGCCGGATTAATCCGTTTCTACGTGTCAATATGCATTTATCGGTAGCAGCATTCGATATGATGTTTTTAGGTCATACGTAACACCGGCCGCGTCGAAGCTCGCGGTTTTACCTTCGTTCTGGAAGCAATTACGCGGGCACGGAAGTTGGCGCGCAGCGAGATGAACTTTATGAAATTTGAACGCTCGAAATGGATATTTCTCTAATCAATTATCGATAGTTCGATTACGCGTTCGTTTCGCGGAGACACGGTTTTTCTTTTGCGGAGCTCGGATCAACGAACTCCGTCGACGTCACCGAAACGTGTCCCTTTTTGTACGGTCTTCTTCTCTTCGGGTAATTTCACGCTAATACACGAAAAGCCGATGGACGGTCTCTCTCTCCCGTGTTTCTTATTCTCGGCCGACGCGACGGGTTCGCGACTGTGTTTCTCGGAGAAGGTTTCCACTGTAGCCATTCATGGCTCTGTGAGGTCGGGACGTGGAAGAGAGGCCTCGGCGAAGCGAACGCCGCGGCGAACAGAATTTCGTGAGACAAAGAATTTCACACACGCCTCATCGTCGGACACCGTCGAAGGTACAAGGTCCCCCGGATAAGGTGAAGCGTAACTCAACCAAGACAGGTTGCATCGGGATGTTATGGTAAACATACAGCGAAAGATCTCGCACCTAGGTGCGAGACCAGGCACGGTGTTTGCCTGCGTAAACAGACGAGAGGACGGAGTTTATGTTTCTGTCTCAAATTCCTTGCATGCAGCCGCATAACCCCTTCGAGCGATAATGCACCGTAACGTTTAACGACTTCGTCAAAGAGGCACCGGGTTCCTCGATACTGTTTGCACGCCGTCTTCTTCAGGGGGGCCACGGTCCAAAAGTTTGGCAAGACGATTATCGAACCGCCTATAAGCGTCTGCGTTTCTGCGTCGCGTTAATGCCTCGTCCTCCGACGGGAATAGAAAATCTTCCTCTCCCGAAGATCCGTTTCGCGGCTGACTCGTGTGATTTAACCCCGCGTAACGGACCGAAAGAATATTGTTTTCGAAATCGAAAACCGCCCAACACAGGAAAAATCGTGGTTCCAAAGCTGTGCAACGATGCCTTCAGCCTGCACGTTGAGCTCAAAATTGGAAATTTTCTTAAAAATTTATGAACCTAGCAAGTAGCTGAAAATCATTAGCCCGGAGGGGAACAAGGGTATTTCGCAAAAAGGTGTAAATAATAATTTTGCGGAGGTGTAATTATTGTAGATCTGGACATTTCTGAGGATGATTCGAAAAATCATCTCGGTCGATTTGAATAATCGAGAGGTCCGACATTGAGATGGTGGTTCGTGTGTCGAGCAACGTTAATCTACGTGCAGGATAGACTTACCAAGGGAATTTAGTCCGTAACTAGCTTGATAGACGGTCTGCGATGGACTGCTGATCGGGAGGCCAGAATTACCGAGACCCAAGCTCGAGCCGAAGCTCCCCGTGCTTTGCTGACCAAGTTGCCCTAAACTTTGCCCGAAACCGCCCATTCCCATGCCTCCCTGCCCCAGTTGTCCAAGACCTGTAAAACAAGCGGTTTCGATTAAACGCGTCGTGGTCCCGGCGTCGATAAACCCGGACGACCGGTTCTGGTAGGAAAAGAGGGCAGGCCAAACGGAAATGATGATACGAGTGCGGTTAATTGAAACTACCCCGATTGCCGTCGTCGTAGTCGTCGCGCGGAATTAAATTAGATTCGGACGGCTGTCGAAACTTTGTCTACGACATATTTAAAGACACCCGGCGTTGCTACAGTTCCATCGCGGCGTCCGCGAGAACGTGCCCGTTATGAAGCCGCGCGATGACGGGCGGAATTGAATCTAATTAAAGTAAAATCGAGCAATTTGTTGGTTTCAAATGATCCTGTTGTTCCGGCGGCGAGCGTGCCGGGGTAACCCGACTCTGAATTTTATGAGGGGCAATTAATAGTCACGTCTCGCGGGACGCAACGAAAGTGATTGAAGTTCCGCCGCCAGGTGATATCCCTGGCGGTGCGGTGCCGTTTCCGAGGCGATCATTGACATATGGAAATCACGAGGATCGTCGACGCCTGCATGACTGCCTGCCTGCCTCTCCCTGCCTGCCTGCCTGACTGACTGCCTGCCTGACCTGTTCCCATTCCCCATCTATCAGCAGGTCCGTGGAACATCCCGGCGCCGCACAGATCCGAGGTCATCGGGCCGAATGGCGGCAGACCGTGAGAGGGTAGCAACGTGCCCGTTGTCCGGAACACCGAGGGCGTCTTCTTCTTCTTCTTCCACTTCGCCCGCCGATTTTGAAACCACACCTGCAACGTGCCAATTCGCTCGTTCAGAATCTACCGAAACAGATTCGCAGGCAGTTACAGTGGGACTCTGTTCAAATCTCTTAGGGAACATGACGGTTCAGACAATTGGATCATTCGAATAATAGGAGCCCACTGACTGTTCTACTATCGTTTCTTGATGCCCGTATAACTAGATTTATACTCATCTATCTGGATAAAGTGGAACTCCATTTCTCCAAATTGTACGGGTGTCAAGACTGTCTACTTCCCTATCGTTTCTATTATTCATACAATAGGAACGCATAAATAGATTTACAGTCACCTGCTTGAATATGTAGACAGTGTGGTTTCTCTGTGTCTCGAGTATCAACAGAAAACGCGTTGTGATTGTATTTAGCGGTATGTCGCGAGTAATTATTCGACAATGTCACCACTGAAATAATTAAGCCTGCGCGTTATACGTAATCTGATACTGCAACTTGTGGAAATGTATTTATCACTTGCGCAAGTTGTTGCCAGTATTATTTTCGCATTTTTGAAAATTATTACTCGTTTTCGCACCGATGAACAACGCGAAACTAGATGGAAACGGCATTAGACTCTTTCAGAACTACCTTTAAGTATTTTGTTGCAGGAGCGCCGTTTCGTAGAATGCAATGAACACACACTTTGACTTAGTGTTCCAAGGGCCGTATCGTTTTGATCAATCCGGTACAGTGTTAATAAAAAGACGAAAAATCATTAAACACTGTGGGGGTGGTAGACGTTCGAAGCGCACCGTATTTCGTTGCAATGGCGTCGCGTAATTTTGACCTATCCGGTAGTGTCCGGTGTTAATTTCTCCCGGAAGGGTGAAAACCATTGACCGCTGTGGGGGTTAGTAGAATTTCGAACCGCACCGTGTTTCATCGGAATGGCGTCGCGTCATTGTGACCCATCAAGTAGTGCCCGGTGTTAATTTCCACCGAAAGGACGAAAACCATTGAACACTGTGGGGGTTGGTAAACGTTCAACGTATTTCGTTGCAATGACGCCGTTTCGTGGAATACAGTGACAGAGAAGGACGTGTAGCTTGGTCGCTGAACAGGGCGAATCCAATAAGCCGAGCCAGCCGGACTTTTCCGCGACTCGAAATTCGGCTGCGGGATGTTAAGATGTCCCTGGGCGTTACGACAATATCTTCGACCCCACGGCGAGTAGCTATTAGCCGACGTTATGAGCTGTTGATTCTGGCCACGTAGTGGCCCCCTAAGCTGCCGGGGTCCCGGGGACTTGATTTATTGATATCGCATGCAAAGCCCACCCCTGCGTTCTCCGATATACCCTCGCCCTACAACCCCCACCATTTCCCAGCCGCCCTGCTCCACACCACCAGCTACAGTCCCTTTCCTGCCGCGGTAAAGCACGCTATAGCCATCTCATATGTGCCCATAAATTAGTACTTTAGCATTAGAGCGCGATGCGCGCTTGCGCCTCCGACGCACACGTAGCAACGCGTTACCTGCGAGAGAAACGGCTGGCGGAAGCGAGACAGCCGGCCACCGCGGAGCACGGGGGTGGAGACACCCTCTGCTAACATGCAGGGATTATACGAATCTAATTGGATATATGGGATTTACAGGCTCCAGTGTACTCCAGGTATTGCCGGAAAGCGATCGTCGGATTTCTACGACGAAAGGCGGTTTGTTACCGACTTCGCCAGGCTACGGGAAACCGGCTAGGAGTGCCCGTTGTTATTGTTATTCCGATCGATCGATTATCAGCCGCATTTCGAAATTCACTCTCTCCGGTTGGAACCCTTCGGCGGAAGAATATTCACAGAGTTACACGTGGTCAGGTAATTACCTTCAAAGTGTACTTTAAAAATGCAATGGTTCGATGAAATTCGATTCAATATTATATTTACATTAAATATTCATCTGTATCGGAATGGTAAATAGAGACGCAATGATATGCGCGAAATTTCATCTGAATCCACAAATAATTATATCATCGATACATTAAACAATTATTAACACAAATTTTGGCATGTTCGCTCAAGGGTTAATGAGAAATGTCGAAAAGCCTACCAGCGAATTATAATAACTTTATTAGACTGTGGATCTTTACGCAAAATGAGAACTGCCTACTACAGTAGCAATGATAAGGAATAACCGATTTGAAATAACATTTCAGGTCTGCGTTTTAAGGGTATTCGAACGCACAGGAGAAGAATCTATGAACAAGCTTCGTCCAGATTGGTTGTACAACTGTTCGCAGCGGCAAAATATTTGCTACACCGTCGCCAGACGAATGATCTCAAAGAGCGAAGTCATTCACTCGGCATGAAGACGAGCGATCGGTCGCTGAGACGGCGATATCGGGGCCGGTCGACGAAAGCTCTCGTTTTACGTGCAGTTATTTCATAACAGGAGTCATTAGCATTCACCTGCGTTAATTAACGGAAGTTCTGCGGTACGTGTACCATCGGCCACGGGCGCGATGGAGAGGGTGGGCACGTGATAATGCGCGATATATGCCTCGACAGAGTCCCTTGTGCTTTTTCCCTCTTCTGGCTTGCATCGTCGATGCTCACGCGGCGTGTAACAGCAAATTATCCACGGGCTTTTAGCCGTAGTTCTGCCGTAGTTGTACCGTGAAATCGACGCAACCACACCCACGAATGCCGCAAGAAACATTGACATCGCGGGGGTCGGTTGACAGTGGGGCGCAACATAGACAGAGCCCGGTCTGCATACGCGAAAGATCACCGTTGTCGTCGCGAGGGTTGCCGAAGCGATGTCTTTTCCGTCTCTTACGCGCGAGAACCTACGAGATTCCATCTTGCGTGGGTGTGTTGACCAACGTCGATGACGCGACGGCTGCTGCTGCGCCAATGGGAGCTGCACGCACACCGATTCGATCGCGGTGCACTTAACACCACCCAGCTCTAATGCCATTCTCTCGTCACGACCGTCCATCCTTGAGAGACAACGGACGTGCCAGATGTTCCGAAGTCTCGTCGGATCAAACTGATATCCTGGCAGAGACCAAATTTCTGCAGGCTGCTTCGCCAGCTAATTAAGACGTTCGTTCTTCGAACAGTACAGGTTTTCCAAAGAGTCCGATCAATATCTATTTCATTTCTGTAATAAATTCTATTCCATTGCTGTCACTATGTGACTATTAGTTAATGACGTAAGCATACAATGAATATCAAATTTCTTCTTCTAGGAAATTATAAACGACAAGAAAAAGGTCTAAGCAATGCAGCTGCAATGTTAGGCACGCAGTGGCTTCATTTTGTCCTGTTCTAAAAATGCTTCAACGCATTATAACGCATTAAACCTAGAAGGAAATAAACTAGGCATGTGAGTCAATTGGTTAAAAGAGCTATTACGTGCGTACACCTCAAATTCTGTGTAAGTTGGTTGACATAATGCATCCATTTTGATTATTAGACTTCTTAGTGAGTTGAACTCTTTTTCCATGAAATATGTATAATAGTATCACGTGTCCGATAATACCGATGAAATCGTTCCTCGTTTATGCAAACCGCGTTCCTGTCGACGACTATCCAGCATAGATATCTATGAAATTGTGTTAATTATAAATATCACTATTCGGCCCCCGCTATGATGGGAACGAAACTATCATACCCTATGATGTCACGCGGACAAAGCTGATTCGTACGAACTGTTCCCAGGCTAATTGCATACCTGGCATGATCGATAGATTCTCGTCCATTAAATTCATATATAGCTTAAAAATCGGCGCACTATCGTCACCGAAAGGTTCCAAATTGATGATTCTGCTATCGGCGTATCTATCAAATAATATCGTTTTTGGAAGGTCCAGATGAAAACGCAAAACTTCGAAAGAAACCCATTAATTTCTCTAACCGGTCTGTCATCCTAAATGTTCAGACTTTAAGTAAAATTTCCAGAATGTTTCATAAAAATTTCAAAATCCCATACATGGAGAAGTCTATCGA
Source organism: Halictus quadricinctus (assembly GCA_028454245.1). Taxonomy (NCBI): domain Eukaryota; kingdom Metazoa; phylum Arthropoda; class Insecta; order Hymenoptera; family Halictidae; genus Halictus; species Halictus quadricinctus. The sequence continues at coordinate 16,230,349 of CM052118.1, forward strand.
TTTTTGTTATTAAAAGACAAAAGATCCCTTGGACTAAAAAATCCCTTCTGATAAAAATGAAACAAAAGCATTAGATATTTTTACACGTACACGTATTTTCTTATATTTTATAAGTTAGCACGAGCAATAAATGCATAAAGCTCCGCAGTTCAGTTACGTTTGGACCGCGGACCTTTATTCAAAATAAAAATATGCATCGATTGAAAAAAACAGGAACCATCTAAAACATTGTTTGTTGCTTTAATAACTTGAACCAGTTAGAAATAATACATCGGTGTGCGTAAATTCGTTTAATCTTTTCACTATTTTAAAATCTATCCACCCATTTGTGTCGCAAACGCATAAAATCCGAAGTCTAGTTATGACTCATTGTAAACGTGCACAACTGTGATTGAAAAGAAGTCACTTACAGTGTGTCAATAAATAAAATCAGACACCGAGCGTAACCGAACGTGTCATGTTACGACATGCTACAACAACACGATAAGCATAGTATAAAAAATTTAGAATCAGTTATTTCGTGTACTTGTGTAGCGTTGAGAAGCGGATCGAGTTGTAGAAGGGGTTCGAATTCTCGTAGGAGGAACGTGTTCTAATGGTAGCCGTCTGGATCGAACCGTCGAACACACCTTTCGATGACTAAGGCGGCTTGACTGATGCCTTTCGTGGGAATAATACGTGTGCTCGAGACGGGTCGGCCGTCCAATTAGGAACATTGCTTTTTAAAAATTGATCAATCACGGTATCGTTGCTGGAGGCTCGTGCGCTGCCGGCAGCTGTTCCCAGGAAGCACCTGGGAAAGCCCTGCGGGGGTGGAAGCGAAGGCGAACGCTCTCTCGGATAATCATCGTTGGTCGCATCGATGACTCGAGGCCGATACCGGATCAGAAATGCCGTCGAAAAATTCTGCTGTTCCGGCACACGGCCGGGAGGGGGGGTGGTTTCTGTTCGTTTGTATAATAAATTCGTCCGTGGCGAATTCTATCCTTGTAAAAGTAAGATTCCGTGTTTTTGCGTGTATTTCTGGCGACGACAGCTTATTTGAAATAGAAAGGTTTGTCGGTGACCAGATCCAGACCTGGTGTCCGTGCTTAAATGTAGCGGTCCCGGCTGAATGTTGGCCATAATTAGAAACTAATTCGAGTGATTCGGTGTCGGTTTTATGTACTGTACTGCGCTCACTGGCGGTTCCAATCAGTCTCGGGTACGAAAAACCTCCATTACCGAATACCAAAGATTCATACGTTAATCAGCGTCGTTACATAAAAATTACGGACCTGTAAAAATTTTTATTGAACGCTTAATCAATCGTTTGCGCTAGGAATATCTTATGTTCATTAATCTTCTCGGTATGATAACGACAACTACTGCGTAAGCGTAGACTCGCGGACACGTCATTAAAAAGTCAGAAGCGAAAAGTGAAATTGTTACATGCGTCGCAGGGGTTGTTATTTCCCGGGGAAAAACGTGAGCCGGTTGTTTTCATTTTATTTTCATGTGTGAATCGAGCAGGCTTAGTTTAACGCGAGCAAAGAGTTTCTCGAGCCGAGAGAGGAGAGCCCGAAGAGGGCAAGAGGCAAGCTTCGTCGAGGTTGGGGGGTGGCCTGAAGGCTAGGGCGAGGTTTAGGCGATGGAGGAGGCGGCGAGACCTCGTAAAGGGGGTTTCAACGGGCGCTGATATAAATTGAGCTTGCCATCAAGGCAAGCGGCGGGATCTGGCCAAGACCCCAAGATATATAGAAGTAGCTTTCAGCCCGCCATTGAAGAATAGTTCGACTCACTTCGCGGAAAAATGCCCGGAATCGCCGCAAAGCGGGATAACGTTTTTCTTCGGAGAGAGTTTCCCCCGCGCGAGCCGAGGGGCCGGGAACTTTTCACCGGATGAAAACTTAATTCATCGCTCATGGTTCCTCTGTCCCTCAAGGACGAATTCCCAGCTCGATCGCCGCGGAACGCGTGGATCTTCGTTGATCTTTTCCGACGCGACGGTTCCAGTGGAACGAGACGCTCGATGGTCAGACAACTTTCGAGCTCAAAATGAACGCGTAACGATCGAGCTTTCGGAACGGCAGCGTAATTAATAAACAATCGACCCTTCGGTATTTTAAACGGTGCCGTAATTAATCGAATTCATGCGAGCCGGAATGGTAACGATTATAAAATGGTTCATTACAAAGTAATGAATCATGTCAAACTAATAACTGTAAATTTTCAATTTGCGCGATTTTGTCGAAATTCGTTGTAAAGTTTCAACTTCGATATTACGGTGGGATATCGCGGTTGCCGTAATTCGAGTCTGCAGGCATTATGCTCGATCGTTTTCGCGCGAATTCGTTGAAAAGGGTGATGATTTTTCCTTTTTTCGTATCGCGAGGGGAGAAATCTGGTTCGACGGCCGGAGAGAGGCTAATATTTAATGAAAATAAATACTACATAAGTTTAGGCGATGCGACCTTGATTGATGACGGTGGTCGGGCCGCTGTCCGAGGGTGGCAAGACGCATTACCCGGACCGCCCACTGTTTCATGCTGCGTTACGTCGTCAGGAGGGACATTTTCGCCGGGCCATTAGTGGGTCGTCGTGATCTAACCGTCACGTGGAATTAAAAATCGGGGATACAAAATCTTTTCTTTGCACCCGGTACGAATTCGCAAAATTTTTGTCACATCTACCAGCAAAACCTACCGGCAAATGTAAGTACAATTTTTCACAGTGAACGATAATTGTACAAATAAACTTATAGGATTATTGAACTACCATAAACAACAAATTGTTGATCCCACGACAAGAATACTTGCGCAAATGAATATATGAATTATATTCATTTTCATTGCTCACAAATATCTAGAAAAATGCATTAAATTCATCAGACAATCTTCTCGTTAATATTCGATGATGTGAATTACTTATACATAAAGATGACAGAAAATTTCCAACTAAAATGGATAATTTTCACCTTCAGATCAGTTCGATAAAATGAAAATGTTCAGATATTCTTAACGAGAAGACAGGAAAGGAGTGCGAGCATTTAAATAATTGTGTCAATCGAGACGAATGAATTGTTTCAGTTCGTTGAATCATTCGCGAGTTAGCATGTGTCGGTTGAACTTCTATCAAAGCGTTTACTATCGGCAGCGTTACTACAAATTGCACATTTCGCTCTGTAGCACAGGAAACTTCATAAAGGGCGCGGAACAGCCGATAAAATGCATACTTGCAGCTCTCTGGCATGCACGACGGACCGTAAACTTGATCCATTTATACTTTATTATTATTTCACGGACGCAATATCGTTGGCTTCGGATGCTCGTCGTCAAATTAGCCCGAATTGCCCCGTGGAACTGGATTTATCCCCAGAGTAAGTGCGATCGCAAAAATCTGCCCGCTCCTGTTCGTTCGCGGACGAACGATCTACTGGATCGTTCCATCGAACTTATTTCTTTCGCATGCTTAATAACTTCCAATGTTTACTTTGTAATTCCAGTGACGATGAAGTTTAATCAATCTCCTCCCATCGATATTTCAATAACGTTTTTATTATTCGTCGAATTCCCCCGATTAAGAGCTTCATTTTAATAAAGGTAATTACTTAAAAAATCAGTTGCATCAAGTCGAATCTTCCGCTTGTAGGGGCACTTGTTTGAACTTTTATCTTCGTTAATTATCTCATTGTACGTTATGATTATTTCTACATTAGCTACGTATTATTGGATATTTTTCTTAACTATTTGTTTCGAGATAAAAAAATATGTAAATGTAGATAAGTGTACAATCAAGTAGTTGTTAAATTCTTTGCTTACTACACTTGCTTTGATTGTCCACAAAAAATTCGGAAAGATGAGTATAAAGGTGAATGAGTAGAAAATTGAATTACGAAAGGAGTATAAAAATAAGCATATGTTGTAGGTGACTGTTTTGCAGTTGGGCAGAGAGTTGAATGATTTTTTGAGTTTCCCAATCCCTTGTTTGGGCTGTCACCGGCGAGAATCATCGGCGAGCATCGAGACCCCGTCGCGCGCGTTGCGGCTGTGAAATTATTCAGAGCCGGTAGTCGTCATAACAAAATGGGCGTTAGATGATGCTCCCTAGGGTGATCGCGGCGACATAGTTTATCCATTGAGGGCCCCGCATTCTCCTCCACGCCTATATCCGTGGCTCGTGTACACGGGGATGCTTTTCTCCCGGCGTGTTACGCGCGCGTACCCGCGAGCTGGTGTGCGCGCGGTGACTCGTACGTGTACGAGCGGAGCCCAGCGTGATATTTTTCGGCTGGCGACACGTAAGAGCTAATATCGCGGTCTATGCATATTTATACGGCATTAAAAATCACCCCTCCCTTAAAATGCATAGGCTGTTGCATAGCAGACGCGCTGAATCTTCGTCGGCCGGCGTAGGCTAAAGCGTTTGTCACGCCGAGACTGTGGTCGCTGGCTCGTTCCCTTTCAACTTTTACCATTTCATTGAGACTTTACCATCCTGTCTATAATTCGCGGCATTGCGCTAATGCTCACTGTTCTTCAGCTATTTAAAGGAAAAACCTAGCGAAGCCTGCGTTAACCCCTGCGTCAATAATGCATTTTCGAACTACTCCGTAGCTAGGTACCAGTAATGACGAGTAGACGGATTTTATGCATTTATGACGAGAACGAGTAGACGCCATTTAACCGTAGATAACTGAACTATCGGCCGAAGTAGCTCATCGACAAGAAAAATATTTTGTTAAAAATACTTCGTCAAGAAACAGGACGCATGAAGTGAAACAGTTATATTTGATATTAAAGTTATATTCGTAATTTTTACTAAGGTTAGTTTCCTAGAGTTGAACTAGTAGTAAAATGAGAGAAGAATTGAAAAATTCCATTACGTCAAAATTTCTGAGTGACTTCTGTTTATTGCAACTGATGGAGAAAATTTCTATTTGTAAAAATGTGTCGAATGAACGGGTTGGTTTACCTAATTATTTTATAATTATACTGCAAGGCTACGTTCGAATTGTTCTCGCATATTATTTTACAGATGATGGAACGATTAAATATTTTCTTTGGCCAACTAGAAAATTTCTTAGGGGAGAAATAAATTAGAAATGCCATTGATATTCGTTAGCATAAATGTTTCTTCGCGTCCGGGGGGCACACGCAAAATAGCGCAGACGATGCATCAAGCCACATTTCACGCGTAATATCAGGCCACTGTCTGCGCCGACCGTGCATTCTTATTCTCGTCCCAGCTAGACGTTGATTTATTTTTTACGCGAGTTCGATACCGGTTCGATGACATCCGCGCATGTAACCGGCTAGAAACAATGCGGCAGTGATTTAACAGGGGGACAGAGACCATGATCGAGAGTGATTCGCGTTCCGGTGAAGCTTGACGCGCGCATGTTTGATGCGCCGTCGTAAAACACTCGATTGCCGCGTACACGTGTCTGGTTATACGGTGGACGCATCCGCGTAAATGATCAGTGATAGTTTACGGGATGGGCGGACATTTTGTGGATGGAAATTTCATATCGATCATAGAGACGGTTTTCGATGCCCGATTCAATGTGCGACGTCGTATTTTTCAAACCTTTTTCTTTCTTTTTTTTTTTGTTTTGGTTTAGCTCGCGTTCCAAGTTGAATTAACCCTTTCGTTCTCGTTGACTTTGCGGCCGATATGCAATTTTTATGCGAGGCCACTCTGTCACGGATTACAGAGTTTAATCTGATTAATATTGTCCTGAAACTTCGTTTCGAAACGTTCGCGCGGTTTGATAAACAACAGCTTAGGAAATAATAATTCGTTATTAAAAGGTAGATCGGGCTGTCTGCGACAAGCCAATGCAACAATCAAATTTTAATGGTTGAAACCGAAGTTATCGATCAGACCCAATGATTGTGACTTGTGTTGCCATGTTTAGTATCCGTGAAATGGTAACATCTTTTTAACACTAAATCTATCATCACCGGTTAAATGACCGACTTCATTTATTTTATAAGTGAATCGATTTTGTTCAAACTATGTTGAAAAAAAGAAAGGAATCCACTAGATTATAAAACACATGTCAGCCAGTTTTAGTGTTTGATATATTTAGCAAGTGTTGACGCAGTCTGCACTCTTCGTGGGTGCAAACTTGAAAACTGAGAGCAAAGAAGGTTCAGCTTGGAACGTTGTTGCGAGAAAGCAACTTTCCGAGCGAACGCTGAAACGGTTTCCCCCATTTCTCAGGACAAGACAATAACGAACTACATTTACCCTCGGTGCAGTCACTTGTTTGTCCCCAAGGATGGCCGAATGACACCGCCATTCGTCCAGCTCCCGTGGGATACTTTGAAAGTAATACCCAACATCCGCCGCCACGGGCCGTCGTCTCCCAGAACGGCATATGTGACTTTTAGCAGTCGAAACGTGCTGCGAGCACGAACACAGATTTCGACTTCGCTGTTGATCCCCGAAATTAATCGGAGCGGGACGATTTCGAAAAAATCTCGCTCGCAAATAAACCTGGATGGCCAGTACACCGATGAATTATGTTCACATTGTTCAAATTGTTAACCCACACACGTCCCTCAAAGTGAAAGTTCACTCGTTTACTCTTTTTACATATTGCAACATGATTCATATCTTTTCCGTTCAAATGTGACGTTATAAACGAACTATAATTTTTAGATTTAAAGTGTGAAATAATATCCTAGGATTAGATAGTTAAAGGAAGAAAGAACTTTTCTTTTGCATAAAGATCAATCCACTTACCAGTATTATCAAATTTCAAAATATTATAAAACTCTGTAGAATTTTACGTCGGGTTTCTCCGAACGAATTTCTATTCAAGAGCTTCCGGCTGCGCTAGGAAAACCGATTTATGAGTATTGACATCTTCCTGAAGCACAGTTTTTCATTTCTGACAATGCAACCGCTATTGATCACGGCAAAATGCTTTTGGAAAGAGAGCTTTTCGGAAATGGAGTCTGCCTCTTATAGTTCACATTACTTTTTCCGAGATAAAATTACTTAGAAATTTTCAAAGACATTTGCGATCGTCAATTTAATATCGGTCTCGTTTAATCCTGCGAATACAAGTGTTCGAATATTTTTTGGGCACGTGAAACGCGAGACTGTTTGCTTCCGTTCCAATCTGCATTATCAATTTATGATTCAGGGCAGATAACGAGAGTGGCGAACGCGCGAGACGAGCGCTCGGCGTTGCAATTGGCTAATTCGGAGACAAAATTTCCGTGGTGCAGCGGCCGCGCCGCCCCCTCGATTTTTTTTTTGGCCCGCGAATCGTTCGATCGAAGCGGCGGCGGCTATCGACGGAAGGTCGTATCCCATAAAATTTCCGGGCAGCAGTAATCGGAAGGACCCTTCAGCCTAGAAACGACCAGTTACCTGGAGGCAGTTAAGTTAAATGCCTGTTAGCAGACGTTAACTGCCCGCCGCTATGGGTTCTATTCCGTGGACGATTGCAATTTTAATCGCCTCTTCATTATGATTAAATTTAAATCGGCTGTGTGCAGGTCTAATAAAGCTCGTTCCGCGGCGGCCGGCCGCCCACGGAAACAGAGAATGTCTCCTGGACGGATTAAAATACGCGTAATTAAAACCGTAAAGCGCCGATACGTGTCCCCGAAAATAGACTGTCCGCTTTAGAATAAATGCCCGACTGAAAAAAGCTTTTGTCTGCGGTCGGTCGGTCGCGAGCGAGCGAGCGCGCATGCCCGCGTCCGCGTTGCCCGACCCCAGGCGGGATGATTGAGCTTCATTTGAAGGATCGAGAGCCGTTGATTAATATTCTGGAAATGATTGACGGTAAGGAACGATGCTGTTTCTAAAATCGTGCACGCTGGCCTCGTGTGTCGCTCGACAGAACACAACCGTGCGCGAGCGGGGCTGAGTGCTCGAGAGCTCGCGCGCGCAAAAGTGCCATTGACCCCCCGGTCGCCATCAGGCTTTCGAAAAGGGGTGGGAAAAAAGACCACGGACACACACGCTCGCCACCAGACCGATACCATTTTTCCGCGCACATTCGCGGCACCGCGAAATTATTTATAGCCGTCGAATCGCCGTTTTGCGACGAATAATTCCCAAATATCGCCGCATTTTCCAGCCGATGCTACATTTTTACGCCGACCCTCGCCGCCGCGCTAACCAACCGCAATTTTATTATTTCGAATAATACGCCACGCAGACGGAGTTCACGCGACGCCGCTGATACACTTAGCCGCGAGTCGCTAACGCGTTTTATAGCTAATGCCCGCGATTTCTTCGCGATTTTCTCAATTTTGGAACGGGGGGTTCCATTTCTGAGGGGACATTGTTTTGGTACATAGAAAACGAGCCAATTCTACTGTGGTTATCAACTTTAAATTTTAAAGCACCTGCATATATAGTACTATGATAGATGTGCTTTTTTAGGTCAAAGAGAATGTTGAAATTCGGGGTGGAACAGCTTTAAACAGTATTAAAAGAATTTACTTCACTAGAACTACCAAGCACTAAATGTAACTGGCATACAATGCTTTATAATAACAACAAAATTGCATTTGTTTAGATTTCGTACGAGTTTAAATATCTACTTCGATGGTGAAGTTTATTAAAAAATTTTCTCATGGAAACATATTTATAATTTCAATATTTCTAAAAAAAAAAATTGGGAGCAAGTCAATTCGTCTCATCCGGTAGTTCTAGTGCTACGATTATTAAAAGAATGAATACAAACATTTTTTATTTTTTATTTTGCCCAACGATCCGCAGTCTGCTCGTTACTATTCCATTTACTATGACATTAACATCTTACATTACCATAAATTGAACACAAATACGGAATACAAATACTTGTTCCAGTAAATTGTAATTTCGTCGAACAGCGAAGATTTCCTTGAAAGCACGATTTCTCAAAAAATAATAAAAAGACCAGAGTAATTCGTTCGATAAAATTATATTCGATTTCGTTGCATCTTTTATTCGTCGTTCCATGTTAAAAACAATAGTTACTGCGCATTAACGTAATGCGTTCAAGGGTTAACTTTTATCAGCTCGGGTTCGCAATAAAGTTTAAAATTCACGATAAACCTCGTCAAACGTTTCAGCAACACCGCGTAACCATGCGATACGAGCGGATCCATAGCGAGCGACGGTGTCGAAACGCGAGTGAAACAAATAAACAGAGTTGTTCTTTATATTTAATTTGTTTTCGTTTTTTTTTTTTTGTTTTAATCTAGCATTTTCGCGTGTTCGAGCAAAAACCAGACGACGCGACGCGACGGTTGCCGACGGATCCGTGGACGGGGATGTGAACCTGAAACAACGGCGGAGAGAAAGGAATAGGCGAACGTAAATACGACGGTATTTATATTTGATCCGAAATAATAAAAGTCGGTCTAATGTAAAATTCATTATATCCATTACTACTAATTAAACGGAGTGAAAGGTCAGCCGGTGGAGCTGCGTACATTTTTCAGCGATAGAAGTCGGGGGCTTTTGATTATTTTATTTCCGTCGATTGCGGGGATATTTCGCGGGGATGCCGGTGGTGCTCGATGCTTATTAAATATCTGATTATCGCTGGCTTAAAAATTTCACGCTCCCCTATCCCCCGAAGCGAGCGAGCATGCATATCGGCTGCGTCGTGTAATCTCAGACGGTGTGTTTCGCGAACGACGGACTAAACGAGTGACACAATTGAAAACGTTATTGCGTTAGGCGCGTAATTAAATGCCTCGCATAATTTCGCCGGGATCGGTCGGACGCACGATATGCATCCGCGGTTTCAAGTATGCAATTGTTGATTGTAAAGCAGTCTCGCTCCCCTTCTCCCTCTCTCTCTCTCTCTCTCTTGCGAGCGGGAGAATACAACGTTGCAGCCGTGCAAGTAATAGAACGGTTGTTAATTAACTGCAATTAGAGACGGAGCGGCAATTACTCTCTTTTCGAGAGCGATAATAAATTACAAGGGATCGATAAATCGTAATATTTCATTATAGTATTCCAAGTATTTTGTTGGTAATTACGGGCGTGGACCTCCCCGTCGATCTGCTAACGCCATCATCGCATTAAAATGGTCCACCGGTTAATTTTTCGCCACGGGGTACGAACGGCCACCCCCGCCGCGCCGTGCGGACCGACGATTCGTTCCGGAAATGCGCAACGTTTCCGTTTCCGACTGTTTCGCCCGATTAAAAAGTCCCAATTGTTCGCGCGGGAAATTCCACCGATTCTATATAGCCGAGGAACTCTGCCGATGATCATTGCCTAGCGCCAATTAACCGGTTCCGAACAGAATTTAATAGCAACCGGGTTACGCGACTTTCGAGCGGACGCTTTGATTATTTTTTTTTTCTTTTTTATCTCGCGGTACTAGTAAATTGCACTCCTGTGGGATTAGCGGTGTTATCGCTGTTTGATTTCGAAAAAATGGTCGTTCGTCCTTGAATCTTCTGTCCTACTTTACTAGAATCTAGAATCTGGGGATGGTATATCAAATTTTAACCAAAAGCATCATTATCAAGCAAATCAACGTCTACACATTCGATGATTCCCTTATGTACCGAGGTAGTGAATCTACAAGTTGCAAGTAAAGCTATTCAATATTTAGCAATTATTACTCGAATATTTTCTAAATATTGTAGAATAAAAATTTTCTTGTGTATTGTTCTGTTGGTACTAGGATGCGGAATATAGGGGTGGTAAATTTTCTTTGGAACGGCAGCAGCAAAGTACACCTTTAGTACAATTTTATACTATAGAAAATTCCAATTAACAACATTATTGCCGGACATACGAAACTGTGAAGAAATTAGGAGAATTTAATAATATCGTTACAATGTTTTAGTAACATTCAAATTACTAAAAGAGAAAATACATTTTTATGGGATTTATGCTTCTTATATTTGACTTAGAAAAGTTATCATTACCAAAAGACGTTCCTCAAGCGATTTTTTCCCCCAGTAAAGGGTAGCAAAGTTTCTCCTAAGCTGAACTACCCAGCTGACAGTTCACCCCTAATCTATTTCCGACCACTATCGCATCTTCGAATTCTCTAGAACGGTGTTATAACATTACGTAGTCATTAAAAATACAACATTACGAATGAAACAATTGTGCTAGGATCAAGGTGTAAACTGGAATTGGAGAATCGTGCAACTATTTCCGAATTGATGAAATTGTATAATTCATCTGTCCACGTAACAACAATCGAAAGCATCGTCGCTAAAAAGTTGCTCTTCAAACGACACCGCCCGATACCGACAAACTAAATATAGGTGTGGAAAAGTTTCCTCGCAGCTGAACAACTTCTTCAACCATCGAATGCATTAATTCGATATTAGTCTGGCAAGATCGCTAGAGTGTTCCGAGGGTTGCCGATCACCTGCACCCTCGGTGCCCCTTGTTTCAGCCCCCGGTGAACAAAGGGCAGAAGACACAGACGGGACCGCGGTGTGCACGTGGCACTGTCTGAAAGAGTGTCGTAGGCGGTGTTCGGCCCTCTTGAAAATATTCAGCAACGGGGTCCGCCATGGCTCGCCAAGAAATCTTTGATAGCGACGCTCGATAGTATAGCGACGCTGGGCGCCGGCGCCTTTCCCTAGCAGCCCCATTGGTGCCTGAGTCCCTCTCCACGCGAGTGCCCGCCGCCAGGTTTCCTTGGAAACGCTTCGTTCGCTCTGATGTCTACCCTCGCCCACGGAAAACCTCTTTCAATTAGGCAGCCAGCCACCCCGAGCACCGACCGACGGCTCTCCTCTCTCTTTACCCTCTTTTTCTGCGCTCTCTCGGCCAGCCGCCTCTCGCACGCCGCTTTTCCAACCCGTCTACCTACCTCGATGCCAGCCGACTGGCTTTCTCGAACTCCCTTTCCCGAACGCGGTCTCTACCCCCGTTGACACCCTTCGTTTTCGACGATTAGGACCGGCTCGCCAAGTACCGGGCCCCATAACGTCTTTTTCAAATATATAAGATAATACGGGCCGATCGGCAACCTGGCGGTACTACCGAAAAAGGGGCGGTTCTACACAAACGAACAAGTCGAAAATGTAGAATAAACTTTTCTCGTGCGAGGCTTCTCTTTCGAGAAAATCGACTTTGAAAATCTGTCAAGTTCGCCTGCTTAACACTTGTAAGTAGAACAAGTCGGTTATGATCAGACGCGTCGGATGGTCAAATAACACGCGTGTTCACTGAATTTTCAAACTCGACTTTCCCGAAAACAAAGCCTCGTATGTACAAATTTTGATTCCTTATTTTTTACTTTTCAATGAATGTAGAATCATTCCCTTTTTTTTTGTACCACGAGTTACCGATCACTTTTTGTTTAACGATGACCAACCCTATTTTTAATAATTACCGCTTGCACCGTAGAGGTAAGAAACAGTTCGTAGTAGCTTCTTCGATATGGATCTCGTGCCTTACAATTTAATTCGATGGTTTCGGATTAAAAAAAGGACGATTTCATTTGATGCTCTGAAAATGCGCATCGATGGGAAATAAAATGAGAAATAATTACATTGCTACTGCGTCAGTTAGTTTGTGATAGAAACCCTCTTGTGATCGACGCCTCCGAGACGTCGTTTTAAGGCAAGGGGTTCAACGAGTTTGTAAATTGTACTATCGTGATGTTGTCTGCAATATTCGGCTGGACGTTCGCTCGTTTCGAGGAGCATTTCCTTCAATGGGATCATCAATCACACGGTGATTGCGCGGAAAGCAGAGAAGGTTGACTTACACGGCGACGGTTGCTAAATGAAGATAAGTAAAATTGGTTTCCGAATTGAATAGACTGAACTGTGAGATTCCTCGGTGCGGCGGTATATTTCTAGTGTATACCCTCCAAGGATATATTTGAATGAGAATTATACATCGCACACGTCAGTCCCCGGCAAAAAGAAGTGGATATGTCGGATTAACGAACGGAGACCACTGATTTCTTTCATAATTGTTTGAATGAACGGTATATATCGTAGTCTCCGAATAAGTGTCGTCCACGAGGTGGACGGCGCGTATGCGCGCGCGCGCGCGCGTGTGTGTGTGTGTGTTAACGCGGGAAAGAAGACGAGCGAAACTGTTTGATATGCAGCACGACACCCGGCTTGACTGACGCTTCCAACTTGCGAATAAAATTTTCATGAATTTCTATTAGCTCACGGTTTTCTAGACGTGTTCCGAAGACTTAAAAAAGCTCTGGCCCGATGGCTGCTGCCGGGAAACGTGGAAGCTACTCCCCTGATGGTCAGCGATATCGGTTTTAATAATTTCGTGGTTCAGAATCGTTGTTCCCCTGGCGAATTTTTCAACCATCATGTAATTTCTAAACTCAATCCGATTCGGTGCCATCAATCAATCAACTTCGTCCGTTCGTATTTATTCTACGGAGATTCGTGTTCAACAATCACGGCAATATATTCACAAGCCAATAAACAGGTACCTAGAATTATCGATCAACGCTGAACCTACCGTACAATCGGGTTTTTATTTTATAATCATTAAAATCACAAAAATTTCCTTATTTAACCAATTGACTGTGGAATTTAATTTGAAAAATCCCTCACGGCGCGGAATTAAAATCAAGCAATGACGAATATACACGTCGAACGCAGGCCAAATGCGGCTATTATAAAAGCAAAAGCCCTTGTAAAGCTAAATGAGAAAAAATTACATTTCTACTCGATAGGAAATTAACAATTCATTAACGTTAACCGCACCGCAATAGAGTTTCGGATTGACGTGTATACACTGGTTAAACTGGTTAAACATCCGGTATAATAAAAGTCACAGGGGATCTAAGTGAATTCAATATTTTAATTGTTATTAGGCACTGCTTGCCAGTTATTGGCTGTACAAATTAATTCGCAGACTTTCATCCGCGAAACTATTGAAAAATAATAGATCTCCAATATGGGGAATAAAGTAAAGTTACAATTGATTGTAAGTTCTGCGAGTTAATTGGTACATCTAGTGATTGAATTTTTACGATTGAAATTTAGGCACTTTTACAAGACGGTTTTGCGTGATTTAGCTATTTCTAGTGTCTGCGTGTCTCGGTTAACGAGAAGTTGACAGCATTCCGGAACCATGATGCCGGCGGTTGTCTTTGAATTTTGCGCGTTCGCAGGGGTGGGGAAAGATTCCAGAAAGTTTTGCGGTGGCCCCGTGTCAGGCTGTAGTCCGCCAAAATTCGAGACTACCTGCCGTAGGGTGAACGCTTAATGCTACTCCAAGTTTCACTTTAATCCGAAAAGCCACGGTAGGCCGGTGAAATTGATTTCGAGATACTCGTGGTTTCGTCTGGTTACGCTTATTAAAGCGATCCCTTGTCCACGAGGCAACGCAGAACGAAATACAGATACGTTGTCTCGCATCGATCGGTATCCGCGAATCTGTTAATTTCTGAAAAAGCGTCGAGTCACTTGTAACTATTCCAGGAGCAGCAATTGTATTATACAGACGGCCGTGTTTCTCTGGGAATAACTTGGAAACTAGAAAACCACAATAGACGACAGTAGAACTGCGCCGGTCCTTAAAAGTAATTAAAACTGTTTCAACGTGCCCTTTCGATCCCTGGCACTCCCAGAATATTTCGAGAACCAAAGAAATATTCTAAATTCCGACCTGCTCGTTTTTAGAGGATGTCAGGTGAAAACTTAATTTAACTACACATTAAAATGTAAGGTTTCTGATAATTGTGTTGTAGGGTGGAGTGAGAAAGTTAATTGTTTAACGAACTCGCGTTTATGGCCCCACGTGGGACAAATGAGAAACTGATAGCTTTAAATCGGTGCAATCTCTGGCCGACTACCGTGTATCGCGGAGAATGTCTTATCGATAATACTCACTTGAACTCGACTCTCCGTGAGGCCAATCTTCACGGCGATCTCCTCCCTCAAAAAGATGTCCGGATAGTGCGTTTTATTGAAACACCTTTCCAGGTGGTCCAGCTGGGCCGGTGTGAACCTCGTCCGATGCCGTTTAGGCTTCCCCGGCTTGTCGTTGCTTTGTCCGATGCCTGCCGCGTTTCCTGCGACATTTTTAATCATCTTCACTCCCACGTACAATTAAATTCGCCTGTCTTACGTCTAGGAAGTAGGACGTTTTCAGAAACTTCAGAATCAAGAGTGTAGGTCCATTTAAATACTGACAAATTTTCTTCACTAAACTTGTCACAATGCTCTTCCTTACAAGTCGATTTTTGCGAGTAAAAAATGACCGCAAAATTTGTGACATGATTTTATATCGCTGTTCGTGTTAACATTCTGTTCTTCTTCATTTTAGCATAACATAGCTTGAAAGATGGCGGTACATTTTCCAAGAAAACAGACCAAAAGTGAAGTCAGAAGCCAGATGAAACCTCCAACGCGTTAAGTGGCGCATGAGTTTTGAACGTTTCGCGTGAGTAACAATTATGTCACTTGTAGCAGAGCCAAGCGGTATTAACGAGGCTTATTAATTATCTAACGTTCGCGTTACGCCAATATCCAGTTCGTTACGATATTAACTCCAGACAGGGTTTCTCGAGATTGAAGCGAAGAGAAAACGTGGACGCAAATATATCGCAGAATTTGAAGGCAATTAGCACGTAGTAATTAACCGTTTTACTTCGCGAGGCAAGCCGAACGGTACTCTACTTGGAAACGAACTGTTCCAAGAAGTAGCCGATGTTCTTGCATCGTAACGCGACGAGTTTCCACGTCAATGGCAAGGAAACTATCGGACACAGCGAAGCTCCGGTAACAAAGACATTTATACAGCTCACGTAGTTTTAGTTGCTTCGGTTATTTCTAGTCGGACGATTCACGGTGTGAATAGCAAGGGTCACCGTCTTTGCGGCAGAAGCATCTCTCTCGGCCGGAAGTTCAATTTTTGTCGTGTCAGAAATATATTGTATGAAACAATATTCGCTGGCCTGACATAGTATTGGAAATTTACAAATTAATTGTCCAACAAGCAGTAAAAATATTATTCTTTTTAGCGGTGACTTTCTTTAGAAAATATTAATTTCTTGGCGATTTAATCCGACAGTAAAAAATACGTTGCACATCAAATGGCCAATATCATTTTCAGCTCTTTAAAAGGTTCATTTAACTTCTTAAGCCTGAGTCTGATAGGATTCTTATTTGACTGCAAAATAGTTACAAACAAGAGAATCAAAATAGCTTAGAACTATGAAGTCGTCGAAAACGCCCTACAACATTTCATAGTTATTCAATCTTCTCTGATCAGTCCTTGTTTATTAAATTTCTCTCCCAAACTGCCTCCATAATAATGGAGATCTCCAAAAATAGCTGTGAAAAATCGGATGAAACAGAAACTAAAAGTTTAGCGTAGGGACTTTAGTGCAAGGATTGTGCAGGACAAAGGAAACATTTACAAAAAGATAGTTCTTTACTACCAAAGCCAGAACCATTTTTTAGTGCAGTCTAAACTTACCTGAGAATTGACTCGTAACTCAAAGTGAAAAGCGTAAATTTTTCACAGTTGCTCCAGAAACAACCAGTGGTCATTTTCGGCAGAAACTGTTTAGCCAGTCGAGTGAAAGTACACGAAGTAGAATGTGCAAAATTAGAGCGACGCCATCGTGACAAGTAAAGGCTGGGCACCACGGTGAAAAGAATGAGATGAAGAGAGGGGGTGTAATCGCTTACCCGTGCCAGCCATGATCAATTCCTGATGAAGCGTGAGGCCACCGCTGGCGGACAGGCCTGAGCCCAAATTCACTCCTAGCACGGGAGTGTCCAACTTCTCGTGCCTCTTCAGGTCCTGTGCATGAAGATCCTTCACTCCTGCGAACACGAGACGCGAAAAAATCGTGGCATTACACAGAGAGACCGTTTCCTCTTCCTTTTTCTGGTTTCCCCGCGCGGCCCCGCCACGGGCCCCGCTCCCTTTCGCTGCTCTATGTAGTTTAAATTTGTGTAGGAGCAGAAGCTGACCGGCCCGATGGTGAGGGGAACACGGACCACTTAGCACGAAGGTGCGAGAATCGTCACCGGCCTCCGGCTTCTAGGCGAGCAAACACGCAGACTCTGGGCCCGTCCTCATGTACGCGCCCACACCTGCACACGGTCACGCTGGTCGTTGAACAGTCTTCCATCGTGCAAGAGAGCTGCCTGGAACCGTGACGATCCTTGTACCCCTGCCCGTGCCCGTGCCCGTGCCCGTGATCGAACGGCGGCCATCGCGCCTCGTTCTGCTTTGTCGAAGATGCTTACGCAATCGACTAAACTAGTTCCCCAGAACTCCCGCCTAAGACCACGGCCTAGGGAGTTTTCGTGCCGGAACTCTTTGCTACCCTCGCGCGCCGGAAGTCGAGGAATCGCGACGCCATTAACAGCTCCGACCAGATTAAACCCGGAGCTCGTTACACTGTGTCGAACACGGAACGCAATCTGCTAATTGATTCCTTGTTTAGACTCGTTGATACCCCGAAGAATTGATTTTCTCATTTTTCTTTTTTCAATCCTCCGTGCTATTAGTATTTTTCGACAATTTCTCTTGCGACATTGTGGACAAGTTTCGAGTCGTCAACTAGACAGAAGGCAATCTGTCAATTGATTTCTTGTTTAGATTCTTCGATGTTCCAAAGAATTAATTTTCTCTTATTTTAACCGTTTATGCTACTGGTATTCGTTGAAAAATTTCGCTTATTAATTGATTTCTTATTTAGACTCGTTGATGCCAGAAAGAACTGCCCTTTCGTTACTGGTAGCCTTCAATTAACATGTCTAGCCACTCGTTTGCAGAAAGGGTTTCAAATTGTCGATACAAGATAGTAGACTATTTTCGAATTGATTTCTTGCTCAGAATAGTCGACGGCCAAAAAGAGAACTGCTTTTGCAAACGATTAATCGAGCACAAACGGCTTGTCGAACCAGTTACAAAGTTGCACACGATTTGGAACGATAATATAGTATCGCGCAAGGAATTTTATTGGTTACATAAATACCCGGGTCCCGGGCAGTTTTGCATCGATATTTTATAATCCACGTTGCTAATAGTGATTCATTTACAGCCCGAGCAGCCCGTCCCAGCTGCATTCAAAATGTTTAATACAGCCCCGGCCAGATGCATAATATCCGTTACCGGTCTGGAATTTCAATGGGTGTCGCGGTGTCACGTAAATAGTTACATAATTTCGGGTTACATGCTTCCGGCGAGGCGGTTTTCGCTAAGTTATGCAAATGCCAGTACGAAAATCCGTTTCCGTTTTTATCGGCGGCTGATATTCCGGCTCGCGTGTGCGCGTTAATGCAATTTGTGCATCCGATGAATAACGAGCGGGTACACGACGTGCAAACTATTCGTTTCACAAGATCCTTCGCGGATTATTGCGAACGATTACGGCCGACTTTCGTTTTCGAGCGACGGCTGCCTGTCTGGATCATCGATGCTCAGTGACATGAACAATGTCTTATCAAAAATACCGTCATTTTCGTGATGGATGAAATATCATTCCTACGCGGCACCGTAACACAAAGAGTCACGTTGTACTCATTATATTCATCACGCAATTATCTTTTCGTCGGCGGAACCCGGGCCTATGTTGACCCAGAATATCACAATCATCATTCACTTACTCGGTTTTCGAGGAATTAATTAGATGAACTGTTACGGCATATTAGGAACAACAGAAAGATTAACCGGGTCTACAAGAAGTAACTTCAAAAACTGTCTATTAAAGTGATCAAGGAAAGAAATACATCCAACTCCTAATTAAGAATTTTATTGAAGAAAATTATTCGAGTTTTTAGGAAATTCTGTATCGTTGTCGCATTCTTCGCAAGAGAGTAGAGTGTTTACAATTTTGCCCGTCACTGTACGTCGCGTCGATCGGCATCGAAAATTCGGACCATAGTTTCTCAATAATTAATAGCTATCGGATCGGCACTATTTCGAGCTAGACGGACGGTGTCCTCCGCAATAAATACGAAAATTGTCTGAAAATTTTGCACGGCCGTGTGGAAATCACAGACGGCCGATAAAAACGTAATCGATCGTTGAATAGTGGATAGGCCGATGCAGGAAGTGAAATAATTAATTAGAACGATAGTTATGAGTCTGGACAGTTTTTTCTCGATCGAGGAGGACCGTTAGGCATCTGGACCACCACGCGAGCAAGTTTACTCAATGGATACTCCGTATGAATGAACTTTATGACTGGTCTTTATTTCCGTTTTAGTTTTATGACTCCTGATGATTTTATTTCGATTTCGTTGGGAGACTCGGCATTTATGAGCATCCTCGCTCTCGCCCGAAATTCGGTGGGCCCCTTTGATCTTCTTCGTCTTTCTCTCTCTCTCTCTTTCTTTCCTTCTTTAAAAGAAGAAAAAGGTACGACCGGTACCAGATTTTTCCATCAATTCTATAATTATTTTTTTCTGCCGAAGAACGTCTCGTCTCGTATACAAGAGGAATGTTTGTTTCCGAAAATGCGAATTTCAACGCACTTCAGGTAAATTCAAAATAAATTCATTGAGCGATCAAATGAAGAAAGTTGCATCAAATTTCTCATTGTATTAAACAACAATTTTTGTCTATGACTCCAAAAGCAAGATTATAGAACACAAATCATTTTTCCATTAAAATTTCCTCGAATCGACGCTTAAACTGTTATGAGTTTTCTATTAAAAATTGTTCACATTAACCCTATGTAAACGAGGATTTTTTCAAGTGTAGTGAACGTTTTCTTCGGATGTTTATATCACGCATCAAAGTCTTGCGATCTTCTGTCATTTGAATAATTAAATTATGCAGTGGAAATCGTCCTCAAAGATTTAACTCGAGACAGTTCGTACGATGATAATTCTAGAGTGATTAGTCGCGGTTTTCGAAGCGGAGGACAACGATTGTGTGCATCACCGACTCTTTTGTTTGCTCGTCGGTGCTTTACCCTTTATTAGCTCCTAGAAAGATTATTTAATCCTATTGCACCTGATCGGATTATCGGATTTTTTAATCGAATTAAAATGATAATATCTAAGGCTGCGCAGAGGGTACGTCGCGCTCGATTATTTCCCCGTGGCTTCTCTTTTTTGTTTCCCTCGCGTTTTCGTTTCGCCGTGCGACGCAGAGACCGTAAAAACTGGTTGCCCAGGGACTGATTCAATATCCCGTCGACGAAAATCATTTCAATAACGACACACCGAAAACGCCCGGCATCGACGCCCGCTTAAAAATCTCCTGATTGACAGCCGTCCGTTCGAAAGCGTCTGATTAATAAATTCATAAATCACATTACCGTGCCGAAAACGGCATGACGGACACGCTGATGCCAAACGTCGCGATCACGATCGACGACTCGTTGTCTCAGTCTCATCGACGATGGCACCAAATACAATTAATCCCAGCCCTGAAATTACTTCGTCACCGTCACGGACCTCCCACGAGAGTTCTCAAATTCGCAACTACTTTTGTTCGAACGTCCTCACCTCAAACACAAGCGAAACGGACGAGCTGGTGTGCGTCTGAAAGTTGTTAAAAAATTCTGGTATGGTTTACACATTATTTCTAAATTAGAATTCCCAAACTAAGGCACGCCAGAGAGACAGAGACCAACATTTTGCTTTTATATAAAAAATGTCCCAATGTTTATTAGTTAAATCATAAAGAGGTTGATTCTACGCGAAAAAGTAAGGCCGAAGTGTGATATAAAGTTTGTCCATACAACGCTTCGTTTTGGAAGAAATCGAGCTTCAAACCCGTCTGACTATGACTCACCGAATCTACTTAATGTACGCTAGCGCACAGAACTTTCAAACTCGAATTCCTCGCATACGGAGTCACGTAGGGAAAAATAGTATTTCACATTTTCCGTGTAATTTTTCAAGTAGATTCGCTTTGCAAGTGTTAAATAAGCCTCAACCTGTTCCACGAGGACAAAACCGGCGACCTGCTGGGCCCGAGTTGAACGCGTCGCACGTCGCTCGGTTTCTATCGGTAGCAGCATCCCAACTCTAAATCGTTCCTTAACTTTCCGCCTAATGTAATCAGTGTTGAGGTAATTAAGGTCATCAAACTCGAGAAGCGGTTTCCTCGAGCGGGAGAAAAGCGAACGGGCCGGCCACGTGTTATCGGCGACGAGTTCTTTCGTTTTTTTTTTACGCGCGACCAAACTTTTTTTCTTTTCTTTGCGGAGTAAATCTCAAAGTATTTTAATAAGTGTGGTGGATACCAGCAGCGTCGAACTTTCGCAACGATTCAACAATCGAACGCTCTCGATTTCAAAGTTACGGTTCCTTTGGACTTATTGCGAGACTGTTTTTACAAGACTGCTCTCAAATTGATTAAAAAATGAAAAATCCTTGTGCGACCGAAACTCTTAAACTCTCTTTGTCATCGTGTTCGGAGGATGTGTGCCATTAAATTATTATAGCCCATTTTTATGGTTCGAAACTGTGAAGGACGTGATAGTACAATAAAGTAAGTTCCAACGTCTTTGTTCCATGCAGTCTTGTTGAAAGAATGTAGATAAACAATTAAATAAGCATGGCTGCAATATTTCTAATTCATACGATGAGTATTTTATATTAGATACTGGCTGGTATACGATAATAGTAATTGCCAGTTTTAATAGCAACAGCTGCGAACAATAATAGTGTTACGAATCATTCTTCGTAAATATCTCATCATAATGCAGAAGTATTAATGAATGATCTGTGGATCTTCATGCAAATTGCAATTTTGTGAATATTAAGATAAAGCGAAAGTTTTCTGATATAGTTAAACATCGGTGAAGGATACTGGAAATCTGTCTGTAGGAGAACAACTATTTTTGATTGTTGATGAATAAAAGGTGGAGCAACGTGGCGCAGTGTTAAAATAATTGAATCAAAGCTACGAGGAGATACACCGAATTTTTCGACCGTAACAAATGGCTGTGCGAATGATTCATTCGCGAGTAAAATGATGTAAAAGTGAGCTTAAAATATGTATCGTGTAATGGCGGGTAATAAATGAAATCGTGCGAATTATGCGCATTTGTTATCTGTGCGAACGGCGATTTGCAGGATCTGGTTCATTTTGCTGTTGTATATTTTACGAGGGGTATAAGCGAAGCGCATGCTAACGATTAGTGTTAAAATAGAATGTGGAAGACATATTTTCGCCACTCTACCGGCGTCTAAATTTCACGGAATCATCATGAATCGCTTTCAAAAATAATAGGAGAATTAGCGAAATATAAGCTTCGTTTCGCGCGTTGTCCTTTCTGCGAAAGTGACGGTTAAGCATTGAAGTTAACCTAATCTATGAGAAACGATTCGAAAGCGCTGGAGAGGAACCAGTGCCGACGGCCAAAGGCCAGCTTTACGCGCGATTGTAAATTTCTGCAATAGATTAAAATGAACAATGAAATCAAGTTGGCTGCTCTTTGAAGTCTGCCGATGTTTAACTTCGCAACATGTTGTGAAATAATACCATACCGCAAATGTAACTATTCCGACAAATATAGTTAGAAAACTTTCATGTTGCGCTAAGTTATCATAAAATAATTGCTAACACTTTAAGTGTCCACTTATGGTCACTTAAAGCGTTGTCACCGTGAACATCTCATTACCGTTAACTTTTTCGTAGAATCACAACAACATGAACACGAGTAACAAGTCGTAAAATATGGTGAATGTATTTTTTAAATGGCCATTATAATTTTATTTCTGGTAATCTCAGAATGTTAATGTAATTGGAAGTTGACAGCCAATTTGAGCTACAGATTACAAGCCTCGAATATTTCTAAATGGAATTTTATCGCAACGTCAATTGGGTGAATCACGGAGGAAGTTTCTTGCTTTGTTAGTTCATTAAATGAGACACGAGTTATCTTAATTGTAGACACGTTCTTCGGTTTACTGTTTGGACAGCGGCGATCATGGCTCTCCGTCGCTAAGATTCAGCCAGCCTTTTAACAACCTTGGGGCAGTAAAAAGGATCAAACCAGCATAGATTCTTCGACAACGTCATAAATCGAACAGTTACCGAGGTTTCTCTCGCTCTCAGTTTCGTCGAAATGTAACACAGGCCAATGATTGTTCTTTTTCAGGGAAGCGAACACTTACGCCAGAAAAATGTACAGTCTGTTCCCAATGGCCGGCAGCTAAATATTGCAGAAAAATAGCGGGGAAAGAATAATGACACGGGAAAACTGCACAAATCTGGCATCAATCTTTTGCATCCAACTTCATGGCACAGCAATAAAAAACCATCTATCGTTCTTCACTCTCCGCGGTTCATATCCGATTCAAAATTGTTTCGCAAAACAAAAAAGGGATCAACAATTGTTAAGAGCCCGGAACAATGTAACGTCACGTTGCTGTCAAGCTGGTAATATCAAACGACAACTTCCCTGTGTTGTCATTATCTTACCGAACAATTCTAATTAACACATAATTACTCTTTTGCTAGTTTAATTGTTTTAGTCATTTATAAACTTATTATACATTTTTCCATTCTTCTCCAATTTTTCCAATTAACTTCTCAGTTCTGAACGTTTATTAGATGTTGATACTACCCCCAAACAACCCCGCAGAAAGATTCTTCATTTCTCCTCAAGTTTTCCGAAGAAAAAATTGCTCAATTAACAGTTTGCCTTCTGTGCTTAACAAGAACCCAATGATTTTTAGAAACCACGACTTATTATCACGAGCAAGTATCATAGCAACGTCAAAGCAAACGGAGACTCTTGTTACACAAATCTGGGACCAGTCTTTTACAATCTGTTCAACAACTGATTATGCAAATGCGACGAAAGGACTCCCCGCGTGAAAGATTCGTGGCGACAAGCGAATCTGTCGAACTGTCAAAAGCTACATGCGGATTTAAGGGGTTAGGGTACTGCTTTCTTTCGTTTAAAATACTTTGAACCCTTGAAAATGAAACACAAAGTATCCCAGCTCTTAAATCGAGTTTGTACATTGACTCGGAACTTTATTTTCATTTTTAGAACAGCTTTCTTCCAAAGAGCATCATTTAAAACGGTGCGAATTTTCCATATCTAATCGCTTTGATAATTGGGTGGTATCTGTGTTACAAAATTATTTCGGCATTGATAATATCAACATGAATACTAAAGTCAACGACCTTTTAAAATCATCAGTAAATGTTAACACTCTATCTATCACCAATAATTTAACAGTCTTAAAAAAAAAAGATAAATGTCTACAGGTTTCCTCACAACTGTTTTCAGGAGCGTCGGTACATTTAGTTTAAATCAGTAGGCTATTTCAAACGAGATATGTAACAATATCTTTTCTAATTTCAGCATAAATAATCAAGTTTCTCTTTGACATAACACCGTCATGAAAGAGCCTATTAACAATATCTAGAACTCCTTTATTTTTCCCACAAAACAGACAATGTCATCGTCAACACCTGGTCAATACAATACAATCTAGAACACATAAATTCTCCCAGAATAGTACACACGAAAAACCGTCCAAAAGCTGTTCTGAGAACAGCACACTTTTCTAAATACACCAACCCCTTCCTCAGTTCATATTACCACTAGAACTACCGTGCACCAAACTCAATTTAAACGCATCACTTTACAACAATAACAAGACTAGACTTCTATCACCTGAAAACATTTTTCTAACTTCGATAACAGTGGAAGAAAAGACAGAAACAAGTGGTTTTAACTCGTCCGGTAGTTCTAGTGTAGCAGCCCACCAAATTAGCAAAACAAAATCGTCAAAGGGGTGCATAAATTTGCCCCCATGATTCTCATAAGGAAACCGCCTACTTGTTGGATCTTTCACAGTGTCCGAACCCTTTCGTCCTTATCTACTTACCAGTGATACCGTGTGCGAAGCCGCCGGCGGAGATGTTGTTGAGCATGCCGTTCCCGGGGAGCGTAACCCCGCCACAAAGATCCGCGGTACCGGAAACCCGCGTGTCACCGCGAAACGTCACCCTCGGAAAGATGCTCCGGTGAACCGTGCGTATCACAAAAGGGGGATGCTGGTGCGTTTTAGCCCGCGACAGTGTAGTATATACGTTCGAGACGCAACCGAGAAACGACCCGTGCCCCAGCAAGGCAAACAGCGGACTGCCTGGCTGCCATATCCGAGCTCCCCCACCTTCGTCGAATCGGCGCCGGTGTCCCTCACTCTCTCTGTTCACAGCGAGCCGTCCTCCTACGCTTCTCTTCCTTCATCCCGCGGCTCCGGCTAGGCCGGTCTCGCTTCTGCCATCGGCTTGTGGGCGTGATATTAAATCGCTGCTACGCTTCGGACTTGCCGCCGAACCCAGGACCGTAGCTAGACCCGAGCTGGCGCGACACGCGGACCAGGAACGCGACACAAAAATATTTCTTCTGGTACATCGACTGTCCTTGAACGTGAGTCGCACGAAGAACAGGAGTTCCGAAGGAAATCATACATTTCGGAAAACTAAGGGTACACGTTTCAAAAATTGTACCCCCTCTAAAAATTGGGGTTCGACAGTATCTGGAAGTTCATAAAATCGGACTACCGGTAGGGTTTTGGAGAGGGGATGTGGATAGATGGGTGAAGATAAGAAGAAGAGGAAGAGGAGGAGAGTAAGAAGAGAATAAGAAGCGCGTGGCTCGGCATGTCGGCCGCGATGCTAGGGATGAAAGGGGAAAAAGAGACAGCGTGTCGTGGAAAGAAATCGAGAAGCGGTAGTGGAAGCGGAGTCTCTGCTGGCTGACTACGGTGGTTGGCGGGGCTGTCCATATCCCGAGGTAAACTCTATCCAGGTTACTGTAGTTTAGCTGTCTCTGTTTTGCGGTAGGCGGTAACCACCGCGGGCGCAGCTCCAATGAGCGAGTAGCCCGCCCTCTGGATGCCCCACTAGCTTACCCCCTGCCGGAGATTTATTGAAATTTTATTTTTATGGCCGGTGAGCACGGCGTCCGGTTGATGCTGGGGGGGGGGCGACCGGGGAGGAGGAGGGGGCGAAGAACAGGAGAGGATTCCTTCTCCTTTCTGCCAAGCTTTTTTCCCCGCGTTTTCCAGCGTCCTCGTTTCGCTCTGCCGTCGCTGGCCACCCTCCGCTACGCTCGCCTCGCGCCCTTGTTGCTCCGCGAGGCAAACCGTGCCCGTCGTAGCCTGCCATCCGCTTTATTCGCCGCGTCCTTTTAATTCAATAGCCTACCCCTTTTTTTATAAAGTGCCAACACGCCGAAGACGGATGTCGGCCGCGTCAAGACGAGCTCGCGAACATTTCGGCGCATTCGGCTCTATTGACAAGCGTTATCATCGTAGACTACGCTTCCTTCCGAGGCGACGCTCGGGGGTAATATAATGCGCCCGTTCTGCCGGGATATTTATCGCGACGATTGGGAATTACGGTCCCGCCGGACCACGGAACTGGGTGAAACGCGTCACGTTTCACGGATTTTCCGAAATCTCGCACACCGCACCACCAGAGCCTAGGCCCGATTTTATTGCGATTGGTATCGTTGTATCGGATTCGACGATACTTGACTTCGTTAGATTCGGCTTTGCAAAATACAGTTTACCCAGTCTCAGTTTTTAGCAGCACCGCGACGCTCTGGAGTTTCAGGGACTATGCGGAAATTGGTGAGACCATTTGTCCACAGTCTACGCCAGATGGTTCCGATAAGTGCATAATTAGCAATGACTAGGATCATTTAATCCATTGCCTTGTAATATCCAGTCAG
This sequence comes from Halictus quadricinctus, assembly GCA_028454245.1. Taxonomy (NCBI): domain Eukaryota; kingdom Metazoa; phylum Arthropoda; class Insecta; order Hymenoptera; family Halictidae; genus Halictus; species Halictus quadricinctus. The sequence goes on from CM052118.1 coordinate 16,256,954, forward strand.
AGTCATCGTGAAGATTTTGGTAAGAATCTAGTACTTGCAGTAGTTAGCCATCTTAAGCGATGTTATCATCACTTTTAATAATTTGAAATGCTATGGAAGTAAAGGCTTTAACAGTTCACAGTAATTGTTCTGAACGAAGAAGTGTGGGCAATCAACTTTTGTGTCATAATTGGTTAATAATTGTATTATTAGTGTTAACTGAGTAATACGACTGTGGGTTTCAGGTCATGTTTTTGGAAAATCATGCTCTCCTCTTTCCTCGGGAGAGTGGAGACCTCGGGGAAGCGACACGCACACGTGCCAAGAAGCCATATTGCTCGGGGGAGCGGTTGTCAAAGAAATTTAATAAACACGGCAGAAACGCTTCGTCAGTTCGACATTCCTGCATTAATATGAAAATAATTTATAACGCAGAGTTAATATTGGAGACGTTGCGCTTTGAGAGAGCGTCTTCGACGCTTTGGTCGTCGGACGAAGCGAAGAACAAGAAAATGGCTATTAGAATTCATCTTACGGTTTAGTTCCTTCAACTTTTTCGCGGGGGCCTGTTTTAATTTGTGACATGTCAATCATGCTGGCAGAGGTACGCCTCACTAAAATATTATACCATCATCTCACGATACGTTGTAAACAATCAAGGTCATCCGAAAGTCACAAATCATTCATACTCAAATATATCTTCCTCTCCGATACAAAAATACTAAGGATTTATAAGGATTTATCTTTCATGCCATTTCGTTTTTGGAAACGTTCAAATTATGCTATAAATATTTCTAATGACGTTAATAATGAAAGAAATATTAAGATGGTCTCCCCCATTTGACACACTCTGTAGAAAAAACTATTCTTGTTCTTGAGTAATGATGGAGACAAATGCAAGAATAAATCTGGCTACACATAAAAAAAATATTCTTATAAAATCAGTATTTATATTTTTTATAAGTTTTTTATAACATTTGCCATAGATTTAAGGAAAGGTTCAACCATTTTTCTGTTCTAAAAAACTATGAAACTATTTCTTATAATTTTCACACAACGATGAATAGTACATTGTCTTCACCATGTTCGTCGAAATTATACACAATATTATTTTCTGTTTTCAACGTAACGCCTAAATAATCCCTTCAGTATTAACATTCACGATTTCGTAGGATTTCTGAAGAATTTCAAGTTGTTAGTTTGTATCTGTTCAAAAGTATTGCAGTATTTTTCGAAGATATTTGGAGTCGTCTAGCGAGGTTTGAGTCTGTTTGCGCTATAATTCATCCTGTGGTTAGTTATCACCAGGTGCCCACTTCAGGCATCGTCGTTCCTCGAGGCAGCCGCGAAACGATAATTGGACGGTAATAAAGTTTTGCCAGCGCAGGAACAGCATTCGCCGGCGTGTTCGGCGATTGTAAAAACTGCAAGCGCCGCGCGGGATGGATATTTGAAGTACGGATGGATTGCTACGGATGAATCGCGCAGCAAATTCCTCGGTTTTGTCTGTTTCATTAAACCATAGAATTCCGGGCTATTTTTCGAAACGTCGCGTGTCCAGGTCCGAGCGGAATCGTTGGTTACACCACTTCCCACGGACCGTTGCGCTCATCGCTCGAATATTGCCGTGACGCAGTTCGAAATTTCGCTGTGTGATCGAATATTACTCGTCAGCGACGTTAATTATCTTTAATATGATTAGCGATGTACTTGCATACACGCGAACCCCGAATGTTTTCACTGCGTGCCGTGTCTGCGCCTTTATTCGTGCACGGAGGAAGGGAAAGTGGCGCGAAACGCTGGATTTAACAATTTAACAATTACTAACTATCGCAAGTCTGACAAAAAGTGACTAACTGCGACCAAAATGGAGATCAGGTATCTGAGAATTTTTTATAATTTTTTTGCTCGCGTTATACTCGGTTCTGCTATAGTACTAAGGGATTCTAATAATTCTAAGCGATTTTAATGACTCTTCAGTTGGATCTTTCGGTTCGGGTAGAGAGCCAAAGTTTGCGAAGGCGATTGTTAATTCGTCCGCGCGGGTGTCTTCGTTTTATCTTCGTATCAGAAATGTATTTGCAGGCGGAGGCATATGTGCCTGTGCGTGATCGATTTTAAACAGGCGAGACGAGCAGTGGCAAATTGACAATGTGTCGAATGCAGACAACCGATGCCTCTGGCTAAAACTACCCTTCCGCGTTGCGAAACCGTAGTCCGTTTTTGGTATAGCGGAAGCCTCCACGCTGCCAATTCTCCGTGCCGTGCACCTCTGCTACCGACATTTTTTTTTTTTTTTTGGCAACGACACGCTGCGACACACAATACCGTCCGCAAGTATTCCGATAATGGGGGAGGGGATTTTGATTAAAAACTTTTTATTTCTGTTTTTTAATTATACATATTCCGTCAGTTCGCCGAACGCATTTTTCGGTTAATGTATCCTATGTATGTATATGTTCAGCCGCGTTCGGTATCTCTTTTTATTTATTAAAAAGCAAATGGCTTCTTTTCCGTTACAGTTATCCACACTTACAAATTTATATTAGAACTTGATTTGAAGAATCAACATGTTAACAATTATCACCAATTTTTCACTCCGAGCTTTACGTTCTTTAAGTTACTTCGGGTTAGAACGATAGCTCGAGTGAATGCTGGTTGAAACGCGAGGACACCGTGAACGAAACATTTTGAAAAAACCATGAGAAATTTTTGCCGGGTGGTTCGTCGAGCCCGGAAGCATTTTTCGGGATTCAGGGGTAGAAGAGGGGTGGGTCGAGCCGCGTCCGCACAAAGACAAGATGAAAAACGGGAGCAACGGATTTGCGTTGGCAACGCGGCGGATTCGTTTGACGGCAAACGAATTCGCGGGTCCTGCTCGTCTAGTTAATTTTTGTCGTAGAACTTGCATAGTTTCGCCCTCCGAATATTGGACGTATCAGAGAGAGGCCAGATACTCAGGGCTCACCCTCCTGGGCCTCTAACCCGGCAGAAGTAATACCACTTTCGCGAGGCTGTGCACCGTGTGCCCCGCCTGTTCGAATTGGAACAACGTGCACGGGCAACAGGCGACACACAGGTAGACAGGAATTTCTGATATTACATACCAGAAGCCGGAATGCCCCCATAACAATCCCGAGGGAGTGTACGAGGTTCTCTACATACGCCAGACATATTCCGCGTCTAGCACGCATCCCCGGCTCTCGTCAGTGTCTCCTGTTTGCTACAAATAGGGGAACCTATCTCCCTGCCTCTTTCCCACCCACTCTTTCACCTTCGTCCTCAACCGCCTCCCCCTCACCACCCCCCATCCGTTGTCCCCTGACCCCTCTATCCTGTATTCCGTTTTCAATCCTCCCCGCACAACCGCCTGATATCTCCCTCGATTTCGATCCTCCACGGCTGCTCAGGAAGAGCGCGGGGGCTCCTTTAACGAAGAAGCCACTCCAATAAAACGCTTCTTTTCCAAAGGGGGTGGAAACTTTCTATCTCGGCTCGAGCCGTTCCCTGTTGCCTGAGAGATTCCCAACGATTGTTACTTCGATTCGTTCCGCGATCGCTGCGACGCCCTACCGATCGCTTCGCAGTCTCAGACCGCCATTTTGTCGTGCTCATACCCGCAACGGCTATATTAAAATCAATCGCATTCACTAAAAGTCTGGGGAACCAAAGGGAAACTACGTACGGTCGAAATGATTGAAGACCTCGCAATATAGAATTTTTTACAAATTAAAATAGAATTAAAATTTTTACACCACTCGCATCCTTTTGCGAAAATAAGGACTTCACACTGACCGTCTCCATCTAAAGTAGTTTTATTGTGACAGGCATGTTTCTTCAGATTCTCATTAGCATTAGGTGTCCTCGTAAATTGACAATTTAAGACAGTAGTTCTAAAAAGGAAGTGACTTTCCCCCCTGTATTAAGGGTTTTATTACCTATATTTATAAAAATACATATAGAAACCGAGGGGAATTTTCATTGGCAGAGCACAGAATGCTTCGCAATGACTGTCAGGGAGACAGTAGGAGAGATTTTAAAAATCTTGAGCCGCGAAGCGTGTGTCGCACGGAAGAACGGTCCGGTATAGGCGAACGGTTCGACTCGTGTTAATTGCGATTTGTCAATGGAATGTTTTAAACGCACGACATCTCCTCACTTATCACGAAAATGGGCTGCATGTTGAGGTAGGTCGTTCCACAAGGATTTAGTACCTTCGTTAAGCTGTAAGCTTCATTCAATTTTCTCCAATTTGTGGCAATTTGTGCTTACAGCGCCCACATGCTCTCGTGCCCCCACCCTTTAACACCGTGCCTCTGGTGAGAGAGTGCGAACGCGCGCGCGCGAGCGCATTCTCTCTCTCTCTCTTGTCTCTCTTTATCTCTTTCTCTCTCTCTCTCTCTTTCACGCACACAGAATCGCGGACGAATACGGCCCTCCAACTGAAATTCATTCTACGCGCGCACTTCTAGCTGCAACTCTTGAAAACTCTTTTCAACGCCGAGCTTCCGAAACGCCTGTATCCGATTACCGTTGATCGCTGAAAGCTCAAGCGCGATGGATTTTCACGGAACCAACGCGCACCCGATTGTGCATCGCTACCTGCAATTAGAAACACTTTCCAGCGCGTTCTTTTTCCTGAAACACGATTTCGAATTCGCCCGGGATTTCGTTGCGCGAACAAAAAAAATCTAAGCGGACGTTATCCCAAATATTTGATCTGCTTTTCCACGGCTGATACGATCTGTTATCCGAGCTTACGTTCGGAATAAGGAAAAAATGGCAACATTTGTTAGCCAATCTGTATCCAACATGCGCCGACTTATTATCCCTGTATATCATATACGGTGAATCCAATTGCGGGCCCTAGGCAACGCCAATTTCAAGTTCCATTTTTACATATTTCCCAGGCAACTAAATCGATAATCACAGTTTTCCTCATTATTTCTTATATTAAAAGGCATATGCATGTTGCGTCACATTGTTTGAAGTAATATTTAATTAAATGAAGAAATACAGCTTACAAATAAATGACAACTAGATTTTCCATCGAATCAACATTCCAGTTCAGCTTTTAAGAACTTTGTGTTCATTCTAAACTTTCGCGATTTAAGAAAGAAAATTCTGCATTCCTTTCGAAGAATGATTTCACCCCCTGAAGACGAATTACACTGCTCGCACAAATAGCTCTGCAATTTTCTGTATTTCTGCATTTCCCAAATTCTGTTGCGAGATAATCCATCAGAAAAATTGCTTCCGTGGAATGAAATATTTCCAAATTCCGTAGACGGTCGAGATGAATCCCCCGAGTTTCGCTCGCGCCGTGGTTCAATTTCACCGGCGAACTCGCCTAATCGCGAAGAACGAAAAACGTAACGGGAAACCGAACGGTGCAGGATCGCGCAATTACCGACCAAGCTTGAACTGCATGAACTCGGCCGACTGCACAGGTTGAAGTGCAAGTTTGGATTTTTCGGTTTGCCTTCGCCGCGTCGGCTGGCCGGTTAACGAAATCAACGCCGGGGGTTCGGCGAAACTCTCCGGTGCGTATTATTGAATGAACTTTTTAATAAATCGCTTGTATCTGCTACTTTTACAGCGCAGCTCGGCGGCGGCCGTCGTGCTGGCCCGGAGGGGTGGGTGGTTGGCCGTGGCGCTCGACTTGGGGGGTGGGGTGGTAACAGGGGTTGCGAGGGGGAGGTGGGAAATGCAGGAGGTAGAGGAGGAGGATGACTTCGCAACGCACGATTCCAAATAGCTGCACGCGTGCTTAAACCTTTGTTGCAGAAGTACGGCCACTCTCTGAAGTACCATTCCGAAATTATTACATTCTAGTGGGGTAGATATTAGCTCCGCTCGTATGCTTTCATTAGACGTTACCTTCGAGCGTTTCAATTTAACGCGACAACCGCCCCCTCAGCCTCGTTCACAGGTCTATAATATCCGACCAGGCACTTGCCGACTCTCCGGGCGTGCTTCATTTGGACGTCGGTCGAGTTCCAGCCATATCTCACATTCCAGTTTCCGGGCAGGCAACGAGTTTCCGAACGGCGATGCCACGTTTCTGCAAATATTTTGCCACTCGACGAGCGGCCGGCTTTTGCTTAATTGCCCGATCGACCGGCCTACGCGGCGTTTACGCGGCTTTTCGCCGAGCCAGCTCGCGACTTCTCGGTCTCCGCGATCATCAACCCCCGACGCCCCCAGACTTCCGGTCTGGACGACCGGTTGTCTCGCTTTTCTCTCCCTCATCAATTCCCGTTTTCGCCGTTTAATCGACCGACCAATCGTTGGTGAAACCAACCTTCCATCATGGGACAAATGCGTGATGTTCCTGACACTCTATGAGACAATATGTGACACATGGTTGCGCTACTTTGCACTCTTTTAGTTAACCTAGTATACTACCTCATTTGTCGTGGGGCAAGATGACTCGGATAATTGAAATTGCAGTTTGCAATTCTTCTAGACGAATTTTAAGAAAGGGGAACTGAATAAAATATTATTTTCAGTGGTAATAGTCTTTGTAGATCTGACATGTATCAAAATTGTACTAAATTCCACCAAACGTTATATTCTAGAATTTTTTGAAAATTTTCGGAACCCATAAACGCATAAAGATCCGCAGCGTAGTCATAATACACAATAGTTCGATGATTCCATTATTTTCTTTTGATAAATTGTTTCAATACTTCATAAAGAGGTACATTTAATAAAACATTCCAACAATCGAAACAAGTATCGAACGAATTAATTGACTGCAGTCAGGGGTTCAATGGTCCAGATAGAATATCATTGAAAGTGCTTTTTAAAACATTGAAGCTACGATACCTTCCACTAAAATGAAATTCAAAGATTCAAGTAAGCCTTTTGAATCATCGAAAGCGACTTCTGATAATGAATGTAAATAATATTTTTCGCTGATGATCGTGAATGGTGCAATCAGTGCATAATTCGTTCCGAGGCAAATTGAACGTCGTTTCCCACAGGACGGGAATCGCGTCGTTAATCGGATTATTTCCGTCCCGTGAATTTCGTTTGTTTTCCCCGTAGCCTTCAACTGCAAGCATTTTTGCGAGCAGGAACTCCTCCCGTTTAATCCACCCCTGAGAAACGTTCGACGAGAACTTGCGGTCGGGTCTCCTCTCTTCTTGTGTATGTCCAAAGTTTAATTAGTTTTTCGAATGTGTTGAACAGGGACAGGTTAAGTTTAGTGCAAGTCGCACAGAGGCGGGACAATTTTACCGAGAAGTTTTTCAATTTTCCCGGCTCATGGACTGTCTCCGGAAAGTATTCGGGGACGCTCCGACACTTCTCTCGTTATCTCAGATTTGTTTATCGGTAGTTCAAAGGATCTCGAGAAAGATCTCTCTCTCTCTCTCCCTCTCCCTCCATCTGGAAACTAACTGCAAAACGCTTCATGCCTCGAACTCTTATTTGTATCTGAGCTTCGATTAATTTCATTTCGATTCTTCCGATGAGAATTTTCTTTCTGCACAGATTCCACTTCCTTCAAATTTGGATTCCACAAGATTCCTTTTCTTTTTCATGCAACTTGTATACTTTTGGTGAAGAGAATTCTTTCTGTGCCAATACAGAAATAAATGAACAACTGAACAAGCTTCATAAATATTAAGCACATCTGCGAGCAATAACTATTTCTTTCGTCGCGTTTCTCTTTACTGAATTGATACGATTGATATTCGTTGATAGTTCCTTGCATGAATAACAGATTAAGAGAATCAGAAGTCAGACATATTAAAAAATGTAGACGATCCGTACAAGCACCGGCGTGCATTATAAAAACAACGATAATTGAATACAGAGAGATAGAGAAGATAAATGGAACGTGGTTCAATTATTTTTAGAAAATCAGCAATTCCGACACAGTTAAGGACGTTCGTAGAAAAATGTGAAAAACTCGACGACACCATCTTTAGATTTGTCTCCCGGCTCTCAGCTTTTCTTTATTTCCATTTCACCTTTCGTTTCCCTCGACCTCGCTCCGCCCCCCCCCCCCCCCCCACCCCCCTCTAACTGCGTCGAGACTTCGTTAATGGAAATTGATTACCGCAAGAAGGCGATATCTAAATCACGTTCTCCAGCTTCGCCGAAACTTTATCTCTTTCCATCTAGCCGTCGCTACTTCGCGATTCTTTATTCAATGATTTTTTTTTCTCCCGTTCACATAGTTATCCGGATCCTCGCGCAAATTCAAAGTAGTCGATTAATCTATGGCTCGGAACGATTCGCAAAACTCTACGCGAGATGATTTTGTTGCGAATCTCTTTTATTTACTGGAAAACTGACAACGTAACACATTGTAACGCTTCGTCGTAAGTCATTAATTGGAACATGGAAACGCTGTTACGTTCATTTTAATGAAATTCTACCTTCAAATAGATGGAATTGAATTTTCACTTTCGTAGGTCCTTTATGTCAGTGTTCAGCGTCTTGTGCATTTTATCCTCTGCACTGCAAGTTCTAGTACATATTGTTACTTAGTTTTTACTTGGTGTTTGTTGTTAGTCCTTGAATTGTAGCCAAAAATGTCAGGCTGAAGGTCCTCAAAGTCCTCGTCTGACTTTGACAAGCTTCTAATAGTTATTGGTTTAATTGAAAGTAAAGAAACGTCGTGGGAACAGTGTCCCCAAAATCTGCGAGTCTCTAATACGCCAAGAGGATTAAACAAAATTTCACAGCTGAGGATTGGCGCAAGGATTAATCAATCAGGTCCCAATTAAATTCGTTTTTCATTTGATATCTCCCTATAAGAATCGATTCGCAAATCCGAAGCAAACTCGTCGACTGTCATCGTCGAGCAGACGACGTAAGTCTTGTATAGAGGTACATCAAAATGCAGAGCATTGCAACGGCGCGCGGCAGTAGTCAGGAATTTGAAGATACGAGAGGCCGGTAATAAATCTTTAGCCGGGACTTAAGTTTCGAAGTAAATCTTCCCACGTTTTAGCAGTAAGTCCAGAGCTCACTGCGGAAAGGGATCAGGAATACCGACTTGCTGGATAACTGCTTGCATGGGCCCGACAGTGCCTGCCGGCGGCTGCGTAGACTAGGAAAGGTGCTAAATCCACTTGTGACGAGTTTAAAATCGACTCTATCGCCCATACTGATGTGTCTCGCCTTAATCCGCTCGAGAGGCGAGCAGCAAACCGTGTGGGGTCTCCGCAGGCTTCAGACGTTGTTCGGACGCCCACTTCCGGTTCCGCGAGTCGATTCTTGTCCCGCCACGTCAGACAGCTTGACATTTCTTTAGCTGAACGCTTGATGAAAAAGAAAATCAAGTGTCAGTTATTTTTTTTTTACGGATATGAAGCTCCAAGTTAAACTCGAATAGTAAGCTTGAATAGAGATGCATCATTTATGAATGGAATTGCTTTTAGACTGCGCAACGAAAACTGAACGACGGCGCACGTCTCGCCGAGTATATCGTTCTACGATGCAGATCAAATAAAAATAATATAAACTCTTCTTTTGTTCAAAGTTTCATTTTCGACCAATAGACTGTACATATAAAAACATTTAATGAATTTAAAAGTACTGCTGTACTGTTTACGATCGAATGAAATTATTCCGAAAATACAGAAGCGTCTATATTCTGTATCCAAGAATTCATTTCTCTTTTGGTAACATAGGTATTTAGTTAATTCTGTTCGAAATCTCCATCGCTTGATGTTGCAATGGGGGTTAAATAGAACCGATCAAATGATTCCGTAATTTTTTCCCCGATCGAAACAGCACAGTGTACCTATATCGTTAGGATTGTTTTAGGTCGGCGATTTCACTCGTATTCGATAAAAAGACAGTCCGAGACCAGCTCGATCCCATTCGAAGAATACTCACGCTTTCGTACGCGACGCCACCCGCTGTGTTTGGCTTTACAGGCACGTAAGTCACGCGTCAGGGGATGATTCCGTGTTGCGTGCGTTTCAGGGCAAACAATAGGCCAACCCCGGTCAGGGTGCGCCCTGCAAACATAACTTCGCCGGGGAAGTTATGTCCGTTTCTCTAGACCAGCGTGCCGGCTGGATCGTTGGACAATTGATCCACGACAGAACGGAGTCGGGTCAGTCATTCTACTTAATTGGGGCTTCGGGCGTGAAATGTTCACAAAGTCAAGTCGGAGGAAGCGTCTGCCGCTAGAAAACCGATTCTCGGATCATCAATGTTTGGACGTGCATGGGAAAAGCATGAGACCACGGAACGTCACGCGAAAGGGGTGGCATTCGGCGTCGTAAGGGGGTGTGCTCTCCGAACTAGGTGAGAATTCGATAGTTCTAGCCAGTGGATTAGGAAATTTATTTAGGTATCACCAATATCAATTACAACCAATGACAATGATCGAAATTATATACCTGCCATTTTAGAAAATGATTGAACAAATATTATATTCTATAATATGAATTTTCCTTTTATCTACATAAAGAGTATACATTTGTTTAGCTATTTTCAATATAATTAGTGAAAATATTGCTTAAAATTAGTACCGATCAAGGAGCTGTCTTTGGAAATACATTCGAATAGAAAGTTTTGAGGAACAAACTCGAAAAAAAATTCGCAGTGCAAAGGGTTAATAATTAATAATTGGTGTACCACCATCGTGTTTATTTTTCGGAAATCTAGCGAGAAGAATATCGAAGGTTGCGGTTCCGAGGATGCTCGCCAAGTTAAACTTCGATTCAGGTCAAATTCGCTATGTGCACCCCCGTGTTATAGGGCGGGTGGCTACCCCATTGGATTAGGAGACCCCATAGAGGGAAAAATGTAATATAAAAGGCTTATCGGCTAAGCTGTTAATATGTTGTAGGACGATGTGTCCGAGGAGGAACCATGTATATATTACACTGTTCAAACATATGTCTTTTTTGATCGTGTTTGCGCAGGGAATGCGGTGATTGCGGCCCCGTTGCGGATCATTCGATTCTGAATGTGTTTGCCGATCAAATTCGCCTGGTGAAAAGTCAAGAAATCATTGACACCTTCCTCTCCACGATTTCACAAATTTTCACAATTGTAACAATCGCAAAAAAGAGTAAAACATTTATTTGTTTCTCGCAATTTATCACGAATAGAGATCTGCAGTGTACTTAGCGTCAACGTGAATACCTAAGATCTTGCTACCATTCTGTCCATCGAAAATAATATGCCATTTTTCAAGCTGTATTACTTTTGTTTTGAGAAAACGTGTCTCCAAGCAGCACTGTCTCGAAAGATTCGACAAAAACGGCATGTTTCCGGGCGACAATAATTTTTATGAGTACTATACCGGGTAGTTATTCCGTTAAAGGGATGCCCAAGTAATTGATAGAAATCGTGTTCATCTACCTTGCTGCTAGTGCTCGTCCTGTCACTTAGGATCGCTTCTCGCTAGAGCGCAAGATTCTTATCAGGCTAAATGAAACAGACGCACTAAACGGACCGGAGGCGTAGACAACACTTAATATATTTGTGCTGGAATTACGCCCCTGCCTACGGCGGCAAAGATCCTAAAGGGAGCGAGGGGGCGTACTGTAAGGGCACCGGTGTGCCACGTGACGGCACGTGCCCTAAAAACTAATTGAGATATGAAATTTATTTGGCACCGCGTTGTCAGCTCCGATATTCCTGATGAAAAGTTTTCGAGTTGAAATTTATCGTCGACGCAGGGAGCATAATAACTGACAGTGATTACTTGCTCACCTGTATCAATCTCTACTGTGGATCAGGTAATATCAAATCAAGTTTTAATGAAATTTCTTCAACGATTTGTTCGTTTTTACGAGGAAATGGGACAGTATTTACTGAACAACAGGTCTAGGTAGAATATCTAGGATTTATTTTACAAGTAAAATTCTCGACGAGTCGTTTCTTTGACAATACTTTTAGCAGAACACGAAAGTCCTGTAAATTTTCTTCCAACCGTGTAATAAAGAATTCACTATGCAATTAAGGGAGGGGCCCAGCCTCTCGGCGCAACCACCCCTGTATCGATGCTTCGAAATAATGGAAGAAACTCGACGTTGTAGTAAGCAACCGTCCGAGTATTATTTATACGTATATCATATGTATCACTGGACAATATAATTAGACGGCGGACCTGACACGAGTTGCCATTTGCAGAGATTGTTTTAAAAATGGTGCACGAGGCGAAACTAGATTTCATAGACACTCAAATTGTAAAAACTTTGATTCCCAAACGGTTAGAACATTTTTCAACCCTTATATGCTCGTTAAAAGTAGCTAAATAAACGATACGTTTTTCATTTTGCTACGTTACAGTAGAAGCAACGTTCCATTTATACAATTTCACACGTAGATAAATTAAATCAGTTCATAGCTTCGCATTTCCATCATATTGGTTTTTACCATTTCGTATCAATTTCACCTGAGGCCGCCAATTAAAGCAGGAATGCAACTGATGAAAGACAGAATATACTATTAAAAATCCCAGCATTTTTCTAGTCAAACCAACAAATCCCCATTTCAATTATCGATCTTCGCTATAGCACTGACATAAATAACTCCATGCCACAAATCAAACCAAGGGGGTGCCTGGTGCATGATTAAAAGCGGCATTTTCACTTAAGAATTCCGGTATTTTCTCAATCCAGCTCGTCAGATCACGATTAAGTTTCCTGATAATGCCGGTTATCGAAGCGTTTCGTGCGGGAATGTTTAAGGGATGCGGTGTATCGTCCGTTTTCACGGCTCTATTTTGGCGTGCGGGAAAATTAATCGGCGTCGCCGCGGTGTCATTTCGATTTTGATCTTAACGGGCGAGGAGCAGCGAGGCGTTATACGGGGCTGCTCGGCCGGAGGTAGCAATCCGGCAGTCTGTAGTTAATTTAGAGGCCATTTCCTCTGTAAATAGCCAATAAAAGCAGGAAGAGCGCGCTCGCTCGCGCGCGTTGTGCCGCGCGCGCCCGTCGAGCGCGAAGGGGGTGCCCAGGATAGGTGAACCAGAAGCGAAACGGGGGTCGAGAGGGGGCCGACGTCGAGGAGGGACGGGACGCAATATTATAAAATTTAATGTCTTGGTTTACGGGCCGCGGAGCCGGCTATAACCTCGCCCCCGATATTTACTGGGCAATCGCGGGGCTATATTGTTCGCCGATCCGAACCCCGACCCCCGCTCTTGCTCGTCGTTCAGGTTCCACGTTACCTCCGCGATCGGGCTCTCCGATCGGCTTTCCGATTAGGCTCCCAACCCCCTGATCAACCGTTCCGCAGACAGATTCTCGCTTCATGGAATTTCACTGTGTACACTCGTCCCGGATATTTGCAATCAGGATTGTCCGGGAGCTGCGACGATCCGCGGAACAGTCGAGGTTCCGCGATCGGAATCGTTATGCGACTTCATACGAGAGCTAGGCTTAACCTGCCCGCCATCGTCTTAGCCCCCAGAGACCTGTTAACCCTTCTATTAGCCTAATTACTGCGTTCACGTCGTTTCCGTAGAACTGATGGACGAAGAATGTTTTTAGTGCTTTGTCTGCCTTGATTTTGGAAACTACAACCTGGTAATCCAGTTCAATCTTTTGGAGCTGACGACTGACTTTTCGTTTATTTATGCACGATTAGCATAGAACCTCGGTTGGTCGAAATGAAGATAATGGTACTGTAGGATTTAAAATAAACATAATATTTATTTTTAACAATAGGTTCACGGGGCACTTAATATGCCTATTCTACAATGCTTTATAAAAATAACGAAAATGTATGTATTCAAATTTTTGGCATTTCTTTTGCAATATGTACCCAAAGAAATGGTGAATAATTTCTCGTTCGTGTATCTCTACAATTTCGAGAATTGTGAATCAAGAATACTAGAACCCGTCTTTTTGACGGGTCCCGTAAACCTAGTGTTAAATAAACTCAAAATTGAAGCCACCCTGTCAAAGGGCACGAAGAACCACAGTCAAAATTGAAGAATGCACTTACTTGTGCAATTGAAGAAACTATTTCCCCTCACTGTGTATTTTCCCAGAGTTGGAACGGACCGATTGGTGTCCGGGGAATAAAGTCTCGAAATTTGAATAATAATATAAACTAGAAGACATTAGTTCCAAAGCGTTCCCAACAATTTAATTTTTCGTATCGAGCAGCGGACGAGACTATTCCTTTGGCATCGTCCTCGAGATCCAGAGGCAAGTTGCCGCAGACATTATATCACGCGTAAAAATTCCACGGCTCCAAGGGTCGCTGGAGAAAAGAAGATCCAAGGGAAGGCTCAAAGAGCAGTCGCTACCTGTTTCTCCGTGGAGGCGCTATCTCTTATCCGGCTTCGTCGTTAGTTTTCGTAACGTCGACGGAAAAGGCGGATGCGTGTTGCGAAGCCTCTTTATTTGCCCTGCCCGTCGCGCATTCTCCTTCTCTATTCCTCGAAAACTGAATTAGATCCGCGATGAACGTCGGTCATGATCGCAATATTCATTTTAATTGCATTGTCTTTGCTTCGGAAGTCCTTTCGCATTTTTGTATCGACTTCGTTACGAAAACGACAGAAGCAAACTTAATCGTTGATCTAATTCACTAAGTGATCGCTTTCTCGAAAAATTGGTTGCATCTTGAATTAAAAGTTGCATCGACTGAAGTTGTTGCTAAATGTTTTGTCCTTGTAGGAAATTATATAAATTTTGAATTCGAAGTACGGAGGAATGTGTTCTGCGATAAAAATCTTATATCTCTGATGAATTTTTATTTTCGACCAGTCACCGTAAACGTTAATTCACCAGCCCCAAACGGAGGTTTCTTTATTCATACATTTTTATATTTGGAGCAATTTGGTTACCAGAGCTACTCTAATTTCTACGGAACTTCCGGTCTGCCGTTGAATATCCGGCAACCACGTCTAAATACGTTCATTGAGTAATGTGGCATTTGCTATAACCGAAATTTATAAATTGACGAAACTCATGGGAAGCTTTGGTGAAAGGTATTTATGATATTAAAATGTCAGTATGGCGGACCATTCTTTTTCTAGGATGTAAAGAAAATCAGCAATCTGTCAGTCATTGTTCAGTATTTAATTGCACCGAAACCAGATGTATGCTTAGGAGCGGCGGAATGAAGATTTAATTAGACTTAACAACGCGTTAACCTATTTCAATGTTATTTTACATTTTTCTGGCAAAAATTCGGGTCGCTCGCGATTTCGAGACGGGGGTGTGTGCGAGCGGCGTTCAGATGCGAAACTAACTTTGAAATTTCGTGTTTGGCTCGCGAGTTTTGCGATCTATGTAACAAGCTTTTTTATTACTATACTTTTTAATACTATATTATTACAAGAGGGTATTTATCACAGTTGGCAAACAGTGTCGAGAAAATGATATACTTTCGTGCGAACGTTTTTATTCGCAACTTACTAACAAACCGCGTCCAACGACCGAAACCTTCGCACCACTGCTCCAAACGATGAGCTTGACAAGATGTTAAAAAACTATGAGAATCGTGGGTGTCCCGTTTTACGAACATTTACCAGTTCCATTCGCCGTGAACGTCTTCCGAGGATTCGCGTGTTGCCCCTCGCGATACAGGGCGCATTCCGGCGAGGACATCCGGGGGGTACGGCGCGGAGGAAAGGCGGTGGTTGTCGGAGGTGGAAAAAGAGAAAAAACTGGATGAAGAAAGGAGCGGAATTCTCGGATTGGAGCCGTTCCCTTAGTCGCAGCTCGCCGCTCGTATATAGCCGCTCCGTGCTTTCTGTCGCTTCTCTGTTCGCAGCCGGCGCTCCATATAGCACACGGTGAACGGCGAGGGGGCTATTCCCCGGGGGTAGGTGAGATCGAGGGGTGTGTGGGAGGGTTGCGGAGACGGCAGGGAGGGTGACTTCGAGGAAGGTGGAGGAGAGGATAGAAGCTGGTAGAAGCGAGACGGAGAACCGGCTAGCGAAAGAAGGATAGAAAGGGGGTTGAGAGGGACAGGACACGGAGGAAGAGGAAAGGAGAGCGCCGGGGAACGAATGGAGCGAGAAAGGAGAGGTTGGCAAGGGTGTGCGAGGGGTAGTGCAGTTTCGTGTTGGCATTACTCTTGATTTCCGTGGTGACGTCGCTACCTCGGCTGCCCTTTCCCTTCGGCTCCTAGTCCCGCTGCCTCTTCCTCCTCCTCCTCCTCCTCCTCGTCATCCTCCCACGCCTTCGTATACCGGTTTCTCGCCGTCGTGTCTTGTGTTTTGCCGTTTCTATGTGGAGAAAGCCCGTGGATACCGAGGAAGAGCAGCCGCCCGGACTATCCGGCGAAGATAGATCCTTCCGCGACTCCCCGCCTCGCCTTTAGCCCAGCCACGGACACACCGCACACTACGGGACCTTGGTTTTTCGCCGCGGGAAAAGCCTTTCGCAACGGCCATTATATCACCGGAGAACATCTCTACCGGTATACCCGAAACCACGTTCCACACCGCGGATAATAAAAAATTAAGGGTATCGGCCTGATACACCCTTCCCGACGACCCTACATCGAAGGGTTAATGACTGATAATGAACAGATGCTGCCCGGACGCGAACGCCGCGCCGGCAAGTTTGATAATTGACGAAGCTCACAGATTTCTTCCGAAACGCTTCTCTCTGAACCTCGACCTTGAACGTTGCTTGTTCAAGGACGACCGGCGACTGCCAGTTTCGCTTTGTACTTTGTCATTTGCTGGATATCCTTTTTGATGTTTCTCGTAGCCTTTCTCAAAGTCTAGAAAGTGAACACACTTGAAATTGTATCACTGAATTTGGAAATACAGGGATATATGTCGCCAAGGCCTAGATGGTAAACGTCGCGGAATTATCCCCACACCGTGGGGTATACCCCGTGAGGGGCCATGGACGACAAGCAGTGTAAACATAAGACAGCTCGAGTATGTCTCCTAGACGATACATGACGCTGGCAAGACCTGTCTTGTTGACATATATCGAGAAACACTGTAGATTTTACAATTAATATGCCGCAGAGATGTTATCCCTGAAAGTATTATAGTTAGTAAAATCGAAATTGCAGAGCTATCCTTCGTGATGCGGATGCTTTTCACGAATTCATGCCAGCCATAGTTGGATCCATTCGAATGGCGCATTTATATTGTTTATATCCTATTTTTAAACCTACTGGTTTGAGATCAACTTCGATCCGAATTTACACGGAATATTTGTAACTCTGAAGGCTAAAGTTTCTCGCAGCTTCTTTGACTCTCTAAAATTTTACAAATTCCAATAAAATTTAGTTGCGCGATTACGTTAGGACGAAATTTAATTTTTAAATATGGACGAAGAATCGTGTCAACTACGTGTAACTGGCGTGACAGGCGATACGTTAATTAAAGAGGAAACTACGCATGATATTTGTTTCCGGGGCTATCGGGTGGAAATTGAAATTTCTTCTCACGGACACGTAATAAACTTTCTTTTTATCAATCCGAATGTACGTTTCCGATTTCATTTCACCGTCAAAAACAATAAATAATTAGACGACGTTTCTGCAGAAAGTGAAACAGAATGAACTCGAGCACTGTAGTCTAAGGGTTGATATCGATCTGTAACGGTACAAAGGTTGACATTTTGTGTCAAATATATTATCAAAGTTCGCTTACAAGTATGCTTAAAAGTACAAAGTTAAAGGTACGAGATAAGGGCGGTGCTTGATTCTCTTTGACAAGGAATGGGTTCAATACGAAGGGTCACCCTTATAATGTACAATTTTTATCTAACTTTAACACAGTCTACACTTCTGCAAAGCTAAAAAATAAAAACTAATTTCTACATATAATAAATAAATGAAAATACCTGTTGGAAACATATTTTTTACGTTTCCAAATACCATGAAATTACTTGTTACACTTTGATTCTGTCATAATTCGATGGATATATTTCAAATGTAAAACTATGAACAGAATAAAATTTATTAGTGTGGGGTTTAAAGCAGAATGGGCGAACAGACATCCGAAGATTATTTTTGTGGCAGTCTGTGAGAAGAGATAACGGGGGTGAGACATTTTTAGAGGAAACCCTAAAATAAAAGTTTGGCTGTCGGACGTAGTAAAATTTTTCCGCTCGAGTTGCGCTTCCGAGGGTGGGAAAGTTCGGAACTTTCATATTTACTAGTTTACGACGTTATGAACGCGTTATCGGCCGTATTTGTTGGTCAATCGCCGCTCGTAAAGTTGCAGAACTGACCTCGATGATCCCCAGGATGGAAAACGAAAGTGAACTGGTTTCTCGCCGAAATCCCGCTCCTGAAAATGTGGCCATTCGTATGATCGGCCGTATCCGTGCATCCCCTGTAACGGCCCTCAGAAACGTCTTTTAATATACACTATATCTTCGAAGGGCCCGGAGAATATCCCTTCGTTCTTCCCGCTACAGAAAACACACAAGTTCGTCGCCTCAGATCCGTCATTACGCGTGTATTAACCTCGTTCGCTGCTTCCCTTACGCCCTTTTCCTCGCCGAGGGCAGACATTTCTCACGTTGACTTCGATACTTTCCTCGCCCTTTGCCCTTCTGATCCTGTAAACGAGTAGTACAGTATCAAAGCTCGCCATGTCCATTTTTGAAAAATGTTGGGATATTCATTGCAATATCCTTTGATCATTATCATCAATTATTATTAGTATCCCGTTCTGCAGAAAATATTTTCTGGAATGTGATAAAACAACTGTATGATGGAAGGAAGTGAACACGACGTATAATCAACGCAATTTTATTTGCAAAACGACCATTTTACAAAGAGTCCAATAGTTACACAATACTTTGCCGATCATCTATAAATACATTTATAATAATTAAGTACAAAATTTGTATTACTTCTTAAATAAGATAAATGCAACAACGGTTACGAATTTAATTATAACGCTAATCGGATAAAACGATGATCGCCGCAATGCTATCACGATAAAGGGCACGTTCGAATTTGTTCACGCGCGTTAAGTAATAAAAAAGATACGACTACGCGATTATAAATTATACAACTTAAAGAACAAGTTTGGTACTATAGCGTTCTCAGTTCAGAAATGATGCGCAAAGATGTTTCGCAAAATCGATGCCACAAACAGGTTTCTACGTTCCACTATACTAGTCGTCGGCAAGTGTTCATCGATCGACTCAACGATACCACTTTCACCGATGTACGATATATTCTACGAACAGACTACTTTATCGACATGCTCGATCGTTACTTGCCGCTAGTAACATCGAAAATATCAGGTATACTATGGTAAAAATGTTAATACTACTGTCAGCTCTACGAACTGTCGGTCATTATTATGTAATTGCGTCTTAACTCGTATCTGATTAGGTCTGCCAACCTTTGCAGCGCCTGAAAAAGAGAAGCATTGAAAAATTAATTAATAAACTAACAACGTTTTACCACAGACGGAACATAAAAATGGAGAACTGTCTTATCGATTCGATATTTCACGACTGATGGCATTATTATATTTTTACAAACTATACATTGAAAGACACTAAATAATACAGACCGAATATAATAATAGCCGAGAAAATTTATGCACTTTCGTGGCTCAAGATTACAAGCATTGTTTTATTGACTTAAACTTGAAGACATAAAGATCACCAGTGACTCTTAAAGACTCTAAAGATCTGTAGCAGTCTTTGCGAAGTCTCAGAGAGTCTTAAAACCATAAAGAGGTTCTACTGACCCTGAAGAGTCCTCCAGTGAGACTGAGAAGTCCTTAAAGACTATCAAAGAGCCTTCTTAAAAGAACGAATGGGATGTTAACACTTCAGAGAATGTGATAACGCTAAGAATATCATAAGAAGCTCGGACAAATCTAAATTAAACTCAACCCTTCCAAAGTGAATTTTTGTTTTCCGAAAAGTAATGGTACGTCAACAAGTATCTAGAAATTAACAGTGCATAGGTATAAACTTCGCTGCAACTTACCAGATCCATTTCTTCGTAGGAAGCTTTCGCGAAGCTTGCCCTGATAGCGTTGCAGGGTTTGCTTGTGTCCTTCATGAAGGCTGCACCAGGTGCCATTATTACTCCCTTCGTGAATCCCCGTTGCATGATCATCTTCCAAGTATCTTTGATCCCTTGCACTTTGATCCAGAGGAAGAATCCTCCCTTTGGCACCGTGAACTCTGCCAGACCTGCGCAGCAGAGAATCCACGTCATTGTCGTTGATACACATAATAGCAATGAACATTTCATTATCCTCAAACAATCTCTGTGCGACAATGCTAATTAGAAAATGGCTGTCGTCAAGCCAGCTACCCAAGATGCTGATATTCTAGTCGCATCAATTTTACCGAACGTGATTTTACTTCCACCTTGATAAGTCGTAAAGAGCTGAGCTATATTTTATAAACAAATGAGATTACAACATGTTGTCCGTGACTCAAGTAAAATAATGAAAGCGATAATTTTTGTAAACCTTTGTTTAACGATAACATACGGAATGATTGAAAAGAAATTGAACAGAGTAAATATTTTTGTCAAATATCTTGGAGATATTTGATATCTGTATCAGTCCGTTCGTAAAGAACTCTTCTAAATAATAATATCTCGAGTAATCGAATTAGTCTGTTGCAAATGAATTATTATTACGTACCGCTCAAGTGCTTTTCAGCAAGCGCAGCAATGGCGTCCCTGCGCTGCTTGTAGAAATACCTTATATTCGCGAAATGTTTCATTAGCCTGTCGTATCCCCAGATTTTCATCAGTTTGTACATTATAGCCTGAAACCAGAAAGACAGTGGTTCATCGAACAGCTTGAATTAATCCACGCAACGCTGGCCGTTCCTTTGCTTTTATTTCATGCTTCCATACAGCAAACATTAAAACTCTTTCCCTATTTGCGAACTCCTCATACGAGAATAGACAGTATCTATTGGCCAACATTGTTGCTAAAATACACATGTTGTGTGCAAACAGCTATTTGTTGACAAAAACACGTCGCCTAATCTAAAATGATGGAGCTTACGCGTGCTATAAGTTTTCCAAAATGACGGACTTGTATAGATTGCATTTTTTCTCTTTCAGCGCCTGACCCGCGATTGCGACCGGGAAGAAATTTTTCTCCCATTATGTGCGAACTAACGATTAAGACTAATCTGTGTTTATATTCCTGATAAGAGCGGCCACGCGCCGCTGTCGATACAACAAACGCGCGCGACGAGCGATAATTTCGCGGAGCGTGCTAGCTTCTGTGATGTTTCACCATGTTTCATCAGAATAGGGGGAGAATAATGTTTATGACACGCGATGGGTCACAAGAGTATCTTTATTAACCTGTCAGTAATATGCATTTTATTGGCGATCGGGACGTTATCGATCCATATAAATCATTTGCATAGATTCTTGTTGCTTCAGTAACCATAATTAAGATATTTTGCCATTGGAAAACAAAGCAAATGAGTTTTTGCAGAAACTAGAAAGTACTTCCAAAAATCAGGTACTGACAACTAAAAATGCTAGAAAATCCAAAACTGTCACTAAAGATAGAGGAGGATTTTCTGAGCATATTAGTGCATAAAATTATTAAATTTCACTATTTAATTATAATAGTATCAAAGACTAAGATCAGAGATCGGGATCTAATTTTCAATGCATCTTAGCTGGACTTTGTGAACAGCTTTTAAGATTTTCTATAATTTTTACGTCATCCAAAAGAATTAGGAATATTTAATAGAATTTTCTGCAATTTTCTATATCATGCAACACATATATTAATTTTTCTCTGCAACTACTGTGATTTTTAAAATAGCCTCTGCACTGACACTAAACTGCTACAGCCATCTAGGTGTGGAAAGCCCAAATTAAAACACACTGGCAAAACCCTCAAACAGGTAGTAAAATGTTACCTGCAGTAGATTCTTTTTCCAAACCGTACTGTGTCGACACCTGTCTCAGGAATCAGAATTTTCATTTATTGTAGTCTCAGATATCAACACTAGATAACATCAATGACTTTTTCGAAAAATTATCGATTATCGGTATCACTTTGCCAACAATTTCAGCGTTTTGCCGCTACGTTGAATGGCGCTATTTTGAGATTTTATGGAGCAAATGATTCTTGCCGGTGTGGCACTATTTCTTATGACGAAAGCAGTATGAATTATTTCTAGCTATATTTATTTGTTAATTTCTTCTAATATTTGGCATATTCTAATCACATTTTATATTGTATTGCATGCTTAGAATTGTTTAAGTTTCCTATCTTAAACGGTAATCAAAATTGTTTAAAATATGACCACCAACCTGGGACAACGTAGGGGCGTGCAAATGGCTGCTCTGCAAATGCAATTCTATGCTTGCGATTAGGGGTGCCGCGGCTGTAATGAACCCCAATCTGAGTCCGCTGCTGATGACTTTCGAGAAGGAGTCCAACCTTATCACTCGACCCTCTGTGTCCAGGGATAAGAATGACTTGGGTTGCTCCTGTACAAATCGGACAATTTCATCTCAATTCCAACTTCTCTGTTTCAACAAGTCGCCTAGAAACGGTTACTCACGTCTTCGAAGTGCAAGAAATGATAAGGATCGTCATCGAGGATGAGGAAGTTGTAGTCGCAGGCTATCCTGTAGATCTCCTTCCGCCTCTCGAGCGGGATGACAACGCCGGTGGGATTCGACCCGGTGGCGTTTATGTACATTAACTTGGGCATTTTCTTTCTGGCGAGTTGCCGGCTCCTCAACGTCTCGCGGAGAACCTCTGGGATGACACCATGCTCGTCCTGGGGGATGGCGATCAGCTCCGCCTGATGGGGCGCGACCTGTAATGGAGAAACGATGTCATCCGAGTTCGTCCCGGTCGCTGCCGCAAGAATCCGCCGAACGAACTTTGACACGGTGCACCTCAGATTACGTAAATCGCATTTTCATCCGGTCGATGTGTCATAATGATTATCGGTGGCATGGTCCTCCGATAACAGCCGATTTTACGTAACGTTTGCGTCAACGGCACCAAAAAGGACAATCGCCCTCGCTTGAACTCACCAATTTCAGTATGATTCCTCAAAGTCATAAGGCACAAGGTGGTGCGTGCCCTGACCGACGATAATTTTTAGAAACGTAAGCGATCGCGTTCAAAACAGATAAGCGCAATTGTTTTTCACCGAAACGTAGCAAAAGTTCTTGGAAAACTATCTGCCGACGAACGATATCATTCCGGTTAACCTCCAAGTTATGGTTGTCAACAACGCCGATGGGTCAACGCTAACTTTTCCGATTCCAATCGAGCTTCTTATCGTTTTCAGCAAAAGTGACTTTTATTGTCGTCAACAGACGGTAAACAATATTTTCCATCTTGTTAAACAAGTTTCATGAACGTGGAATCAAACGGAATGCTACTTAGCATTTCTCGATAATTTCTATACCATGATCGAACTCCGGATGCGACTGATTCAATTGCAAAGCAGTAGAAACATTTCAAGAATTTCAAAATTTAACCTTCAAAATCCAAAGCAATTATGCCGTAGCGTCGTCCGAAGCAATTCTCTGCCGTCATTCTCTTTTTACAAGAATCATTCGATCATTCCAGCAGTGCACGTCCGAATATGCGATAAAAATACCGGGCAGAATTTTATAGGAAACGTCTCATCCGAGTAACAGGACACTCGATCGATTTCCGATTCTAATCATCGAGCAGTTTTTTCGTAAAACAAGGCGCGACCGGAATATTATCGAGATAGATTCAATGGAAGAGACAATAATGTCTTCTCTGCCGCGCGGAATATTGGAATCTTTTCCCGTGCATTTCGGCTTCCGTCCTTCGATCGTGGAATAAAAATGGAGGAAGCGTGTGATCGGCGATAAAATCGAAAACGGGAAGAAGAATTACTGACCACAATTTCCACGCCGGGATAAAGAGGATCGTGCACCAAGAGCGGATCACCGGGCCCGATTATGGCCTCGAGAGTTTTGCTTAATCCGTCCTGAGCTCCGGAGACGATCACAATGTCGCGGCTCTCCCACAAGGGTGGTGCGTGCGCCCTTCGTTGGAACTCCCTCAGGCTCTGAAACCAATTTAATATTCAACGTCGTTAAACATATTGGGGGCAATTGCATTATGCTTCGGGGAATACGACGGAAAAATTGAAGTGACTCAAGAGGAGACGCGTGACTACGCGACGCTACGCGACGAACAATAAGATCATCATTTCTTCGCGTTGCATCGCGCTTGGAGCCTTCATTTTTCTTCCAGTAATCAAGTTCTGGGAACTTTTAAATAGATTCCATTTGAAACAGGAATCGTGGAGATTTTTAAAAACATATTCTAACATTAGAAGTGTCGAGAACAGGACAGTAAAATATATTTGTTCATCGATATTTAAAAAATTCTGGATAATTGCCATGAATACAGGACCCAATTTAATGAATAGTAGTGAAGACCAAGTTTTTAAACTGGTTCAAAAGTGTAAATCAGTCTCTAAACTGTCTTTCGGCGTTTCCCTGAATTAAAAGAGGGCGAAGTTCAAAGGCGACCGGTTCTTGATGTAACGTAAACGGCGTCGATTTATTAATTAATTACCTGGAGGAGAGGAGGGTAGCCCTGTGTGGGAATGTACTGCAGCGCAGAGGCCAGCTCCTTCTCATCGAGGGTGAACGAGGATCCATCGTTCAGTTTAACGGCGATTTCGGTGAAAGGGAACGTTTTCTCGTTCGGCATTCCCTCTGCCAGAGAGACTACGTCCTTCCCGGCAGAATATGCTCTTTTCGCTGGAAAAAATTGCCAGAACAAAATGTTTAATATTTTCCATAAAGGTTATTATTATCGAGAAAGGCTTACTTAGTTCCCTGGTGGTGGCGGACCTCCTCCGTTTGGAGACCTCAGTCTTGAACATGGAATAGTCCATCTCGAATTTTCCACTATGTTTGTGCATCTCTGGAACCGATCCGACGTCCACTAAAATTTCCGCGATGCCGATCCGATGTTACCGCTAATATTAATTATAATACTATAAACGTAATGTTAAATCGTTCTCTTAGTCTCTGTGAGAACGTTAGCAAACCCGTTGCGGGACAGAAAAGACTGTTTTCAACAACAACAGCAACACATTATTTTTCATGGAATACCAACGACACTACTATTACAACTGGCAGCACGCCCGCGTTTACCCGGCTTTTATATTTCGCGATAGCTTTGGTTGCGTCAGATAACATTCACGTAGTCGAAAAAGAACGCATGGGTTTCCTACGTATTTAGATACACTTCGACTAGTTGCTGTCTATCACGATAATTTGCCACGATGTGCTTAACAGTCGAAACGACCAACAAAATGATGAAAATTAACTGGACGTTATGAAAAAACCGTTGCAAGGTGGAGACAATTGTTTACGTTTACATTGTTCTCGCCGGGAAGCAAATGTGAAGCAACGTGCCGGCGATAACGGCGCCGCGTTAATCTTAAAGTTTTGTTTTTAATCAGTTTTTCTGAAAGCTAGAGAGTAGGCAAAAGATTTTTCCACAAACAAGGAAATTCGTAACAACATCCGGAAAATCGGCATTTTCTGCGATCAATGGTGTGAATCACGCGCCTCGCGGATCTGATGAAAGAATTTGCATTATCTTGTACCATGATGTAACTCCATTCAGCGTTACATTGCTATGAACGAACGGCGAAAATCACGGCGATACTATCGTCTCTTATTTGCGTAACACGTTTTTCTAATGACCGTGCCCTGTTCTTCACGTGAGAGGCTCGAGACGCCATTTTGAGAGCTCGGGAAATTCGAAAGAATGATTGTTGCGCACGCGGTGATAAGAGGGATTCACATTTGCATGGAAATACCCCGGCCATTTTAAATTGCGACTGAGTTTGCTTTCGCATGATCTGAATTAGTTGCATGCATTACCTAGAAAAAAAAACATTCATTTGTTTATGCTTCGGTATATGCATGCAGAACTGTTTCTGTCGTCGTATTGGCGTAGCATAGTCACGCTTAAATGATCCTGATTACTAAACTTATTAAACTAATCAAAATATCAGCAAATGTTTTACAATTAAATAAATCGTTAATTTGTTTTCAATATGTCTTCTAATTAAATGTCAGCACAATGAGTTTTCTTGTTTCCTCTAAAAAGTGATTTGAACATAAGTTATAATAGTTCCATTGGGAGCAGGCTTTTGTCATAGAAGCAAGGCCTTGATAATTTTGTTATTACTCGATTGAATTATTGATTACGAAATTTATTCCATGCACAAGGCGGGTCTGGAGTTACGCCATTCTGTTTTGGAATAACTTGATAATGATAATGTTAACCTCAGCACATTTTTAATTTTCCTACCTCAATCTATCCCCTTGTTGACAGTGAAAAATCAATATGGCGGACAGATGAATAGCTCTGAAGTGAATTGCACTATTGAAAATGACGAATACCGATACGATGAGATAAGAATAAATTATAATCTGTATGTTTTCAGAAACAGGGAGAAATGTGTGAGTTTAACAAAAGGGAGGGTTGAGGGTTAGAGCAATCAAAACCTGTCAAAGTTTGAAGCGTGTTTGCTCCGGTTGATAGCTGTTATCGAGGCGCGCACCGCAGCATTAATAGC
This sequence comes from Halictus quadricinctus, assembly GCA_028454245.1. Taxonomy (NCBI): domain Eukaryota; kingdom Metazoa; phylum Arthropoda; class Insecta; order Hymenoptera; family Halictidae; genus Halictus; species Halictus quadricinctus. Next base: position 16,283,431 of record CM052118.1, read on the forward strand.
TTGTTACGAAATTAATCTGAAGCACGTTTCTTCGAGGAGTTATCTCCGATAGATAGAAACGCATCCTGCTACGATTGTTTTCTTCAGCTGTAACACTGTTCTTTCTTGCGAACAAGGATGCATACAATATTCCCTTTACACGATACTCTATGGAAAATATGGAAAACCTCTCTCGTTTCTGCGCAAAATTTGTGGCCCATCGATAAACAACGCTCGACGAGATCAGGTTTTATCTATTGGCCTAAAACTCTCCGTAAAATAACATTCTAGTGTTTTCTCGTGTAATCTTTATTTCGATTTTTCAACCTCGTCCTTAGTGCGATAAAAAGTAATAGAAATTAAATTTTCCCTTCATACCTTCGAGTTTTTATGTTTACCTCTTTCATTTGTGGCATAATGGGGGTTGATAAAAATTGGGTGAATACCAAATTCGATCTTATCGACGATCGAAGCGATCGACACGAGAAGACAGCACTCACGACGTAGACTTAATGAGCCGTGACATTTGCATTTTACCGGGAAATAAAGGCTAATTAATCTAGCCCGATATGTGTTCCCCGTATCGGTCATTCAGCAGACGTGCTTGCGTATGTCTGGTTCTCCCACCAGAATCTTGGGGAGCACGCCATATTCTTTATTTTTGCTGAACGCTAATCTAACGATTGAAATTTCGTAAGCGTTATTCTGATGCAACGAACCGACAGGATTTACTCTGCTGCGTTTTTCCCGACGCGCGACACCACAGTACTTGGAAATAGATCGACGTCGTATTGATGTTCGGACACCTTGGCCTTGGAACGTCGCACTAGGCGTATCGCATGATCGTTCTGACGCTTGCAACGATGACACGAACTAAGTTAACCAATGTTTATTTGCGACGGTCGAGCAGCGTGTGAAAGTAACAAATATTCGTGAAATACTTTCCTAGGTGTTACACATTGTGGTGGGAAAGAAATTAGGATATGGCTCCATGTGGAAAACTTAGGGTTATCTTATTATTGTCATAATGTTAATATTCCGCTGGGCTAACAATTTTTCTATTTTCTTATATTTTTTAAACGAAACATCTGACTCACAAAATGTGTGTATTAGAAAATTACTCTAAATTTTCATTGAAAATATGATATACAATTTTTTCATTTGTACATAACTGAATTAAATGAACCTTTTTTGAGTTCGATAGAATCTCAATCGATTATCGCTGTCGAGACTCATTCGTACGTCTGCTCTAAGCACGAGTAACGAAATTAGTCGAAGCGTTTCTCAAGAAGAGAACTTTGTTCCCTGTTTTGGCAGAATTGTTCTCTAACAGCAGATAAATATACGATAACCAGAAAAAATGATCTGGTTTGAATAAAAATAGTCTCCGGATTGCGGAACAAAAGTGACGAAAACACTGCGTATACAACGTAAAGCGTTAGAGAAACAGGCAAAGTAATTATTGTTCGCACGAGCCTGAAAATTAGCACATCTCAAAAATCAAAACCAAATCAAAACATATCGCTGGCCCGATTCGACGTCTACACCGAGCGAAAGTGATCATGCTCGCGTGCCAGATCGTCGCAGACAGCGTGAACGCTCGAAATCCCCGAAACCGTAATCATTTATCTCGTCGATGACTTCAATTCGCGATAGTTTCGGTTAATTACATAACGAGCTGGTTGTCGTGGTAAGAAGAGATACGTCTTATCAATCCACCGTGAAAAAAATCGGAAAATTTCTCACGATAAAACCCTATCGGTTCAGATAAGAAATTTTTCACACTCTCCGAATTCGAAAAACGCTTCGATCGTTTCGTTGCGCGCGTGCGCTCAAATTTTCCGAGTCCGGTGACGTAGAATGTACCAGACCATGAAAAGATCCGAGCAAGTACAATGCGGCCGGTCGATATCAAACAAACTGACCAAACACGTACCGTCAGTCTAACGCAATACTGTTTTCAGCTCTGGCTTGATAACGACACTATGCAAGACGTCAACCCGATAACGGAGGATCGCGAGAACGCGACGGATCTCGTCAAAGGGAACAAAACACGAAGAGATAGGATAGAAACACGGGCCGGGTCATCGCGTTCCTCCATTCATCAATCACATCTGCACGATACTTGTTCAACAATAGTTTCTCGCCTGATTAAAAATTTGTATCTACTCACGTGCTATTAGTGATACGAAAGTCGTTCACTTTAAAATTTGTAGAACGCATTTACAATCCTATATTTCCTTTTGATTTTTCGAATTTTAACCCGTTCCAGGAGAGTTGTTTACCGAACTTCAAAGACACAACAAACCGCGAGAATAATTATCGAAATTAAACAATGCTTGCGGAGTCATCAGCTTATCGAATGCTTGATAGATTACTAGGTTATCGTAGATCAAGGCTGCCAATAAGCCCGAGCCTATGCGTTTCGGTCGATTCGCTGTAATCGCGAAACCGATCAGCTCGAAAATCGGTGAAATTCGAAAATCCCCGTGGAGTCATGGAGCCGGTGGATTAGTATGTCGGATGAAAAATCCGGATCGGCCAATTTCTCCGTGGAAGGAGCGCGGTATTGGCGGGACGGAGATGGAGAAACGTACTTAACGAACGGAGAAGTTCATTAAAAGCGAAACGACATTAGCCGACCTAAAATCAACTCTCCGACGATTCCGCTTACGCCTGCTTCCCACCTGAACGGTCTCGGGCGCCACAGGTGAGACGGCGCGGAGGAAGAGGGATCGGAGAAGAGCAATGGGTGCTCGGATAGCGGATGGATGGGACGAGGACCGAGATCCGTGGACCGAAAGCTGCCCGATGGAAAGAGAACGTGCAAGAAGCTCGGCGAAAGGAGATGGAGATGGAGGAGGAATCGCGTCGCAGCCAAGGTAGCTCGCATAAGCGGGCAAAGAGGTGAAAAAGACGGGAACGGGTCTGCCGATAGGAAATAGATCCTCGCGATTGGCGGTGGAACGAAACGAGGATCAGGAGGTGACGCCGAGCCGAGCCGAGCCGAGCCGCGCGAAGGGGAACGAAAAAAGGCCCATCTCCTCTGAGGGAGATTGTCTTCCTTCGGAGGACTCCGTGGTCCCTCCGGTGCCGGCTGTCGTTAGCCTTAATAGAAACCACTCAGCGATTATGAATTGCCTACCGATTATCCTGCAAATTTCATTATTTTCCAGCTGGGGAACGCTCTCTCGTAGTCCTATCGGTCGATCCCGGTTCCTTCGAGGTTTCCTTGGGCCTCTCTTCCACAGGGAAATGTCATTTTTGGCTTCCACTTACGAGTCCTGAAGAATTCTGTAGGATTCGCGATCTTAGAACCTGCGAAACCACCAGCAACTGGTTTCGCAAATTATACTTACTCTGTGCATTGTTCTATGCATACCGGAATACTACTCAGCGGATTTTAGGCGTATATATGATATTTATTAACCAGTTAAACGCGTTCGACGTGTATACACGTCAATCCGAAACTCTATTGCGGTGCAGTTAACGTTAATGAATTGTTAATTTCTTATCGAATAAAAATGTAATTCTTTCTCATTTACAAGGGCTTTGGCTTGTATAATAGCCGCATTTGGCCGGCGTTCGACGTGTATATTCGTCATTGCTTGATTTTAATTCCGCGCCGTGAGGGATTTTTATAATTAAATTCCACAGTCAACTGGTTAATACTCAAAACATTGTCACACCATCTTCAACTTATTGGAATTATTGGAGGAAGAACTACATGGTTATTGAATCCTCGTTGACAAGAAAATAATAAAGGACCTTCCATCTCTGAAGATGTGCAAAGAAGGAGCCCTAGGTGAGAGCATCGTCGAAATCAATTTATCATTTTCCAACTGTTAGTGCCCCAAAAACAAAAGACTGTACTTCTGAAGTACTTACAGTTGAAAATTGCAATGCTTCCTTATTCCCCAAATGAGGAACCCTGGTCCAGAGCATCTCCAAAGTCAATTGATCAGCTTTCAATTATTAGTATATCAGAACCAGAGCCTCAGCTTGGAAAATAAAATGCTGAAATCACAATGATTTCTTTCGTAGCAGGTTCCTCAAATGAGAAACCTCACCAGAGTACAGTGATTTCTCTATATACGTCACCAAAGCCAAAGAATTATCCCCACTATCGCGGAGTATACCCCGTGAGGGGCCACGAAGCTCGCGAGGTCTCGAGGAGTGTAAACATATCACGGGTATGTCTCCTGGACGATACATGACGCTGGCAAGACCCGTGTTGTGGACATATATCAAGAATTCACAGTATTTTTATCAATTTCCGGCTGTTAGAGGCCCGAAAAGGGAATGATTTCTTGTTCTTTCAAGGGAAAAAGGGGGAGAGGTGGAGGGAGAGAGAAAGAGAGAGGGAGGGAGAAGCTTGGTGAAGCGTGTTGCCTCATTGTCAGCGTGGCTCGAGGGGCCAAGCGAGAAATAACGGTCCCCTTCCTCTTGTCAGCCTCGTGGTGTGGCTTAGAAGAGTACAATGCTTGTAAAACCGCTAGCAATCCGCTTACCAAGTGACATCTTTACGCAATTACCAATAATTGGTCACTGGTCGAGGCCCAAAGCCTCGTAAACCTAATTAGGATAAAGAATGCAATCGGAGACGTTCCGAGGGGAAGCTCGTTCCGTTTGTCGATGACGATAAGAGCTCGTGGCCAGCCCGGCCAGCAATCTCACGCCGTTTTAAGTTTATTTAACTCGGCGTTCGCCCTCCGACGTCTCGTTAACGGTAACTTTATTTTAAATTAAATGTTTCATCCAATTCGCGGAAAATTGATTACGCTGAAACGTGAAGGGTAATCGGTGTGAACGATTGCAACGTACGCACAGATTATAAGAAACCGTGGAGAGTGTTAGACCTATTCCGACAATTCCATTTTAAAAGAACATTAACGAGTACGAAGTTATTGAAAAAGAGAAACGGGACGTCCAACGTAAAATGGATAGGGTAAAAGTACCGTATGTTTATTGCAATAAATATTTGCATCACGGTACGAAGTATATTTTTACATAAATGTCATTGATTTTATAAAATTAATATAGAGAGTGTATCATTAATATTTTAAGATTAATTTATGGCAAAAATGTATGATTTAATAGCTTGTAGCGAATATAAGTTGGACGTAAATCGTTTTATAGATCACATCGTTACAAATATCCTGCAGCAATAAATATTTTCAGAATTGTATAATATGAAACATGAAAATATTAATGCGAAATGTCGATACAAACGATAGAGAAGAGAGGTACGAATGTAAATATGTAAAGCTCGGCTGAATTTAACTAGTCGTTATTAACTTTTTGCTTCAATCATATTTTTTTCCATTTTAATTGAAGGGAAATTACATTCTACTGTGCCAATTTAGTCGCAATTGAGAAACATTTTATAACGACCATCGATGGAAGGATGTAAAAGTAATAAGAATTTTTGTCAACTATTTCGGAAAAGTCGATGGTAAAAATGTGTTTCAATAGCAACAAAAATGTGTCGTAAAATTAACATTATTATGTTGAGATTTTCCGCTTTGATTTCATTTGGCATTTGGTGATGTCATAGCAACAATGGCGTTCAAAGAAGCGCGCTATACCAGCAAGTTTTGAAGAATAATAGCAACTATTCTATTACTAGCTAACTAAGTAACTAACTAATATATTTTACGAATGCATTGTTCCATTAACAATACTCCAACATTCTTATTATCAGCATCAACCCACTATCATTAACGTAATCGCAATGGCGGCCACACGTGCTCACCTTCGCTCACGATTCTCCTTGAGAAAACGGAAACGTAATCGATTCACAGGCGCAAACGTGATAATCGCGTTATCGAAATCGAGTAATAATCAAATGAAAGGATTTCGTCCCGGCCGAGATGAGCGTCTTAACGAAGTTCCACCGAATTATCAGCAATTATCGGTCCTTCGGTGTAATTCCGTTAGCCACGGTGAAGTTGGAAAAGGCGCGAACTAAAAGCGTGTTCCGTCGAAAGGTCAAATCAGATTTCAGTCTTCAGCCTTTGCTCGCCGAATCGTCTCGATTAAATTCAATCTCATAATTAGTCGAACAACAAATCAAACCAGAGCGTTGTCCATTGCACAATCGCATTACTTCTAACCATTACGTGCTCTTCAAAAATTGCTGTACCGAAGGTCCTCCCATAATTTTCCTCTCTTTTTCATTTTACACTTTGCCTCGTTACAACAAATTATATAATCGCTGAAAATTACATAATTCTACCGCGTATCTGGAACGGAAAATGAGTGAATTTTCATCCGACCAGCGTACCGGAGATAATAAAAGAATGAACGCAAATTTGGGTTATCAGAAGGTACAAAAATGTTTTACATGGAAACTGCAGGACATTGAAAATTGTTTTTCTTTACAACTGTAATAAGTTAATGGTATGCTGGCATTTTTAATTGATAAATAGGCTACGAATTTTTATGCAAAGTTACAGTTGATCGTAAGAAATGGAACTCGGGTTAAAATGTGTTTCCTCTTTCATTAGTGGTAATTACAGTCAATTCTCGATATATGTCAATAACACTTGCCAGTGTCGTGTATCGTCCAGGAGACATATCCCAGCCGTGTTATGTTTACCGAGGCCTCTCGAACTTCGTAGCCCCTTACCGGGTAAACCCCACGGAAGTGGGGATAATTCCGCGACGCTTATCATCCAGGCCTTCGTGACATATATAGAGAAATGTTAAAAAGATCCCAGTACGATACTTGGTAATCCGAGTAAACACTGTACCACTTAAGGATCTGCTTTAACACGTTGACTGCCATGTCACCCCTATATGGGTGACGGAATTATTTGTCCAGGTTTTAAAATGAATTTTTACGTTAATATATTTACATCATATATTGTATATAATATATTGTAAAACACAACAAACTTGGAGGACTACTCAACATCACACATTTAATTTTTCCCATTTTTATTTCATTAAATAACTAACTTTGATTTTATGGAGTTTTTGAGGTTTCTAGTTTGGCAGTGAAAGTGTTAAACGCGGATCCCACAATAACTAAAAAAGGTATAAAATCTCAAAATTTGGAAACATCCCCTGCAGCTAGCCTCCACGTGAGACCAATATAATCCGTTTTGCAATCACCGGTGCCCAGACTTTCGATTTTTGCGCGTCCAGATCGGCGATTCCGACCGCGATGCAGGGACGGGTATCGAATGGATGGGGAAGTCTATAAAAGGCTCGGTGAAGTTTCCACCCCCATCCCCTCCCTGCAGCCGCCTGATCGGTAAGCGTTCTCGCTCGGATTGTAACCGATACGTTTGTAAGAGAAACTCTCGACTGGTTGATTCCTGGATCGAGGTCCTTGAGAGTAGGATAAAATTGCCGTTCCTCGCTTTGGCTTGGTGGTTCCGATCACGGAGCATCCGACGCGGATAACTCGCCGCGCAATTGTCGCGTACGCGACCGAGAAAGAAACGGCGATGGGGCGGGATCGGTGTTACGGGGTGGCCAGAGGAATGGAGGGGGTGTATCCGGTGGAAAGGTGAAACGGGAGAAAATCGACGCGACGGTGCAAGGACGGAGAGACAAACGGGAAACCCGGGAAACGTTGAAGAACACCGCGACAAAGGGTGAGAAACCGAGACGGAGTTAGCCGGACGGGGGTGATAGGGAACAGGGGGTAGGGGTGGCGGACGGTGAAAGGAGAAACGAGAAGGGGGAGGAGAAACATACGTAAACACATGTTGTTACACTTGGAAAAGCACTTCTGTTAGAGGGTCTCTTTCTGAGACGGCTTATACCCGAGACAAGCCGAAGAAAAGCTCTCTTACTTCTCGAAACGACGTGTGGCGACAATTCTATTGTGCGTTCCATTCGGTCGGCCGCTTTGAGATACAAGCACGCATACACACGCTCTTTGTACCCCCCGGGAACGGGTGGGGGGGGGGGAGACGTGAAACACGGAAGGTCAGGCCTTCTTTGGCAAGGGGCGAGGAGGAGGGAGGGCGAGCACGAGTGAACGGAGGATTACGAAAGGTGGAGTGGTATTTTGACACCCTGTAGAATGGCGCGACCGCGGGGCGCACCCAATTAGGTAACGTCGGGGCGTGAAGGTCCCAGTTTTGCCGCGGGAATAAGATACTAAACTATCTGCCGGAGCTGGCCCCCGTCGCAACCCTCAATGCGAGGACTGTTTCGGGGGACCATTCACTAAATCGTTTAGGACTCTGCGACCACGCTGAATGGAGGTGTTTAGAGACGCTCCCCGCGAGACATTGTACGGTTTTAAACAGTGCAGCTTTGCCCGGATGAGAAGCTGTCCAACCAAACTAGAATTGTCGCGGTCTAAGCTTGTGTAAGATGATTTGGAACCTTGCGGCGAAATAGGCCACGGCTCAGAGACATTTCATCTAACCCTCCTCCGGTGGAAATTCACCCATTATTGGATTCTGTGCAACCCTTTGAATCTTCAAAACTGTGAAAAAGTAATAATAAAAAAGAGTAGGAAAAGTTAATATTTAAAATAACAATACCTCTCCAATCCCAACATTTTCTAGGGTAGCGTTCCTGAAGCAGAGGAATAGTGCATCCCAAAGAGGGCGATACCGCCTCCTTGTGGGCGCTGGAACGGTTCAAAAGGGCGGAGTATAAATAAATAGGAAAACCTCAAATTTGTCAACTGTATATTTCTGTTTGTTCACTTACGCAGGGACGATTTTCAGGGGAGTAATTTTTCACGTGAAGTTTGTGTACCGTTAAAATTAAAAGCGATTACCGAAAAATTGACAGTGACCCAATACCTTCTCGGCAGGACGGTCAAAAGAAAAGTTGGGAGCTGGCGGCAGTTCCACCGGATGAAGCGTGATCCGCGGGCAAGCGTCGCAGATAACCGTTTTCCAGCGGCGCATTGGTCGTCGTCAGAAATTAAATTAGCTTCCCACGATGAAATTGAAAAATCCCTTAAACCGAGGAAACGCGAGCGAAAGTGGCTGGGGCGTGGGTCTCGCGGCCGGGGGTGGTGAACAGAGGGGATCGTCGAGGGACAGAACAGATATGGCGAACGTTGTGGAGGTCGGTGGGGAACGGTCGGGGGCCGGGTAAAAACTCAGCACACCGCGAAAACTCGTTTAAAGATGAAAGGCCGGCTAACGACTTATTTTCGATAAGGAAAAGTTAAGGCACTTGTCCCGCGCCACCATCATCCACCGAACCGAGCCCTCCGCGGCTCCGCTCCAAACCGGAGGGGTGAAAACTTGAGTGTTTCTCGCGGAGGGTAGCTGCCTAGACTACGGCCACGTTATGCTCGCTCTTGTCGTACGGTTGCCCAAAATCGTCCAAACCCTGAAAAAGTCTATTTTCAACTACCTTCGAAATCAATGAAATTTATGGTGTGAATTCGTAAACGTTCAGGCTACAAGTGCATGTCTTAATTATCCAGCCTTGTTCTGTTATACATATTTTCTCATAGATGAAAATTCAACCAAAACGGACTACATATTGTTGAAGAACGTTCTTTCAACTATGTTTTGAGGGTTTAGTGGCATTTATAAAGTAGTGTTCATGTGAGATCACAATGCATTTTGGATAGGAGTATTTGTTAAGATATTCTTAAAGGGGGTGCATACAAATTTCATGCTAATGCTTGCCAATTTAAAAGTTATAAAAATAAATGTGCAACCACCACGCCACTGTTACCGTTAAGCAGATTCGAGAGCTTGGGTAAGCGCCTATGGGGTCTGTAATTATTGTTCTTGTGATACTGTAATGTAAACATTTTTTTCACGATAGGTAACGCATGTATAACAATGTTACGAATCTTTTCCGCGTCTCGACGATTTTGGATCACCGTTGTTCTGGTTGTTTTCGTCGTCCCCACCACGGAGTCGCACCGAATATTTCCCCGCGCGAGCAAAAACACAACAGTTGCGCGGGACTCAACTCAATTGCCATGTCAAAACGATGTGAAATGGGATTGATGTAATTTGGTTAGGCGCCCGGCCCCGTTCCACTTGTTCTTCCCGTGTTCCGTGTCTCTCTTCCACCCCCGTCTCGCCCCCGTTTCACGTACAACCCCCGCGGTGTACCGTTTATACGCCGACAAAACTGTCCTTCTCTCTGTCTCCCTCTCTGTACCGGGTGGTCCGTGACAAACGACTCGATTCAAGGCTGATTCTAATGACTTATGAAGTCAAGCCAAATGACCGACGACTCACCCTCTTACTTACACTCTCGACCCCCGCTTCCACCTCCCATCCCCCCATCCGGACTTTCGATAACTTTCGAAGCTACGGTGCCGGCACCGGACAAATCGAATAATTTCATCCCCGGTACCGTTTAGCCGCTCCGCGACGACGATTTATCGCATTTATTGTTCGTTTCGCTGCGACATAAGGGAACGGCGTGATTGCTTCACGATGCCATCCTGAGAGGCGGCTATGATTGCCGCTCGTTACGGGAGCCGTTCCCATTATCTTTTCTTATCGTATTTGCTGCGGCCCATCTAAATAGTTCATAAAAGGCGAAGAACACATTCATCTATTATTACCACTACCGGATGAACTCGTCTATCAAACAAATGATAAAACGAAGACAAACTACTTCTCCTCTGATCCCAACGATTTTTTAATATGTTGTAGAGTACGATCTGAAATAAAAAAGTTGTTTGAAACGTTAGTTCCTACAACATATTTAAAATCTATCGAAATCGAACAAGCTATAATATTTCTACAAATTTACTATAAATGCTATAAGTCGTAGGAAAGTACTAACTAGTTAAAAGAGGATGCTTTCATTAACCCTTTACATACCGAATTTCTTAGAAGTTTTTCAAATTTCTGCTTACTTTTCTAAATACTTAATTTAGGAGCAAGTAAACAAGCTATAATATTTCTACAAATTTACTATAAATGCTATAAGTCGTAGAAAAGTACTAACTAGTTAAAAGAGGATGCTTTCATTAACCCATTACATACCGAATTTCTTAGAAGTTTTGAAATTTCTGCTTACTTTTCTAAATACTTCATTTAGAAGCAAGTAAACACCCTATAGCACATGTACCATTATAAGTCATCACCAAGGTCATTAATTACCAAGGTCACTCATAAGTCCCGTCAGTAAATAAAGGGTTAAGAAATTATGGCAACTCGAGTATCCGCAACGGACTACATGTTAGGATTTCGAGGCTCATCCGGGTTAATTGTAATCAGTCGCGAGGTAACATCGGCGTGTTTAATCAGATCTTAACGCACGATTAATAGGACAATTGTTCGCGATGCCCCGGACTGCGAGTGCTGCCGACGCCATTTTTCCTTTCCTCTTTCTCTCTCGGCGAGGCTTTCTGTTTCGTTTTCTTTCTTTTATTCGGGCCTCCGTCGCTCATCCCGAGCGCGGCTAATTAGCCGCCGCCATTTTTCCATCGGGCAACCCATTATCGGCCATTGAGGCAAGTACCGGCAAGCCGGAATAGAAGTTTAATGAGGTTTACCGCGGGAACGGGGATGGTTTCGCGAGCACACCGAAAACAGGGGGTGGGTAGGGGGGGAGTGAGGAGCGCGTCGATTTCGGACCGTCGGAAATTTTCCGCGACCATCGCCGATATCGCGTTCCGATTACGGAAAAATTTTATACTCGCCTCGCGCCAACGAAATCCTTCTTGGTCCGTCAAAATCATGCTTGAAAAGAAGTCGCAACTGACATGACCCTTAAGTGAAATTTTGGGACCGACGCGGCCTCATTCAAATTTATTCTAACAATTATTTAATCTATAACTACTGAGAATACAACTATTTGTGGATTTAGATGAAATTTTACTATCTCACTATCTTCCTATTTACCATTTCCATGGAGATAAACATTAAATATAAATTTTTAAAGTACGTTTCGAAAGCCCTCTCAGGGGTTAAGAGTGACTAATTTATAACGTCCAAGATAAAGAGTAACAGAGAGCTCCGTTAAATTGTATTGTATTGAATTTTGTTACAGTATAGAAATAGTAAAATTTAAACATTGTACAGTTTCATGTTTTGCATACCTACTGTAAAATGCTTGATTTCTTTGTGCCGATACTTCTTCAACCCTCCGACGGCGGAGCCCGGATCTATTTTGGCAGAGTATCAAATTCGTCACTCAATTCCTGTGTATCTGACGATTTAATTAAATAAACAACTGCTGTACTAGGCACAATACAAATATTAAAGTTGGTACAGGAGGTTACCTCAAAAAACATCTTTAAAAGAATTGCTAAATAAGGCAGTGAATGCTCCTAAACACCACCAATATAACTATAAGAATTATCCGTGACCCGAGGGTTTAAATACGGCAGTACGAATGAAGCATAATTTTCCTTATTGTCTCTGTCTACTGCAATGACTTCAGCTTAAAGTTCCAAAAAATCCCCAGGGCGGTATTAATTCAGTCAGAACGTGAGAAAATGGAAACAATATAAAGAAACGGTAGGATAGCCGGCGCAAGGGGTTGAAAAATTAGCAGGAAGCCGAGGCATGAGCGTTCGCGTGGAATCCTGTAGATCCGAGCGAAGACCGAGTAACGAAATCACGCTAACGGAGTTCATCCGGCTCGTTTATCTCGCGCGCGAGCTGCCAGGTTGCACGGGATCGAATTTCGCGATGCGTAAGCCGGCAGACAATTTTCTTTCGCGTTCCCCGTTCCCGGAGCCTGTTCAAAGCGGTTCTCGCCGGAGCCCGTGGCTGCGCGGCATTGTGATCGGCTGGCGGGCTGTCGTTGTCGTCGTCGGTCCCGTTGGTCGTTTATGCGAACGTAGAATTTCCTTGTGTACGAGTCGGTCGTCCGCCCCGGCTATATAAATCGGATGTTCGACGGCGTTGTACGCGGGGATTCGTCGGTGGCGAGAGGCGAGGCAAGAAGAGGCGAGACGAGAGCGCCCTCCGCCAGCCATGTTTGCGGGTTTATAAATTGGGTTCGGCGCTGGGGATTTTTCTATTAGGACAAAATTGGTTCTTTCAACCGCCACCAGGGCGGTCGGCCCCTCCCCCGCCTCCCGAGGCTCGCCGAACTCGTCGATCCTCTCTGCGGAGCCCTCGGTCCTCACCCTCCAGCCACCCTTCTCTTTTCGAATCTCTCTCTCTCTCTCTCTCCTTCTTTCCCGGCCCGCGAGCGAGAGGGGGTGTCTCTTTCTCCCTTTTTCTCCCCTCTGGCACTCTGTCCTCCGTCTCTTTTTCACCCTTCGCACTCCGCATCCCTCGCGGAGGCCCGCCACCAAGGGGTGGCTCGCCGGGGGTTGACGCGCGAGGGAAGGGGATGCTCGCGGCAGCTCTCAAAAGTCGATATTTCCGTCACCGGTGTTATCGGTGTTTCCTACATTCTGTGTCCAGCGTCACCATAAACGAGGTTACCGATCAAAGTGCCGCCGTCGTCGACGCTACCGCCGCGCCGAGGCCGCATATCTCTCTCTCTCTCTCTCTCTCTCTCTCTCTCTCTCTCTGTCTGTCTCTCTTTCTCTCTGCCATCAGCATCAGCGCCATGGATTCGGCCGCCAATCGCTTTCTCGTCCGTGGGATCCGAGAGAGAACGAAAAAGGGGGTGAGAGAGAAATAAAAAGAGTGAGCGAGAGAGAGGGGTGGGGGGGGGGGGGGGGAGCTGCGCGTGATGGAACGGAAGGCGTCATCCCGCCACCCCCGAAACGAACGTTTTCAACCGACTTACCGTTTTCCCCGGCTGAAACGCAATAATAAATCCCGAAAGTTACGCTCGGAGCACGCCGCTGGCTCGGCAAGGTTGTGGAGAACAGGGGGTTGGGGGGGGGGGGGGGGGGGGAGGGGGCGGTCGTGACGTCAGCCATCTTGATGAGAATATAATTGCGCTCTGTAATTATGCCGGTACAGCTTTCATTGCGCATTAACCCTCGTTACGGCAGTTCTCATGGACTCGAACGGGCTCGCGAAAGCTAATTACAATGCTAATTACCCGATGGATTTTTCAATCGTCGGACTCGTTGTCCTATATCGGCAAAAGCAATGCCGTGCTTGCGCCACGGGCTGAGCTGGACCGTGCCGAGCAGAGCCGAGCAGAGCAGAGCCGAGCAGAGCCGTGCCGAGCGGGCGCCGCGCCGCGGCGAGTCGGACGGAAATCCGTTTTAATACGGCGCGTATCGTACGAGCGTTAAACGGGGAAACCTAATTAGCGACTTTCAGCGAATCCCTCGGCAGAAATTGCGAGAGATTGCCCGGCGAAATAACGGTAACTCGGTTAAATGTGCCACTTGGAGCGGTCTCGAAGTGCTGCTGATCAAACTATACGTCCGCGAGCAGTTTGCGAGAAACACTCCGGAATCGGTTCTTATTAGTTTGCTTATTCAACCGGCCGAACCCTCTCGCTGCCTCATCTTCATTCGCGCGGGGAATTCTGCCGGAAAGTTGCAGACAAATCATTTAATGACAACAGGCCTCCGTGTATTTCTTCTAACCAGACTGCGGATTTTATGCACTTACGAGAAAAATTGAAAAATATTGTTGTACTATTTCTAGCTCACTAAAATTACCAATAAAAGAAACAAATGTTTGTATAACTTCTGTGTCTCGAAAATAATGTACACAATTCTGATTTTTCTAGAATACACAAACATCTTTCTGCAAGAAAATGTGAAGTTAGCATTAAACATAGAATTTTTTTGTTGCGTCGTTCGACGTCTAGTCACGTTCGAGATAGGACCGCAAAGGGTTGAATTCCGAACATTTCGTACTCCTCCTTGGTAAGAACTTACAATCCATCGAAATAGAAATTCGATCGGCGAACGGTGTAATTGAATATTCGCGTGCGTTACAGGGAAAACGGCGTCGCTCGCGAGACTCGTGCGATAGCAAAGCGCCGCGACGTATGAACGACCGGAATTCACCAGGACACAATGGTCTCGTCGATCTTTCGACAGGGTGTCGCGCGAAACGGCCAAAATCGCGGCAAAAACTTCTGCGACCCGACGCGACCCGACGCGACGCCTGCGTTATCGCCCCCGTTTCACCACTGTGAAGGCGAGACAAAAGAGAAAAAGGGAGAACGGGAGAGCGAGAGAGACAGAGAAACTGAGCGAGAGAGTCGAGCGAAGTGGGAGAGACAACGATTTGGCCTGTACAAAAAGCACAAAATTAAATTTCGGTCCCCTCGCGCACGCAATATACGAGCCTCGGTATATTCCAGCCGGGAAGGGACGCGAGGTCCTCTCCAATGGCGTTTAGCGGTACGTTAACTATCATTCGGTCTCGCCCTGGGGCCAATTCGCTAACCCGTGTTTACCGATGCCCAGGGCGCTGTTAAATAAACTACGGGGACGAGACCCCGGGTCAGACAGTCGTACACGACCGGTTAAAAGCGTATCTGCGAGCGGGGAATACCTCGAGGAAATCGGCCTCGAGATCATTTCGCCTCCCAGTGTCGTCTTGCACTCTGATGAATTTCTTTCTGTTGAAATTTCCTACAACCCCAAATACGTGGTACATCGTGTCAAAACGATCTATAAATTTACATTCACGAATGTAGGAACGAGTCGCGCAGAAAGTTATTTTGTGGATCCACGAGTTTGGATCTGTATCCAATTTTGTTCATATTCGGAGAAAATATTTTGTATATGTTCTACAATCTGCAGCTATCGCTTTTCTCTGTACTTTTAATAGGAAATGATTTCTGAACTAGTTACAGACGATTTGTTTGCTAAAAGAGGCTTATTCCACTTCAAACTTTTACCATTTTTAAGATTTAAATTGGGGGTTATTTTTTTAAAAATTTATGTTAGTAATTTATAATACGTGATTCCCCCACATTTCTGTTAGAGTAATTTCTCTGAAACGTGCAGTTAAATTTATATGATACGCAAACGCAACTTGAACACAAAGTATTGATTCCAGTTTAATTACTAAACTATTCTAGTTTTGCCATAAATGCTTCGTGCAAGTGTTGAAATCGAACACCAGACGAAAAGTTCCATATTAATGTCACAAAGGAGATTGCAGATCAGAGTTCTCCTCCGAAACAATTTGTTCTCCGTCGGGGTATCAAGCAAAAACATAAACAGGGTTATTCGTTTGTTCCGCGAAGCGTGAACAATTTGATCGGTACCCCGGTCTTCCGTTTCGTTAGGCAAAAGCATTAATTCCATCAAAAGCGGACCAATCGAAGGAGAGCAACGAGGAGAAGAGCGCGCTGGCGATTAGGCGTTATCAAATTCGAAATCGATTACTCTCGGCGCATTGTCGCAAAAGCGGATCGCTGCAGATGGACCGAGCTCGCTGCCTGCTGCGTGCATATGTGCAAGATACACGGCAGAAATGCGCGAGGCGTGTGCTGGAAGTTGCGACGTATTTATCCCTGTTGGATACCTTTGTAGCCGACACGGGAGTACCCTTTCGGGCCATGTGTTCCCTTTGCCTGAAAGTCTACTCTTGCCTTTTCCCTCCCTCTGTTTCTCTCTCTCTCTCTCTCTCTCTCTCTCTCTCTCTCTCTGTTCTCTTTCTCTGTTCCTCTCTGACCATTATTACTTGTTGCCAACGGTGATCCGTGCTGGTAATAATTGCGACGGGATTTTCGTCGACGGGTATCATTATGGGATCACCGACCTGGATAACAGGAGCCACCACCGATACACTTTGACTCTCTACCGCGGATATTTCAACCCCCAGCTTTACAATTTCTTTCGTCACGCGTTTGTACAGCTGGTTTGTTGTTAACAATTAACACCCCGGGTCACCACCGCCCCGAAATATCCAACGATAATTAAACCTCTTTAACGAGAAATAAAAATTTTCTTCAACAATTGTAGGACACAGAATTCATATAGCAATTTCTTTCTTGAGCTCTTTTAATTTTTCTACTGCTGGAAATTTCATTTCTCCATGTTTGTCGTGAATGCATAAAATCCCCAGTCCACTGATAATTAGACGGCGGATTTTTTAGCAACATAAAGGTGGTGTTCGACTTATTAAAATTATTAAGAAAAGAAATAAATGTCAGGTTTCTTCTACAGTGTAAAGTGAACGTTTCGGTATTAATCCCTGCCTGAACTTTAAAACTAGCCCCCTCCCTATTTGATACCTACTATACGTCATTCTATTCGTTTCGACGTGCTGAATATGAACATAACTTCCGTTTTTGGAGGAAATTAAACCCCTTCTCGTATAATTTTCATTTCAGCTACAATGACTAAACTTTCCTCGTTCAGATTAATTTCATAGAAGAATTGAACGCTACTGACGTCTAGTAGATTCCGTCCGAAACGTTCATCACTCAACATCCTATGAGGGTTATTACGGTGAACCTTCTTGACACATCATCGAACCAAAATCAGCTGATTCAGGGTACTTCAATCGCGCCCATCACCGGCGCAGGTTCTATCGGGCGCGTCCACCCGTGGTCTCTCGTCATCGGACAATGATATGCCACTCTGTGGTGGCTGGGTTAATTAATTAGCCGCGGTGACGTCCCGACGAGCTCGTCTCGGTCGTCCTATATCGACGAGGCGCCCTCGTGGTCCCATTCGGACCAACGAGATACGGCTAGACCCGAATCTAAGCCGAAGATAGAAGCCACCGAAAGAGAGAGAGAGAGAGAGAGAGAGGGAAAGATGCAACTTGCGGCGCGAGCATGCGAGCTAGATACAGCGTCGGAGATGGTTGACTTGATGAAATCATGCCGCGAGAATTAAACGGGGGATACCCGTGGCGTGTGTCGTCGTCGTTGTCGGCGGCCGCCGCGTGTGGAGCTCGAGAACTCGGCTTGGGCTCCAATTGGCGGGAGCAAGACAACGGTAGGAGTTGACTGCAGTGTATACACAGTTAATTAAGCCGGAGTACCATGGCCGGGGGTGGGCGAGGAGCCAGGGGGGAGGAGACCGGTAGAACGGCAGACAGAGAGGAACACGAGCGGCGGCGCGAAGAGGGAACGGTGGAGGCCGAAGAGGGAAAGGAGGCAAACGCAGTTGGCAGGAGCGAGAGAGGGACGAACAATTTTGTCCTGTGGGCTGCGAAGGTAATTTGCTCTCTGGATGTGCAGTCTCAGCGGTTCTCAACCGGATATCGCAGAACGCCGGCGTCGACGCACAGTGCTCCAAAATAATCGGGGGAAAAACTTCCTTCGGAAAGGATACAAAAATTTAGGGGATACATTCCTAAATGTTCGGACTGCATTCTGTTCCTCTTTTTTCTGTTCACTCTTTCGTCAATGTTCATATTTTATTCTAGAGGCTACAGTAATTTATTCACTGCAAGACACGAACGACTAAAATGACTAACAGTGCCTATACGTAAACTTATTTTATGCATTTAGAACAGAAATGAGTAGCTTCAATTTAAAGCAGTAAGCGGAGAAGAAAAATTTAATAATATCAATGTATTAGTGCCAGCCTATTGAAACCAACAAGGCAAGAATGAAATTTCTATTTGGCTCATGATTCATGCATAGGATACAAGCAATTTTTACCATGCCTAAAGATCCGCAGTCAAGGTATAGGGTTGTGACGATGAAGAGCCTTATTGTAATTATACAGCATCACCAAACCGATGTGAATTTGCCTCGAAATGCTTCCCCCACTACCACTAGATGTGGCTGTATTCTCCTCGTAGTGAGAATAACGTGACGTCACGTATCCCCTCCTGCCACTGATGTGTGAGAGTCGCGAGAGGGGAATCTGATGTTGAAGAATGAAGCGTAGAGACTGTACGCTGGCAACGCTGTGTCTGACAAAGTTGCACTACACACAATGATTTCTCCATATATGTCGCCAAGGCCAGGATGATAAAGGTCGCGGAATTATCCCCACTACCGCCGGGTATAACCCGTCAGGTGCCACGGGACGATACACGACGCTGGCAAGACCCGTGTTGTCGAGATATATCGAGAATTCTCTGTATTGTATTGACAATAGAAATTCTGTGCATAATGCATAAATCACGAATTTTTCGAACCATTACTGACCAAGGTGGACGCCGCGTGTCGGCGAACCGTTGTCGATCGGTGATTTCGAAATCCCGTTCGGCGCACCGAGTCGTTTAAAAGGAAAGTTATCGTCCCTTTGTCGATCCGCCGCTTTGATGACGCCCTTGGTCATTGATATTACCCCGTAAACAAGAACGACCCTTCGATCGCCGATGTTTTTTTCCGTGGCGGACCCGGTTTTCCCGCTATTGCCGGCCGGGATTATTGCACGATTGTCACGCGCTTTCGAAGATATTACGAACGCGAAATTGGGTTTCCAGCCGGGCCTCCAATCTACGACCGCTCCCGAACTCCATTCGGAAAATAATATCAGCGCCAGCTTTTTCCACGAGTTTTATAAACGCCATTGCGTTGCTGCGGACCGCCGCATGCGCGGATCTTCCGCGATTCGATTCGATACGCACCGGTTTGATGGAGTCGCAGCTTTTTCAGCTCCGAAAACGATTTGCCGTGGTCGTTTATCCGAATCAGGGCCAAGAGCGGTCCGTCAGTTGTTATCTTTATACGTAGACTGTAGATTTTATGCGTTCATGAGTAGAATGAGTAATTGCAATTTGAAGCAACGAACAGATTAAAAATATTTAAGAATATTAATATGCTGGAGTTAGCTTGTTAACATTATTAAAAGAAAAAAAGGAATCTTTACTTGGCCCTTGTTACTTGTAAATGAGGCAAACAATTTTTATTTTGCATAAAGGTCCGCAGTCTAGTCATATGTAACCAATATGTGTCAGTCTTATAGCAAGTAAATTATTCTAGTTTCTTTAAATCGAAATGAATTCGAATAATCAATGGACGGAGGATACATGAATAGAGTAAAATTGCCGGTCTAATATCTATTAATGATCCCAATAATTCGCCGATCAATAGTCACGCGTTCGCGTCGTCCACCGAGCCGATTCCGCTCCTTTGTGGACGATCGTTTTCAGTTTTGCGGGAGCGGAAGCTTAAGCGTTCTCGAAATCTGTAAGAGCGTCTCGAGAGGCTCCCGCTGCGAGTTTTCGGAAAACCTGTCGCGCGATTCTGTGCGGTCAACAATGCCGATGCTCAAACAACACCACCCGCGGCTACCGCGGGCCAAACAAGCTTTTCTTCGAGCTCTCCCGGAGACCGAAACATATCGACACGCTTTTCGATCCCATTCATTCACGCCTGTCCCGGTTTCGCACCTCGCCGACGACGCGCTACCAGCAAGCGGATCGGGGAAAATTGGAGCGGATCCTGCCGCTCTAAAACGTCCTCAATGGCCGATACAACGAAATTAGACTTATCTCGGTGATCGAGGATCGCCTACAGCGCAGCTGCTATAGTCCGTCGTTGTGCGGGATCCGCGTCTCCGTGAATGGACCCTACCCGATTCTCTTTTATTATCCCATCGGACCCCGAAGAATCATGTCCGATTTGCAAACTGTTTTCTCCGTGTTGCTCCTTTCGACGGCCGAGACACGCGCCATTGTGAACGGCCGATCGCCGATCTACAAGACGCTCCACAATGAGGATCGCAGGAGCACCGGTGAAGGGAATTTTCCAGTGGCCGTACACTGTTTAGGCAATTTCGAGTTTGCTCCCTTTATTGGGGACAGAATGGGGGACGTCTTGTTCGGACGGCCTCGAAATTATAGAAATCGGCCTGTGGGAGAATCGAAATCTCGGTCAGAGTGCTTGTGGAATTATAGACGATCTCTTTCACCGATCCAGGCGAAATCTTAGACGATACTGAATGCATCGAATGTTTCCCAATTTTTCGTTCCTTCGAACAACTGCGGAAAATGGACAACCGGATCATAGGGAACAAAAGATTGCCAAAAGAATTTAAGTAGAATGATCAACCACTGGAGCAACATTTCTTAATTGGGGCGGTTCTCGTTCTGTACTTGCATAAACGACAAACGTAAAACAAGATTTACAACCATGTCCAGATGTACAATCTGTGTTTATTGTATCTTTCTCTGTGTACTAATATGTGAGTAATTACTACAGTTGACAATCTATTTGTTCGATGAAATGCATTTAGTACTAGAAGAGTACTAGAAAGCAACATTTGGCAGAATAAATGTATGTATCTTTGTCTTCAAGTATGGAATATTTTCGATTGGTAAAGCACTTTTTGAGCCGCTCTAAAACGTGAAACGACGCAACGCGTTTTTCGCGAGGTACAGACTAAGATCAGGCAAGTTAGCCTGATTGCCATCGATAGCGAGGGACGAGGGCCAAGAAGAGTGTTCGAGGATCGGCTTATCTGCTCGAGCCGTATCAGCTGCTCCCCCGAAGCCGTCGAGCACGTCGAAACGTCGAGCTACCTGAGTTTTTCGGGGGAGACGACGAATCTTCCGGAGGATCCGTTGAGCTCTCGGTCGGCCGGATCAGCGTTCAGGAAATTAGCTAAAACTGGAGCTAAGTGCCCCGCCGTGGCCGTGGCACGAAATAAACGCGTCGATCTAACTGCTCGGCCGGGTCCCCCCGGGATCCTACGGGCAGATATTTATCGCGGTAAGTGGGATCCGGTTAAATGCAACTTCTGATCTGATTTCTACCCGGGGCCTAAAAGCCTTTTCTCTCCCTCGTTCTCTCGTGCTGGGCACCACGAGCTAGATCTCGTGACCGAGATTGCGCCGCCATGCCAGCGGAAAGCGGCGCCGCGCCGTTCGACGCGCGTTCCTTGTTAACGCGTGTAAACGCGACGAGAGACAAGGAACACGTGGGAACAATCGCGTACAAAAGCCCGCCGTGTGTAGTGGATCGACGATCTACCCGGTTTCATGACGATCCATTGTGACCGTTACTCGTACCCGTCGCTAAACTGCATTCCGGAGTGCCTCGTCGCAGATGGCGGTTCCACGGATCTATCAAACTGTTATTGTCTACAATTATTCCCGATGAGTACACTGACGAGTTAAGGGACTCGAAACTCTTTTCATGCTCGCGCAATCGGCGGGTGCATTAGCTTCTTCTCGAAGATCGATTTGGCTTCGATTAGCGCGCTCAATGGGAATTCCGAGCGATTTCTCGAGAAAATTACCTGAACAAATAAAAGGAAGCTAACAATATTAAGAGTGCACAGTAAGAGACAATTTTTTGGCACAGCTTAGTATATTTCATAATTTCATAGCAACCCCTTAATCTAGAAGAGTGGACAGAAATTCGTAACAAATTTTATCTGTTAAACCGCTGTATCTTTGATACAGCTGTATTTAATATACTAGGATTAATATTCATTATTATTCTAGTATTAAAAATATGTAATAATTTTCTTTAATCGTATACAATTCCTTTATTCTCAGCGATAGTGTCTTATTAATGTCAAAGCGAGATCGTATAATGCTTTTATTGAAAGTGAAAGTGTGTTGTATTGTTCGTTCAATTTTTGAAGAAGTTGGTTCCAAATGGAACTCGCAGCGTCTCATGCACAACATACGTAGTTTAATACACAGTCAGTTTATTTTATAATTAAACTGTTTATTTTAATGCACTCGTTGCATCTGCAGATGTACGTGAGACGCAAGAAATTTCTTGCTAATAAACATGAACGATCTGTCTTCTTGACTTTCATCCTACAATTCCGTCAGCGAGATGACTGATTTATTTCGTACAAATTGATCTATAAAAATGGAAATATTCTCCACCGCTGGAAAATTCACCGAAGCCTGTACCTACCCGAGTCGGGCACGTCAGGTTCCCGAGGCCGGAGATCGAGAGATCTCCATTTCGACAGATTTCGATCAGTATTCCCTTTTTCGGGTATTTTTTTGTCCACCTATTTGGCTTCGGCGACAAAGAGGGATGCAGCTAAGCAGAGGTTTTACGCTGGTCCAGGATGTCGCGTCCGGGGCAACCGAAATTGTTTCTTTTCGGTTCGCACACCGAAAAACCAGCGCACAAAACAAATCCCCGTTTCCCATTCCGCATTCGATTCCGCGTATCGTCGTTACCATTTGGCGTTTTAGCCCAGGGGGAAGTGTACGCCCACAAAACCGCGACACAAAAGATATCCGCCTGTAGCGAAACAGTAGCTGCTCAAAATCGATCCAACTAAATCGAGGCAAATTATACGTTGCGGGCGAATTCATCGTTCTTCCGTTACAGAGAAAGCCTCTCCCGGTTGGTGCGGGACGCGTCCCGATTATAATTGCTCCGCGATATAGTGCGTTCGGCTCGCCGGACCACCTCCTAAACGGTAGCTGTTAGCTGCGATTGGACTTTTCTGAATGGCCTGCGGCGAACACTATCGCCCGTCACTGTGATTCAACTACGCGACCGAAATACGTGTAATCTTCTGCGTTAACGACCCCTCTGAATAGTCCAGCTGAAACGCTTTTTTTCAAATAATATTTACAAGTACCATTTGAATTTTTGTTAACCTCTATATAGCTGAGTGACTTCTCAATCCAAAGACAAAGTAAATGAGACAAAACATTTTGCCGCAATAAAATACGAATCGCCTAATATATTTCCAAGTATTTCTCGAGAAAAGTCGACATCTTGACACAATTTTCCTTATGATAACGTAAATATGTCGAACGCTGGTCTATTGTCTCTCAGGTGTTGTAAAGCCCGATAGTTCAGTTCTTTGAAGCAAGCAAACAAAAAGAGAAGAATGTTGTATTATCCGAGCTCTGATCCATTTGGGGCTTACACGACCCGTTAAACCAATTCGGAATAACGGTGCGAGCCGGGAGCTGCGGTGGTTCAATTATTCAACAATTAAACAGCATTCATTAGCATAAAAGCGTGGAGGAAACCGCGGGCCCGGAAGCGAACATAATTCGGCGAAGAACAACGAGATTATACGAGCGGGCGACGGACGCAAGAGGATCGAGACGAAGCAATTACCACGAGAGAGCGAGGAGTCGTCGCGATCCCCTCTACGCTGCAACCGTGCGGCGGTGGTGCGCGAGGGTTAAACGGCTTAACGACCGTGAACGACTGTCTTCGAAAAATTGCTGGCGCAGGAGCCGGGGGGCTTGGCGCACGCACATCGGCGGCGGGTAGAGAGCGAGCGGGTTAGCGCGCGGAAAGGTCCGCGGGTGCACGCGAGACGCTGCGCGGCGCGTCGCCGCCGCATCCAGAAGCGTAGGAGAGGCTCCGCGTGAGCGGTAAGCTTTACCTCATTTCTGGCAATTACAGGGAATGCCAGAATCCGCCGCAAGAATCAAGCCGCGCCGGTCGGTGAGCATGTGTGCCGTCGTCCCGCTCTGTGTATGCGACGTCTACGTGCTGTGCTACCCCTCCTTACGTGTGCATGCGCGCGCGCGCGCACACAACCCTGTTATAAACCCTGTAACCCTCGCACACAGGCGACCCGCCGCACACGCGCACCGGGCAGGACTCGAGCCGAGGAGAGCCG
This sequence comes from Halictus quadricinctus, assembly GCA_028454245.1. Taxonomy (NCBI): domain Eukaryota; kingdom Metazoa; phylum Arthropoda; class Insecta; order Hymenoptera; family Halictidae; genus Halictus; species Halictus quadricinctus. The sequence continues at coordinate 16,307,687 of CM052118.1, forward strand.
AGCCGGTGTACCCGCCGGTGTCACGGAAGCCCGACTAGAGTCCACCTCTTCTACCCCTGCGAATTAACCCCACCACCAGACCGCAAGGGAGGGTTAACCGGTGCCCCCCCGCGATTGAGCACCACTGTCTCGCCATGTTCTCGACTCCCGGCGCCGATTGGCTCGCCGGCCGTGCCACGGCGTCTCCGATTCGCCGAGCAAAGCCACGCCTCGCCCAACGACGCATGGACCACCTCTTTCGGTCCTCGTCGAAGTAGTTGTGTGCAGCTACAACAAAGGCCACCCCGCCGAGCCGACAGCCGAGTAGTCCTCGTTGGCACGACGCACGCACAACAGTCTCTCGACCATTGCCGGCGACTATTTTCTCAGCTTTTTCACCGCACTACCACGCTGGCACAGTGCGATCTGCGCTCGCTGGCTCGATGACCGTGCGAGGCGACCGTTCCCAACGGACTGCGTGGACCCCGTGGCACAGGATCGAAGGTACAACAGCCAGGATCCTCGAGGTGTATAGTGTGTAAACGGGGTAGCAAACCACTGGTTCGAACAGCAAAGACAGAAAAGACTTGGTGCAATCTACCGTCGCCGGTGTCGACGGAGTTCTCGATGTGTCAAGGTGTTGTGCGTTGAGGATCAGCCATGAGACACGTTCCACGGGTGTTTCTAGCCGAGTGTTGACCGGACTGTCGGATAACAAAAAAAAAAGGGAGGAACGCTTTGGAAACGTCGTGGATGACCCGGTGGCAGCTGATTCTCAGAAGTTCCCGGTGGTTCGAAGAGTTCGCAGAAGATACTGCCGCGTGCTAGCGTGGTCACGTCCCCAGGATGTTTGCTCGGGCTGGGAACGCGTGTCCAGGACAATCGGTTCGTGCGTCGGTCGAGTATTAGTGCGTTGGAATAAGGATCGCTCGGGAGATCCTGTCGGCGCCGGGATCAGTGGCCGAAGTAGTATCGGATCGAGGGGTCGGACTTGGATTTTCGACGATGGACTCGCAACAGCTCGTCGACACCGCATCACAGAACAGCCAGGACATCGTCCTGCCGAAACCTGCCAGCAGCACGCCCAGGCACAGCATCGACGCGATCCTAGGACTGGCAAACAACAAGAGAAGTCATCAAGAAATGGAGGATAACGCTCGGGACACCCAGGAAAACACTGGTAACGTTTCTACTCCCTACTTGAACACTCACGCGTTCTTTCACAACCATTCTTTACATTATCTACTGGTACTTTCGGGTACCCAATGCTTTATTCTACTAATTTACACTATACAACAATCCCCTTGGAACATATACGACAAGCGTGACTCGGTAAATTAGACTCCTTTGTTAGAAACTACTTTATTACGATTGGTTTTATTACAACATACACGAGTTAATAACATTCAAGTTCAGGTACATATTTCATAAATTTTTATTAGCCTCTCCCTTTGTTTGAGTCTAACAAGATTTGTTAAAGGCCACGCAAGTTTGGTATCAGCTTTATTAATCTCAATTAACTCCTTGAGAAACCTTTACCCGTCTCTGTTGCATTTTTATAAAATATTCATTTGTTCATTTAAAGCACAAAGCAACGACAGAGGTTCTAGGATTTACTTTGTAATTATGCAACAAGAATTTGGTTTGAGATAGGTACAACAACGTGCAAATTCAAAGCGTTTGCACCGATTGGAATTATTTAAAAATATGGATCAACGATATTGTGGGAAGTAGTATGGCGCGGAGTATTCTGTCCGACGGGCCACGCACGAGCCTCGCGCGTCTCGGTTGCAACCCCTAAGCTACGAGCCAGGCCACAGGATCCCAAATCCCAAAACGGCTCAGATTACCCCTGGAGACTTATTAACAAAGCAGCTTCGATCAATCATTTCATCCAATTACCGGTCTCGATGTTATCCGTCGTTCTATTGCGGACTTTGATTCGACGCGTGTTGGTTCCCGCAAGCTTAAAATTTCCTGGGAAATATCCAGCAACAATCGAATCGCCTAATTTGTTTCGTAAACTTTGGAACAGATTGTTAACACTTTATTCACGAGATTCGTCAAACTGACCGACTCGAAAATTTTAAATTTACAATTATTAAGAGCACAAGGACGCACTTGTGAAGAATTATTCAATAGATACGTTACTTTGAGCAGATATTACAATAAAATTGGCTGAGAATCGAAGTAACTAGAATTTTGTTATTTTTACAACGCAACGTAAAATAGTCACTTCTAGTGCTCCGCGAACCCAGTGTTGATCCGTCGTAAGATTACAGAATTTAATTTGACGCGTGTTGGTTGCAATGCTGCTAGAAATTTCCCGGGAAGTATCTGACAACAATTGAATCGTATAATTTGTTTCATAGTCATCGGGAGATTAGATCGCGGTGTCTTGAAAGTTTTCTTTTTGCCGACGCGGCTAATAAGTATTTGAGTCGATCAGAGAGCCTGTTATTAGCGACACCATCCCGATCGCGATTAATATCGCGCTAGTTAAGCAAATTGCGATGACGGTGTAGATAATCCGCTCGTGAAAACCTTAATGTATCTTGCTCGGCGATTCCCGTAGCGCGACGCTAATTAGAGGAACGCATTAGTAGCGCGTTCGGCACCGCTCGCCTCGAGATCGCTGCTAGAAATCGGTGAACAATCGCGCGTCGCGTCGCGTCGCGTCGGCGAGCACGCCGAGAGTTTCCCGTGGGGCATTTTCTCCTGATAGATTAAGCCGCGGCTCGTTTGTATAATTTTTCATCTGATTTGAATATCCGCCGCGGCCCGCCTTCCCTCGCGGGGGAATTAATAATCGCGAACAAGCGGGAATAATGAATAGTTGCGAGCGATTATCTAATTAGCGGAACAAAGTGGACGTTGTCTGTTTTAGAAATGTTGTTTCGTCGGGAACGATCGAATTTCGATCGGCGTAATTCGATGTAGCTTATCGCCGGAGAATTTATGCCCCGCTCTTAGCTTTCCCGCGCACTTATTAATTAAATTAGCGTCGGTTGCGGCACAATCTGCTGATAGCGACGGAATCGAAGTTAAATTGTAGGCCACTTTACGTTTCGTGCTCGCTTGCAGAAACGGCGGGTTATTGATCGGGCCTGTGTTGGACAATTTAGTCGAAGCTCGGGTTCTCTATGTACCAGATTTAATAAACTAATGCGATAGAGGGACACTTATCAGACGGAGCTGGTAGTTTCGTTCGAGCACTTCATCCGCTTCGTCGTAATCCTATCAGAGAGATTTACGACGAATCTACTTCGCAATCAGCTTCCGGCTCTGCTGTACATAAAATGGCACGCTACCATTTAGCACCGTCAAACTAGATTTTCCTAATTGATAAAAGTGCAGGAGGTTATTTTAGAAATGCTTGGGTGGACCGAACTGAAAGTCGACCATTCGTTTCTTGAAATTATGAACGGAACTTTTGCCACAGTTAGAAAAAGAACATCGATGCTGAATCTTAAAGTATACGTTAACTAAAACGAAAGAAACAGTTTTATTAGTCAGACGCAAATTAGAATTAAATGGGGTTTTGCTACTGTTGTTACTACTTCTTTTGATGTGCAAGCGAAACAAACGAATTTACAAATCTTGTAAAAAAACAGCTTCAGAAGGGCTACAGTTTAATACAAGACTCTACAATTTTTTTATTTCACACACACGCATCAGCAAGTTCGTGTTACTAGAAAATGGGAGCAATGGCCACCCCATAAGAAGCAACCATGTTCATAGTTTGCGTAGTCTAGCTTCTTCCAGCATAGAAAAGTCTGATTTAACTTCTGAGCTTTTGCTAATTGATTTCAACTGAAGATTATTCAATTGGACGTAACACGAGGATAAGGTAATTCGAAAGTAACTGTCTAAATGAGCCTAAATGAAACCTATTAAAAACTATCCCCTCTTAGACGGTCGTGTTCTTCAACCGTCGAAGCAAATTATCAAGTGATCTGCTGCATCAAAATTCTCCACATAATGCGTACACTGAAATTATGGTTAAATTTAAGGGTTAAACGCAGTTACAGAAGACCGTCCACACTGAACGAGCGAGTTCAGCCGTTTCAATTAGCACAAACAGTTTCCAGACCAATTATACCAATTAGCCGATCGGAAAACTTTGCGTTCGAACTTTCGGGAGCCAGGTTTTCCGTGATTCCTCCGCGTGTCGCCATTATGCCAGCGGCGTTCGCTGCGTCGGTTCCGAATGTAATTGAAAAATCGTTGGTATCGCGACGATCAGGCTGCCGGCGACATGCTAGCGGGGCACGTTCGCTAATTAGCAGCCCCGTAGACGAAGTGAAACGTAAACCGGTGCGGCTGCATCGGCCCGTCGAAACGCGTATACCCGATAATTCCAATTTCGAGATGCGGGTCGGGCCGGGCCGGGCCGTCGTCGAGGACGTCGTTGTTATAGCTCGCAGCGGCGGTTCGACGGGACCGATCGCGACCACCGACTGTCGTTTATGATGTCACTGTTGGAAGTATCGTGCACGGCCGCACCCGTTATCGACGCAACACTTTCGGCCGGAAGGGTAAAAATCGACAAAACAATTTCGTACGGGCGCTGGCTCGCCTCGTTCTCTCCTCCTCCTCCTCCTTCCCCCTCCCCCCGGGGGAGGGTTGCAACGAAAAAGAGACCAAAAAGGAAAAAAGAGAGGAGCGTTCGAGGGTTCGCCGTCGAGTGGATCGAAGAGGAACCTCACCGGGAGGGATGAGGAAAAGGGGGTGAGAGGGGGTCGGCGAGGAGGAACGGGGTTCACCGCGCGAAATCGTCAACCATTCCGACTGATGGGAATTAGCGTGATTCGACGCCTCGGCCGGTTAAGGCCCGCTCTCGATCCTCTGTTTGCGATATATTAAGCTTCGTGTAATCTCGTTGGTCGCGGCCGGTGTCGATGATCGATAACTAAGCGTTTTTGCATAATGCACTTAACCGTTTGTCCCTGATGGACCCCTTGCTGCCTCGCAGCATTCTACGGACGGATTCGCTCTCGATATAGAGATAGTGGGAGAGAGAGAGAGAGAGAATTCGCGCGGCGAACAGAGTCGTCATCGGTGAGTCTCTGATTTATTTGACTGCTGTTGGCGTGCGTTTCGGGCCCCGAGCCTCCTCGCCTCCTTTCTTTCTGAGACGATTAACGTGTCGCGATCGGAATGCTCGATAGACCGGTCCTCCTTCGGCTGTGACGCGCGGAAGCGCGGACCCGGCTCAGATGGGCTCGATCGATTCGCGAGCAGACCAGAATATCGTCTTTGGGCGCTTCATTGTACGCAGAAACGATATCGCACCCTCGCCGCAAATACGACTATGCTCGGAAACAACCGTAATTTCTTAGGTTTTGCTGCGAGAACGTTGCAGACACACTCCTTTGGCCTGCTATGAAAATCTCATTCGTTTGTCTTCTTAATTTGATCGGTGAAGGACAGTTGTGTCGCTCTTCTTGCATTATTTCCCACTGTGTTGGACTCTCCAAACGCGGGTTATTATTAGCTGCGTCCTGATATTCGGTTTTCCCAGGTTCAAAAGTGCAAGTGAAGAAAAAATACATTTGAATCCGTTTTGCGAGGTTTGATCTATCTGTTCGTAAACTTGGCCAACGAAATATTGGGTAATTACGTTCACAAAGAGTTGTATAATTCTTTTAATGTAAATTTTCGCTTTCTATTATCGACCGTTTTTCGAATAATATATATCCAAAGCTATCAGGTTGCTAAATAATTCCTCGTGGATGCACCTTTACAATCTCCATATTCGCAAATTGAAAATATTAGAATCCGTATTAAATCGTAAATTAAAAATATTAAAATTGTGTGCTCAGACCACAAGAATTATATTAGGTTGTCTCGCAAGTCAGTTTCGTTTTTCAAATAACGCGAACGGTGGAATCCAGAATAATGTTTTAATGAAACGAATGGTATGTATGAATAAGTGAAAGTTTAGAAAGAAATAAAACATAATCATAACATTGAACGTGCGTGTTTATATAAGCGAAAGTTTAGGAAGTAATAAAAATGTAACAGTAAGATAATCAATAGTCAAGATGTAATATAAAAAGTATTTTTGAAAACAGAAGAAAGATTTCCTTCGTCGACTAGAAGATTATTTCTACGAAACGTCAAAATATAATATTATTCACTTTAGAAATTTGCCAAATTAAATGGATGTAGAAACATCCGGAGTTCATTTTTCGCTTTGTTTTGTTAATGAGCACACATTGAACTCGATCTGATTCCTGCAATTAAGTAGCAACTCATTTCCCGGAAAATGATTTTCAGAAACTCGATGGATATGCAAGAAGCACACCGGTCTCAGTAGCCATTATCAAACGTCGGACGCGACAATCTTGGAAGTAATTAATGAAGTTTGATTAGCGTTCGTTATCTTGAATGTGGTCACGAAAAAAGGGATTCCGCGGGATACGTACCGTGACGACTATGATCGATCATTATTTCCTAGCTTAGAGGTTACCTATTGATATAGTACTGCAACATTATACGATGTAGAATACAGTGCAGAATACGATGTTTTAAAATAATAGCTATCGAGCAAAGGAAGAAACTGTTTTGTTGTCAGAAGACTGATTGGCAATTCTCTTCAGCAAATAAGTTGGAAGCTAGCAAAGAAATAAACAATCTCTACAAGAATTTTTTGATGGTGCACTAGTTGTAGTTGAATCCAAGCAAACGCGATTTAAAAAATCATCAATTGAACATCGTGCATAATTTGCGAAGTGATTACAAGCTCCCTTGCACCGTATATTTATCAGCTTCCATTAAAAATGAAATAATTCGATCTCGAAAAATGATTTTCCTCGGTTTTCTTTACCGGAGGAAGCTCGCGAAAGATGAATCATGTGTTCCGCGCGTAATCGAGTCACTTAACTCGCTTATCGGCGGCCAGTTCAGGAAACAGGGGCCCGGTCCATCTCCGTGACGAGAAAATTGAATGGAGAAATCAAGTAGCCGCGCGAAACAAGAAGAAAGCACGATCGCTGGGGCCCCTCCCCCGAAATAAAATGAAAAAGAGAAAGACGGTTGCTTAGTCGGAGCTCGGTCTTGTCCCGCTAATCGAATTATCATTAATTATGATACCGTCCCGCGAGAAAGAAGAAAAGGTAAAAGGCAAGGTCGGCCTCCGCTAATAAGTATGACGGAGGTGAGGGGAGGAACAGGCGGGTAGAGGGGCGGGAAAAAAAAGAGATAGATGGAAGCGGCTTTAAGTCAGTCGCTTCTTAAGAGCTGAATTGACGTGTCTACTAATGGATCGCGCCTGCCCCATCTACTTTCTTCTACAGCCTCTTTTTCATCCTCCTCTTCTTCCATCTTATCTTCCTCCTCCTCCTCCTCTTCCTCGTCTCCTGCCATCGCGTTCGCCGATGCGGCTACCTTCGTAGGTTTAAAACGGATCTGTTATCCCTGTCGAAAACCTTCTGACCGCGACCGAGTCATTGGAAGAATTTATTAAGTTATTAAAAGTGAAAGGCTGTTGTGAACTTTTGCTGGCTGCCCGCGCCCAGCCCAGCTCTTGGTGTCTTTAATAACCGGAATGCTTGCAGAGCACCGTAATTAGGGTGGGGAGGATCGTAGATGCAGCTGATTGGCTTTCAACGTGCTATTAACCGGTAACAATATGGATTCCTGAATCGTTCCAGCGGTGCCCGACAGGAGCACTCGGCTACCCGTTCTACTCGGGAAATGCACTCGGTCCTGTACGTTTCCAATCAACAAGTAGAAAAAGCGGCGCAACCAGACACGAGCTGACTCCTTCTGACGCCATTTCTTATGAATTACTCTGCACAGAAGTCAAATTAACGCGAGAAAGGTTCGCAGGTCGTTGCGGAGCTCTCACGCTTTGATCCTCGCTATTATTAAGCTTTTTACAACATTCCCGAAGGGAAACAGAATTTTCACAATCTTTTTACACCCTTGTTTGATTTTCTTCGCAATAGTCAAAATTCGTCGATTTTCGAGTTGTTAAATTTTTGCTGCATTAGTCTTCGCTTCTGTGTACTGCTGATTCTATGCATTTACAGCATTGTTAATCTCCTACGTCTAACTCGGTGCAATAAATTGTTTATTGTTCAATGGGTCTTCTCTAGATTACAACGTCGGTAAAACAATTTTTCTAAACAGGGATGTTTAATCAGTCAGCACCTGATTTTTAGAAACGAATTGATTGGACTCGTGCATCAATGAAATCTTCAAGTCGAGAGACAAGAAATAAATCTTTTACTCTGTTTCCAATAAATCTACAAAAATAGACAGTTACAGAAAATTTGTCTGGGTGCTTGCAATTGAAGATTCGCGAAGCGGACGAATCGTTGAAAAGCAACAGAAAGGGGGACCGTAGGAGGTAACGTTAAATGTACCGCAATCAATCTTACCTCGTACGCGAGCCCGCGGACTAATGTACTTTCAAATTTCATTAATTTCTCGGCGCATAATGAGCCGGCCGGCGAACGAATAACTTTCCTTAACGCCGCGCGATAATGCCGCCGCGGCTCCGCGTCGTAATTGCATCAATTCCTTGGTAATTCGCACAATTATCCTTTCTGATTTTCCGGCCGGTGCGGCCACTAACTGCTCCTCAGCACGCTTCCAATTAATCACGCGCGGCCTTCGCCGATCCGCGCGTAATTCGAGCACGATTAATCGGGTTGTCTCCGCGGAAATTGTCTCCGGGCACAATCACTATTTATTCCCCGTCGTCGGTCCACCCAAAAATTGCGCTCCTTTCGCCCAGAAAGCCCAATTTGTGCGCGATGGTTTCAGAAATGCACATGCACTATCACTGAAATTGGAAAAATTGTAAGCAAAAACTTAAAATTAACGTTAAAGTATAAACGGAAAAACGAAGGAATGTTAGAAAAGTGTCTTTTCAACTCACCTTTTCTTTTCTATTTCCATTGAATTTTATCCCACAGAATCGAAAATTATTTTTGCTTTTTGAACTGTCTGTATGTGCCATTACAAGTAAAAATGTTTCAATTACTACGGAAACGAAGCAGTTATTGGCTCCGAATGCAAAAGCGTGGCGTCCCTCCCACGTTCACTCTAATTACCAAAATTGCATCGATGGCTTATCGGTCAGGTTTGAACAGGTGAGACACCGTGTACACGGGGGTGACGTACGTAAGCAACAACGGAAGAGCAGAGAGTTAATGGAGGAAAAATGCTGCCACTGAAAGGAATGGCGGAATTAAAGCGGCCGGGGTAGAGGTAACGGCGTCGCGGCGCTCTGGAACGCCGCAGGTAAAAGTGCTTTGTTAGGGGGAGTAATTTCGATCGCGTGACAACGGCAGCGCAGCGGCGGGAGAGGAAAGAGGCGCGGGCAATTACGTGTAATTTCATACCCATTTATTGCGAGGATAGCTCGTTTTTCGACTGCTTTTCGAGCCCCGCTAACGGCGATCCGCCGAATCGATAGAACTCGAAACGAGCCGGTTATATCGAATTAATCGATGACTCGTATCGCTGACGATCAATTTCGATCCGGCAGCGTTGCCGCTCCGCACTGGGACGCCGAATCGATCGTCAACGCCGTCGCCTGTATGTGGCCGGCAACTACTCAATTATTTAAACAATCATTTTTCGACCGGCACAGCGAGCAATTGCGTCTACGATCTCTTTAGGTTTCTTCTTGTCACAGAAGTAAATTTTTGATTCAGTAAAAAGCGAGAGGAATCTTGAGAAATTAGTTACGGGAATTTTGTCAACTAATTAGTGGACGGTGGATTTTGTGGAACCGTGATAGAAATGACTAGAAGCAACTTAAAACAGTAGAAAAATTAAAATGATAGTAGAAACTCGATTTCACCCCTCTGAGGGGGAAATTATTTTTTCGTAAGACGAGAAATTGTGGCGAAGTGAATGTTTATTAGATCGCGGGAGAACTCATTCAGGATTATTTATTGCCAGCTAAAAAATTCCCCACATACTCTTCAAAATGGAGGTGCTTGCCAGGAACTGTGAAGGAAGTAGTAAACATTGATTTTTGTAGCTTCCTTGCCTGCAACGAAAATTGAAAAAGTTATTTTGCTTTGAAGGGTGCAGGAAGACTTTTTGGCTGAGCGAATGTACAAATGGGTGGTTATCGGTGAATTGCTGAGGGCACATGATCAAGTGAATTTTGGCGGAGCACAAAGGGTGAAATAGTAGTTTTGCGAGCGAGGTTCTCAAGTCGATACGTGGCATAACACCGATCGCTAATCGACCAATCACGGGTAACATCGGGCTGCACGAATGCCTCCTCGGCTTCCTGTGTCTCCGCCAACCCCCGTTTAACCCCTCTGTCTGTGCCTGTATGATGTGTCTCATTGGATTCGTCTAGGTATGGAGACCCGTCTGCTATCGATCACGAAACGTTTCGGTATCCGAGCGGCGAAATAGCTTCCCCGACGCCCGGTGTACGATTGATCGACGACACCTGTGCGCCAATTACCACTCGTAGGCTTTGATCCAACGGTAATTCGGTTAAATCGGCGCGGCACTCGCTTGTTCCCGATCACCTTGCTCCGTCTACGATTCTTCCCGGTTTCCTCCTCATTTTTACCAGCATTTGAACCCACTTGCAAAATTCTCGATCACTCTTATAAACCTGTGGACACGACTTAACCCACATCCCAATAACCCGCTATCCATTTCTTTTGTAACTTCTTTAACATTTTTATTCAGAAATGGCAAAATTATTTTAGATTTTTATGTTCTCAATTTGTTACAATTTTTGTCATTGACTATAAGACCCTGTTACACCTATTTATTCAAACTGAGAACAATAGAAATTATGTTAATAGTCATTTGAAAATGTAGCATTCGGGGCTAATAGGTTCTAGATAAATTTTTCAGTGGCGTTACAAAAAGTAATTCAAGTTGCAGAAACAAAGCGAAGGGTTGGATTTCCAGCGACAAACATTGCAGGCCATCTAGAATTTTTGACCCCAAAATCAGCTGTCATTATCAGAGTTTTATTTCCGTCATATTCGACGTAGATTCCGTCAATCTTTTGCGACAGTGAAAAGATTATCTTGGCTACTGCTAATGGAAAATCAATTTCAGAGTTCGACTATACTAATTTTCGAATAACTGCCTTTCCAATAAAAAAAAAACAAATAATCTCTTTAGTCCGAATGGACAATCTGTATCGAATGTCTCTCCAAGATTTGGAAAATATTTCCAGTTCTAATTCAATAAAAATACAGAAACCAATAATATCTGGATGTCAAAATTTGTTGAAAATAACGACATTTCAAATTAACTCTTCAACCTCTTGACCGGCGACGAAAAAATTTGGGATAGCAATTATTCAAACTACTGCGGAAAATATAGGATACTCATTAATAAACTGCGGTTTCTTTATTTGCAACAGAATTTTCTGCGTTAATTGGAAGAGATTGCAGATAGACATTTCATTCCCTTTTTACCATTAGATTTAAGGAGCTAAATATTTTACATTACTTTATAAAAATAATGAGAATGTATCTATCCAAATTTTTAGCCATTCTTTTCAAAGTATGTGACCGAAGAAATAAATTTGTTGAATACTTCCTCACGGATGTATCCTGCAATCTCAGTAATTGCAAATTTCAAATATTAGAACCCCATATTTAATACAAAATATTGGTGTCCCTTGAATCTATTGTTAATCTAGTATCTAAATAGAAAATCGTACCGGTGTCTTCGAAGCGATTGAAAGCCTAAAAGCAGCGTTGCAGCAAAGACTGCTCCCGCTGTTTCTGAGAGTGTGAAAATGTACTCCCCACGGAGGCAGAAATGATTCTCAAGTGGAAGCTAGGCATTATCATTGAAGATCTACGCTGGATCGAGACGTGCACAGACTGTCGTAGACAGAGAGTAGGTTGAGAAATGCGTGTACGCGAGAATTCGTGTTCGTGCTTGCGCAACGTCGATGGAGAGATTGTAATAAGCATCGCATGCCTGGGAACAATTAAATTATTAGTAGGTACATTGTGCACGGCGGGGTGTTTTATTGCGTGGCGTTCTACCCCGGCCTGTTTTCCAGGCTTCGCTCCCTGCGGGCTCGCCAACAATTCTCCGTGGACGCAAAGATTTCTCGGGATGAAACCTCGGCCCTTCCCACAAGCTTCTGAAACTCTCAACACTGCAAATACTGCCAAAAGCTCTTCAAAAATCAAATCTCCCGACAGGAAACAATTTTCTAAAATTAATCAAATGCAAGTTCCACTGTCGAACACAACTTAACATTTCTGAACTTCTCGAAACTGTTCGCAAACTAGTTTCATTTCGTGTTAATTTTCTTAAGATACTTTGTAAACATTCACATCGGTATCAACTTTCACTGATTTATTCTGACAAATTAGCCGCTCATAGGTCAAATCGATTATCCACCTGTCTTACATTTTGCTATAAGTGACAAACCACTTGATCGATGGTTAACCGTTAGCTGCACAAATTAATTCATAGCCTTTTCTTCGCGAATTTATTGATCACACGCAAACTTAATTTAAACTTGATTTAAACTAAAGTTTCTGTTGATTGATCGTGAAGGCCTCGAATTAATTTGTATACTTAATATCTCCATTTCAACGTTAGTTTCTAGGCTTGAACCATTGATTGACAAGCACTGCAAAAATGTTTAAAAATAAATGCACATTACCTCATCCTGTACCTTTTATTTTGTGGAGTGCGTCGATTTAGCAATATTCTTCGTTTACATTAAAATTGTTCCATCAATTTTCTCGAATTTATTGAAATAACACTAATTATCTTCAGATTTAATTTTCTTCGTGCCAATTGTAATTGCATCAGTTGTCAAAGCGGAACGAAGTTGTGCAAAGTTTTTACAAACGATGGGCTTCTTTTCTTGCAGTAATTTTTTGATAGGAAAACAGGATTTTCCTTGTAATGCCTGACGAGCGTTGGCTACTCGTTGGAGATTGAAAGAACAACAAGAAAGTAGGCGAAGGATGAACGCGCGGATAGAAGAGGGTGCTCGTAGAACGTGATCTCTCGATTCCCGATTGGCGAGAGTAGAGTATCAGGTTCGTCGATTATTCACGTACCGGTATCGAATTATTAAATTGTCAAAGCTACGACAAGAACGGGGAGGAAGAGAGAACGAGAGAGGGCGAGAGATAGATAGAGAGAGAGAGAGAGAGAGAGAGAAAGAGAGAAAGAGGGAGAGCAGCAGCGTGTCTTAAGAACGCTCGACGAAAGGCTCTTAAGCTGTCATCAAGTTCTTGCAACCGGGATAAAATTTCCTTCTAAATGGGTCAACGTTCTGGCAATCATCTCGAGCGGGTTAATTGGAACTGTATCGAAGTTAGAAATTATCAAATCGAGTAAAGCCGACTTGCTCGTGCTCGTCGAAATCGAATGAACCGCTGGCTGACGTTTAATCTAACCGAATAGACCGAAAACTGAACTGATAAGGAGAGATACGCGTCGATCTCTTATCATCTGAATAACTAAATCATTTCACGCAACTTTGCAGACTGGATACGCACTCCTAACGTTTGAATAACAAATTTTGAGCAAACAGAGAGGGAATAATTTATCAAATATAAGAAGAAACGTCACGCAAACATTTTTAGATCTAATTTCGATTAAATAGATTACCGAAGATAATGCATTTCTGAGTGATTCGATGGGAAGATGCGCTTGATAAGGGAACGCTTTGAGGTTCAATTTTCTTCCGGCGACGCGACTCGCATCAGTTCATTTTTCAGTCGGCAAGTCAGCACTGGCTAACTTCCATCGCGACGTTGTAAATGGCTTTACATCGAGTCTCGGTATAATCCGGTGTAAAACAATTTGAACTTTAATCTCGGCGCTTTCAATTTTCCCCACGTTCTCGTTAGGGCGACATATTCCTTCACGGTGGGTCTGAGAAAAAGAGCCTTGGAAAAAGAATGGGGCAACAACGGTGTGCCGTGACACTCGGGGACACGCGTGCGCGAGCGTGTGTGTGTGTGTGTGTGTGTGCGTTGGTCCGCGTTCTTTGCCGCCGTCGAGATTATAATTCGCGGCGTCGCGTCGCCTTCATTATAATAGTAATCAACGCGGGCCGCCCCTCGTTATCGTTACTACTTAATAATTTAATTGTTCGGTAGCGTGCAGCCTTTATTGGGATATCTACGGCTGCATCGTGCGACGACGGTCGATCGCCGTTGTGTGGGTCTGCTCGTGGCCGCGCGACCGCTGTTTTACAAACGGGCTCCCCGCAGGAAGCCTCCACGGGAAAATTCAATTCGAGCGAACATCTCGAAACAGATGATAACAATACAGTGATTTTCTCTGTATATGTCGCCAAGACCTGGATGGTAAACGTCGCGGAATTATCCCCACTATTACACCCCGTGATGGGCCGCGAAGCTCTAGAGGCCTCGGCTTCTAAGACCAATTCCATTCGGAAATTGATCAAATAGAAAATTTTTGTAGAACTGCAAGAATTAAATTTAATTTCGTGTTCGACGAACAGGCCAGTTAAATAATGAAAGTGTTTTTCAACTGAGGCCGAGACAGGAACGTGTAGGATAATCGAAGCGGACAGTGCGCTAAATAATTATGTGAACAGACCTGGTACGAGGCTAGACACACATATTTCAGATTGGCACTGTTGAATTAAAAAAAGAAAAAGACCAGCAGAGATTGCACGATATCGATTAAACATCAGGTTTCTCCATAAAACCGATAGATATCCTAATACTTGTGGACGAGGGCTGTATATCCGCCGGTATAATAAAAACACTGGTTGAATGCGGGGGTGGGCGGGTATGGCGGGGGCGGATAGGGGGTGGAAACACTTCTCGTGGATCGATACGTGCGTCAGATTAAAGAGCGCGACAGGTGACAGTGGCTTTTACGAAGAAATTTCCGTCGAAACTTTGTGCCGCGCAAAGTGGCCATTGCGTTTCGTTCCGGAGATAAAAACCACAGAGAAAGAAGGGGGTGGGGATCGGGGGTGGGACGAGCAGAAGAAGTCCAGAGACAGGAGAAAATAAAAATCGAATAGAACGGGAGAGAGAGAAAGAGAGAGAAAGAGAGAGAGAGGACACGACGGCGAGACGCACCGGTGACGGTCCACGAGAAGACAAATTCTGTAATCCTCTTTGGTCGGCGAGCTAAGCCCTCTGTGTGACGGCGCATACCCTCTTCTTTCTCTTATTTCCTCCTCTCGTTTTGCCTTTCCTTGTCCCTCCCTGTCCTCCCACGCCGATCAAGGAAATTAAGTTTCGAATCGACAGCCGTGCTTAAGTATAAACGACCGAGCGACATCGAACAACGTCGCGGAGAGGAAACAGGAATTTATCGGCCATTGGGTGCAATGGTTGGATCATGCTCGTCGGTAAAACATAGCCCCGTGCTAACTCTTTTCTCCACCGATCCATATCTTCTCGTGCGAAGATTAGGTGTCGAAAATCAAATTCCTAAATCCGTGTCTTCATGAAGATGACCGATGAAGAATTTCTAATCACAAAATAAATAGTAGTGCAAGAGGTTAATACTGTTTCGTCAACCCAGAATAAAAATCCATTGCACCCCCTCCTGTCTTCTAAACATTAAACGCCTTTTAAAACGAATCGAGCACTTGAATTGATAACACAGTCCACACATGATTTTCATGAAAAATAATTTTCGTAAAAAGCGTTCAAGCTCCCTACAATTCCACGGAATGAGAACTGCAATATTTTCTTAAATTAACACTTACACACCTTCTGATGAGAGTCTTTCAACTCGAAAAAGGCTTGAATAAAATTAAAAACCTGGTTTCCATTCTCCTATTTCGCTAAAAATTCCTTTTTCCGAGGTTCCTCTGTTTACAATGGATCCGAGAACAGTGGTTGAAAAGTAGAACGTACATGAACGTAATGGTAATCTTTTTTCCAGTATGAATTTGCAAATCTTCATCTATCTCAAAGATTACTGTAGAAAAAATTGAAGAGACCGAAATTAAAATGCAGGCTACCGACAATATTGCTCCCCTAGAAATGAAAATTATCATCTCCTCGGAGACCCGAGGAACACATTAGCCAGACAAAGCGCTCAATGATTTGTCGATGATTTCTATCGTGGAAGCTGGAAAACTGTCGGTAACGAGCCTCGTTCGATTATCGAACGTCTGAACTCGTTCGCGATTCGGTCTGACGAATTCTCGCGGCTCGTCGCAATGTGTTTCCGTTGATCGGACGTCAGACGGTTAATTCAACGTTCGCAGAAATCAAATTCGGTCGACTGGTTAGCCGCGCATGCATTAAACGGATCGCGGCCGAAGGAACAGACAAGCGGACGAAACAGGTGACGACAGTCGACCGGTTTATAAATAAGTTTAACGGTAATCGAAACACGGTACCTCATTAAACGGGTCTATGGCTGGGTAACACGTACGCGCAATTATTTCGGAAGGAATTAACGAATTAATCGTCAACGAAATCGATCGGCGAAATATCAATATTAATTTCCAGATACGAACTCCGTCGCTTCAATTAAGCTGTAATCGAGAGAGCAATCTTTTCGAGGCGCGGAACGCCGCACGAATTTCTTACCAGGTGCGGTGGGTCCTTGATCATATCTTCATTGAAATTATAATTTTTCTGCCAGTTACAAAGCCGAGAATTTAATTATGGTAATTCTCGTTTCATTGGGAGATGTGTTGTCTGCGGCTACTTTAAAAAAATTTTATTCCAACACTTGCCTCGCACTTTTATTATCGGACATTCTCATAAATAAGGAATCGAAATTGTGCGATGAAACTAATTTAAAAAGTGTCATTCTTATCTCTGACATTTTCATTATTAATGAGACAGTTTATCAGGTCAGTTATTTATCTCCGAGATATTTTCTGGATTAAAAAATTGAAACGGTGAAATAGCGACGGGAAAAAAATGTATATTTTAATATAATATTTCCGATATGCTTGCGTTACCGAGCAGCCAAAGGAACAAAATTGCTTCCGAAAGTTGTCGCTTTGAAGGGTCATCGCGCCGGGACTTGGATTTCACGTCTGACTGGCGCAAACGTTCGCCGAAAGCGGTTCAATTTCGGGAAAACAGATTGTCGCCGGCATTTCGCGTCCACGGAAGAAGGGATCCGATGGTATCGCGACAGTGTAAACGGTCCTAGCCCGTTCGAGCTACTTAAGAGATTGACACGGGAAGATAGTATAATGGACGAAGCGGCCTGGAGAGGAATCGTGGCCTTCTGGATCGAGGCCCGGCTCTAATGGGCCAACACTGATCGCTGATAAATTTCAAAACACCACGGGGCCTCCTTTTCATTCTTCCCCCGCGGCATTAAGCCGGTCAAAGAGTCGATTATGCTCGATAATGAAATCGTGTTAATGCTCGCGACCGTGGATCTTCTCGTTCGATTCTTGTCGGGCGAAATTTCTAAAAATAAACACGGGAACCTAATTTCCAATTAAGTCCGTTGATCGAAGACATCCGCAGTGGGAACAAATAGCCAAATTGGTCTCGATCCTGATCTGAGGATCGTAACGATTACACTCAATTTTTAATCATTAAGACAAAGGAGCATATCCAAATTATACAAGCCAGATTTTTATAATATTGGACACGCATTTTTCCTTATCAGCTATAACGCAAATTGAAGCCGTGATAACATCCCTCAAAACTGGGGGTTGGAAACCTGCTGTATAAACACATATAAATTAATGTAATGATACATATATGAATTACACGATTTTGATGAATCTCGCGGGACAGAGCGTTCATTGAACTATTCAACATGTATATTTTCTCATCGACTATAGTTTATAATGCAGCCGTGGTAACAGCCTTTGAAATAGGGGGTTGGAGTTGAGTTTTCGCAAACCGAGGGGTGTAGGAAAGAATTTTTCTTGTAGATTGTTCGTTTTCGAACAATCTTTATTGAGCAGAATTTAATCGTAAATTCGGAGAGAATGCATATTTTTGTAAATAATATGTCAGAAATTCGAGTTTTTCTTTTTCCGGGTGAAGATGAATTTCCAGCGATATATGAAGGTTATTGGGCGCCATTAGCGAGTTTTGCTTGCGAGGCTAACATTGTCAAGTTGAGAGGCGTTGCAGTGTTCCCCGCCATTAACACCGATTTCCAATTACACCGTGAAAACTTTCACTTTGCGACGCGGTGTCGCCTTTAATCCACGAAAACTCGAGCCACTTGGAGCGATACACTCGGTGATCTCGATATAACGCAACAGCGACGGCGCACCACCACTCTGCACCTGCCCCGTAGAATTTAATCACGATGGTTACTCTGTCCGACCGAAACCAATTATTGCGCAGACGTACTCACACACCCGGAGCCCGCTTACACCGCCCAGTTATGCGGACGTTCTATATGCACCTATACAAACCGCCATAACCCGCTACGAATATAATATACCCACATTAATTTTACTCCGAACGCATGCAATTCCCCGCGTTTATCCGCGCCGAAACTCTCCGGAATTGTTGACGGTTTCTTACTTCCGTTTCTGCTCGTGGATAACTGTCACAAGCGTTTCTCCAAGTTGTGCAGAAAATTACACATTTTCCATCGGTCCTTAAATAACCAGATTTTGTTATCCTTCGACGGCTCGTGTACATTGGTCCAGCTCCAATTTGTTAGCAATTTTCACTCCGAGAAAGAGTATTTGTTATACTTTTAACTATCAAATCGATACTATCAGTCGACAAAATACTGTGAAACAAATCTCTTTAAATGAAAACATTTAGTTCCTGAAAGGACACGTCTGTTAGAGGAAGAGAAACACAATAGTTTCCTGTGAAGTATTTATTATAACTGGACCGTGGATGTTCATTGAATGGGATTCTGAGAATGAAATATTATTTTCGTTTGGTAGTGTTCCGGTGTATTTATGTTTCAAGCGACACAAGTGATTGACCAGGGAAATTAATAGAAGATGTTCGAACAGTTTTGGACATGTTCTCCGGAATATCAGTAGCATTTATAAACGGTAACAATTTCGTGGCCGTTTCGAACACAGACTTCCGGCCCAATTGGCATCGTGCGCGATGATAGACGCGCGTCAGAAATTGAATTACCACGAGAAACCTTTACCCGGAAATGGCGGAGTTCGTGTCAGCAACTCGATCTCGCGTAATTGATCAAAAAGTTATGCTGCTCGAATAAAACGATCCACGATTCGGAACTGGAACTCGTTTCCGTGTCTTTCCGACCGTTCCTCGAAATACGTTTGATCAAACGTTTAATAAACCAAATAACATCTGTCAACAGGATGTAAATCTTTTTAGAAAACTGCGGACACTTATGCAAAAATAGTGAGACAAGTTCCATATAGCAGAGCACAGTTTCGGGTCGCTCTTCATCTAGGAAATCCGCGATACAGTTACCTGTAACACAGGAAAATGAAACATTGCTTAATTGTTCCGTGTGCGCTAGACCATTTGTTATTTTATAAACGAATTCTCATCTTCGAAGAAATTTTAATGTTACTATTATTTTCCATATTATGTTTACACTCCTCGGCGTCCGAGGCGTCTCGATCTTCGTGGCCCCTCACGGGGTATACCCCGCGGTAGTGGGGATAGTTCTGCGACCTTTATCAGCCAAGTATTTCCGACATATATCGAGAAATAGTTCTAAATTATTCTAGAAATAGGAACAGTGTGCATTGTGCTGCTCTCGCATATTACTTTTTACGATAGATGTGCGTGTATCCTACAGTATCAAGTAGCGAGGGCAATATTTGTGGACATTTTGCTTTGTAAAAATGATAGGGTTGAATTCGAAGATCAGTGGCCCAATTATTGTTGAAGGATGAGAACCGGGCTCCGAGGATGCTGTCGCTGGAGACGTACCTTTGAATGGTAGACGATCGTTCGAGCCCCGAAACAGAAGTTCGTCTCTGTGTGCTGAGGGGGCTGGGAACACCCTGAGGAATAAGGGTGCGGAACCGTGTCTGGTAGCGTGGGTGCGCTTAAACCGGAGGAGGCGAAGGAGCGTACCCCGGAGCGAAGGAGGACGACGGTGTTGGCACTCTCGGGGGCCATTATTGATTGTTGTTGATAATTAGCCGGTACAGGCGCGTCAATCACGAGGCAAGGCGAGGTTATTAGGCTGTTGGTTAGCACCGGGCCGATACCGCACACAGGCACAGCACAGGATACGTGCTCGTTGCGCAGCTGTCCGTGTGTGCTCGGGAACGCCGCCGCCATTGAGCCACCCGATTACCCCCCACAATTCGATCTAATGCGCTACGCTGCGACGCGAGAGAAGGTTAATTATGCAGTTAATGAGAGCCTGAATATATATACCCTACGGGGTGTCGAGACCCATTCGGGAAAAGAGAATCATTCGGTGCTCCGACGGATTTGATTGTTGGATTTGGTTATGGATCGTCAGCGCCGGAAAACGATCTTCGATTACACTTCCGCTTCGAATCAACCGCGATCCACTCGCATTTTACATGCTCGTAAAACGATGGATATACGCCGTGTACCTCGAATTCTGCACACATAAACGCTTAAAACATGACGTATCTAAGTTCGATGTGACTTCAACCTGACTGATGCTTCTTCTCATTTATTCTCCGGATTTATCGATCGTTCGAGCATAAATTCGAATCTCCTTTGAAACGAAAATGGACCTGTCACAAAGTGTGTTCTTCGAGCTTCAATTTGAGCCCTAGAAAGTTTAAAAATTTCCACGGGAACACATTTTAAAATCGACTCGATGTAACCTCTTACAATCAGAGTTCGAGCCAGCGATTGGAGTTCTTCGATTTTTTAACATGAACTTTAATTTTGTCGTAAGGTGCGTTCCGTCATGTTTAATGCGAGACCTGAAGCGTTCGAAAATTCCAAACAGGAAGATTAGATTCCACGAAGCAGCCAAATGCTGGTTGTTAAAAATAATGTGGGATACGTCTGGGTTAGGAAAAATGTACTGTTCAGTTGTTTAAATTGCCGGACTGTAGTAATGCAAATTTCACAGACAGCTGGTAAAATGTATTTTTCGCGCCGCCTTGTTACCTCCTTCCAGCCTGTAAAATCGTCGACGCGTTACGTGCCACGTTTCACAAGTACGTTAATAAAATATTATCTGTGGGGCGGCCAAATGAAAGTGTTTATTAGCTGCGATAGTGGGGTGAACGATCGCCAATTGCTCGCGCGACCTTGCAAAATCAATTTCTTCCCCGCTTACGGTGTTCATGTTCTTGGACACTGTAATAAGAACGGATAATGGGAAGGTGGCGTAATTTACATGGAGAATGACCATGTAATTGTTGGTCGGAAGTACAAGTTACGTGGTCACCTGCTGAAATTTACGTGCACAACGACGGCGAAATGTTGCGGCAAGCTGTTTATCGATACCCGATAAATCCGTAAAAACTATAAACAATCGAATTCAACGTGCACTATGTTCCAGATCGCTTTACTTAACCCTTTCAAGTTTATATTTTATCATGTGATCATTTATATGCAAGGACAAACAGTTCAAGACT
>CM052118.1:16329222-16393304 GCA_028454245.1 Halictus quadricinctus
AGTTTCTAGTTTATATTTAATCTATACGACCAGGTATCTGTGAAAATAAGCAGTTCAGGTTTCCAAATGCAAGGAATTCGAGTTGAAAGGGTTAATGAGTGAAACGAGGGTTGTGCGAATTGTTTTGTCTGTTGCAAATTGTTTTAATGATTTCGTGAATAAAATCCTGCGACGTCGATCGATCGTATAAGAAACTTGAAACGGCGAAGCTGGAAATTGCTCCATTTTGACGGATGGAACCGAGTCGTTTAATTGTCTGTATATCGGCGGATTCGCGACACACCACGCAAAACAACCAAAACCGGAGCGTTCCCTTTTTGCAGGCCACCGCTCAATTTCCGTGGCGTGACACTGAACATCGATCAAATGCTGTTGGAACGGTGATTCCCGCGATAAATTGCCGAATTCCGCGCAACGAAAAATCCACAGACATTCGGAGTGGTTCGCGGGAAGCTTGCGAATTTGGAAATTTTTCGAGTCACGAATCTTTGCGGATTGGCTTGCACGGCTGGTGAAACTCTGTTAAAAATGAACTCTGCAACGGTACAGTACATCTTTCTCGTGTTTACAGCTGAGAAAGTTTTATAATTTGCAGATGTCATTTAATGCATAGTTGCAATTATTTTAGAACGTTGTATCGAAGACCGGTATAAAAATGACGAATTTTGTGTGAAGCAGAAAGAGCCGAAACTGACGTCGGTTGGAAATAACCGTGTCGTAACTAGGAACCTTCATCGTCTCTAATTTCGGTTTTACATCAAATTATACAATGTGAGCTTTACAATCGGATTGTTACTATTTTAAGATAGCATAAGAAGATAGATACCAGGAAATGGGCATTCCTCGTTTGGAAATCGAGGTACAAAGATACCCCGTCAATTCATAAAATGATAGATAGGTGTCACACTTTTTCCTGCGACCTATTTCACGTCATCTGTTTCCGAAACGACGCCATATGCATAATGCATATTTTTGTGCACTTCGGCTTTTAAACTTGTACCGTTTCCGCTATCACACGAGGGCCCTCAAACTCAAATTAGAAACAGAAGTTGCAAGAAAACTCTCATAAACTTATTAACAAAAACGAAAGGGGGGTTAAACCCGGCGGTGATCGCACGTCGCGTCGATGGCCGACAGAAAATCGGAAAAATGAATGTTGTATATTTAGTGACACGCAGTTCCATTCCATGGCGGAGTCGACAATTAATTATTCGCGTAAGACTCGTTAATGTTCCGTTAACTGCAGTTTGTTGTGGATCAATTACAGCCCCACAAACAGCCACTGCATTATACACCGTATAATGGCGGAAATAATTACAAACCCCGGTGTAAATCAATAATCGTCAAAGAGGTCCACGAGGTTGCGTTAAAAATTGAATGACCCGCGCGAATGGCACGCTAATAAAAACGTTTGTACTGAATTCTCGGAGAATTTTCACTGTGGAATTGTTGAAATGCTTTCGCGCATTCTTACTGATTTTATCCGGGCTATTTAAAACTGGCGCTCTCGCGATCGCGTAATATTAATAAATAACGATTTTCGATGAAAGAATGAGGTTGAAAATGTTTCTGACTGCTGGAATTTTGCGCGGATTAAATTGGACTGTTGCTTGCATAAATGTCTGCGTATATTATAAATTACACACGGACGACCAAGAGTACCCGGGGGTTACAGAAATTAAATTTTCAATTATTCTATTTATTCGCAATCTACAATAACATTCCCAGACTGAAAAATTGCACCTTTCACTGTACTTGCAAGTTCTGATAATAGAGATACATTCTGGGACGAAATGTTTTACCTCTATTGTTCATGCCATTACACGTGTGAGCATTCAGAAAATTGGAAAAACATACCGAAGAAGTGTCGATTGTCAAGTATCCTTGGATTTTACGAAGGCTGCGACTAATTGTTGCGCACGGGACAAAGGGAAACTCGCGGGGAGAGTGTCGGAAGCGACGGAACAGGATAAATTGACGGGTTCGCGAGATCCAGCTAGCTCGCACGGCTGACGAGCGTTACAACACTTGTAATAGGTCGCATTATACGCGCATAATAGAGGTAATAGCTGGGACTGGATAAATCGATCACCATTACCGTAGCTATTAACCGTAACGACCGTTTCCGAGGAGACCTGACCACTCCCGTGGGTTCCAGGTGAGAACAGCTGCAACTCTACCGGCGGCGGCAGCGACGAGGAACTCGGGACAGGCTGCGGGGACGATCTAAACGGGAACGGCGGCAAGAAGAAGCATCGTCGAAACAGGACGACCTTCACCACCTACCAGCTGCACGAGCTCGAGAGGGCCTTCGAGAAGTCTCATTATCCGGACGTGTACTCCAGGGAAGAACTCGCCATGAAAGTCAATCTTCCGGAAGTGCGCGTCCAGGTAAGTCCCTCGCTACGATTCCACAACTCCTTCGCAAATATTAGGCGATTCCAGAAGTCTTGCTGCTCCTTCCCGCACTTCCTAAACAATTAACGTCCCCTTTTTATTTGGGCGGTACAGCGATTTCTCGATATATGACGACAACACTGGTCTTCCCAGCGTTGTGTATCGTTTTCAGCTTCGGGGTCCCTCACAGGATTTACCCCGCGGTAGTGGGGATAACTCCGCGACGTTTATCGTCCAGGCCTTGGCGACATATATAGAGAAATCGCTGTGCTTTATAGAAACTTCTTCCTATGTCCTTTAACACGTTCACTGTCTAGGCGTTCAGTCACTAGGCTGTTCCAGTTTAAGTGTCCACTATTCCTGTTCTTAATTATCAGTTCATTATTATTCGTTTCCTGCAAGCTACATCTTTTTCCTATCGTTCTATACGGGGTAAAAAATGAAACAAGAATAATTCTTGATATTTGCTGGACACGTAAACGTTGCGTCATATTTTCGGAACAAATGTTTTTCCCCAGATGCAGGATTAATACTCGAAAATATAGAAATGAGCTGTTTAATGTAGAAATGGTGCAAAGCAGTTAATCATTTGATAATAAGGAATTAAGTAAGAGTTCTATAGAACAGGAGAATTCCATAGAATTCTGTGCAAGTCCTGCTAAAATTATATCATTGAATGATGATTGAACCCTTAAGTCGGACAAATATTGACTTACACCACTTTTGGACCAAATGGCTAAATTGTGAAGTATACGCACAGGAATCTCAGCGTAAATAATAACACAATTTTTCATACCATTTTCTAAGGACCAGCATAAAAAAAATATATTTCGTCGGAGAGATTTTATTAGGTCGGAATAAAATAGAAATGTAATTGATCGTTATAGTAAGCACTCCACAGCCGCGATAATTGCGCGAAGATTTGCACGGCGCCGATAAATTCGCACCGTAATCAAAGATCGGTCGCGGGAGATTAGGCGGAGAATAATTGTATAACGCAGCCGCGGTTAATCCACGTGGCGTTTTGAAGCCGGTTCAAAGCGGCGTCAACGAAAATTCATACATTTTTAAATAATCGGCCAGGCGGCGGAGTCACGCGACAAACGAGGAATTAACTCGTTAACCCTCACGACACCGCGATCGCATTACCGGGCAACAATGTGGAGCGGGAAGAAACGAGAAAACGGAAGAAAACGAGGACAAAAAAGGACGAGCACAGGCACCCAGTGGCTTGTATCGAGCCGTGTGCTCGACCAACCACCGACAAGCTTTATTAAAAAGCTTGGCGAGCCGCGGCGCTCTTCAAACTTCGCCCACGAATTACGCTCTTTGACGCAGGGCCGGCCACCCGTTCTCGCGAATCGAGTGCCGTTTTGGTTTCAACCCCCTCGACACTTTTCTCCGATCACAGTGATCGGAACATGCGAAGCAGGACACATCGCTTCGATTAACAATAAACCTGCCTGAATTACTGCTTATCGAAAAATAATGCTATACAGGGTGAACCATGGCACCGGAATCAATTTATATTATTCTGCAGTTAGAATTTTTATCTCCAAATATACAGAAAGCACAGGATGCGCAATCATGTTCCCTAATGATCGCGAACTCCATCGATTACTCGATATCAGCTGAATCTTTTTCCGTGCATCTTTTGCAATCTTATCTTTAAAAAAGAAAGGGTGAATGCAATCTCGCAGGGAGAGGAGGTCAAAGTATCTTCGACCGACGAGGAATAATCGTTCCGTGGGATAATCAGCATGATTCCCAGCGATTCGTGACGCGATCGTTCGACCGATTTATTGTCTCCGTTGCCCCCACCCCCGCCATTTTTCTCTCTCTCTCTCTTCGATGCTAGTATGTCGTGGGCGTGCACGCGCGCGCACAACGAGCGCGGTCCGGGGGTTAATGGTAGCGTTTCCGTGCAAACAATCGGAACAGCAATCGCCGCCTGACGCTGGCCCGACGTATTCAACTAAATTAAATTAATTATGTGCGTGACAGCGATAAAAGCACGCAGTCGCATGCGACGACGCATCGATTAGACTCCCGGGGCCACGAGAGCGTGTACGGTGCACACGCTGCGCCGTAGTTCACCGCGGCCCGGATAATAACCTGCCTGGCTCTCTCTCTCTCTCTCTCTCTCTCTCTCTCGCAGCCGTTACGAGCACCTGCTTTTTTGCCTGTCGAAGCGCGGAATTGATTTTTCACCGGGTTTTTACTTCGCCCGTTCGATTGCCCGGCGACCGGGGAAAACCGTCGACGAATCGACCGGCATCGAGAGGCGATGTTATCGACACGTTAACGTGCCATCCACGGTTCGCGAAATTCTATAAATCACTGGGGTACCCCGGTCGTCGGTTCGACGATGCATCGACACTTCCGAGGTTTAGAATAAATATTCTTGCTCGCGAGAGTTGACGTAAATGTGCCTTACATCGACCCCTATCCGGTAGTCTGCCTTCTTGAAAATAAATTGCTTAAAAATGAAAGATATCCAGGAAGAAACTTCCATAGATTTGAACGAGCACAATGGTCAGATCATTCCTCACTGCCAATCTGTAGCTCCATGATCTTACACGAAAATTTGGAAAGTAGTGTATTTATAATGACAACGCCTAAGATGACTATTATAGATGTCGAACAATTACCCTATCACTTAGTTTTAACCCTTTGCAGTCGAAGCAACTTTAACCGTGGAACTGTATTCGTGTCCGGGCAATTTCGAACAAAGTTCGGAAAATTTACGTATTTGTGATTTACCCGCAAAAATTCCACAGAATTCCGACTAAATTAGTTTCAGACCTAAATGAGCCAACGACAGAACCGTCAACGGTGTCACAAACATATTTCCAAACGCCAGCAGATTAAATTGAAATCTCACAAAATAAATGCAATACAGTATCAACTGATTCGAAAACACGTCTTCAGGGTCTCCAAACCTGAAGGAACCGGCCGAGGATTAGCAGACACAGGGTGGGTCGTAGGACGTTTCTGGACGGCGTGAAAGGGATGGAGGTCCGAATCGGAAGTGTTCCCCGCAGAGGAGTCTCAATTAAAAATTTAAATTGCGTTTGAAAGCTACCGGAGCGACGTTGGGTCCCGTTTTTTCAATCTTCTAGAGGGGGTTGTTTCTCGGTCTCTCCTTTCGTTCCACCGGCATCGACTGAGAATCGAGCAGAGCTGTAAGGTCGAGGAAGGGAGCACCGTGCCCCCAAGGTATACCTAATCGCTTAAGCTTATTACCCGAGCAGACTAGGCGAAGGAATCAGCCGCGTTCCTCGCGAAAAGTGAGCGGACAGAGAGAGAGAGAGAGAGAGAGAGAGAGAGAGGGGAGAGGGAGAGAGAGAGCGTGGAGATGAACGGAGAGAAACGCGACTGGATGGAACACGGTTGCGAAACGTGGAGGCGGACGCACGTTCGGTTTCATCATTTTTAATTGATAGCGCACGCCAATCCTATCTGTCGGATTTATTAGGCCGGTCGACGAGATGGTTTTGCGGGAGGGTGGAAGGGGCTGATAGCGAAGGGAAAACGGAGCTTTTATTGGACGGGCCGGGCTGTTTCGGTGGCAGGGGCACATAGCTCGGCGGTCACATAGCCCGATTGCGACCGGGAAAGCGCGTTTTCCAGGTTTTGCAGCTAGCCTACGCCGCACACGCGACCCCCCTCCCCACCCCCCGGATTGATTGCGGAGATTGCTGCTGTTTTCTCGCGATAATCATCGTCCGGCCCACGGAGGTTTTATTGGCCGCGTCCTGCACGCATCCGCCGATATCGAAACGCCGAATTGCTCATTAAGCTCGTTAAGCTTATCGTTAACCTCCTACGAAAACGCTACCAGCCGCGAAAATGATCCCGCGAAACGTCCAACGATATCTGTGGAACTATCACTCGGAATACTCAAAGTCGCAAATGCAATCACCAAACGAATTACTATGGCGTGCATTAAAAGTGAAAAATAGTTGCGCGTATACACGGTGACTCTCCATATTTACGTTCATTTTTAATATAACTTGTGCGATTTTATACGCAATTTCAAAACTGTAAGTCACTTTAGACACGTCTGACAAATACGCGAGAAGAATCGACGAATTGTCGATTTAAATTGTGCAGCGGAAATGAGTAAAGTATTATGCTAGAATCTTTCACGTGGCTATTTTCGAGGTGCGTGCTAGGGGTTAAAAGGCAATTTTCACGGTTCGTTATTGGAAGCGCTTGGATCTAATTGGCATTACGAAAGAATTGTAAAAGTACGCGGAAAAGGTGAATGGGTCTCCGGTAATTGGAGCACGGTTCGGCGGTTCTCGCGAGCAAGCTGAATCGTCAATTATTAAATGTTCGCTTCGATCCCTCGACGGTCGAAGCTCGCCGGTTACTATTTTTCTTTTTTTTTTTTTGTACTTGTCCGATAACATTTATTTCCTTTCCACGTTTCGTCCGGCGCACGGACATGAAAAGATATATTGAAATTGACAGGAACGAGCTTAATGAAACGTACATATTTCTGCCCGATACGACGGCTTCAAAGGGAGGTTAAATCTTTAATCTATCGCTCGCCGCTTTTCAATCTTTTATTGGTCGGCGACCGACGGATACGTGCACTCCTCCTCCGTGGCCGAGCCGCGTGCATCGTCGGGACACGACGATTGTTGCGCGTTTAAACATTCCCCCGTCACGCGATACGAAGTTTCACCGAAGAACGGGGAATAAGGCATAACCGACTAATTCGACGATTTGCGCCGAGTGACTAGGCCCCCGATGGGAATCGATACAGGGGTGAGTTTCGTTGGAAACACTTAACGAATTAACTGCGCCGAGAAACACCTGCTGATCGCGACGCCTGAATTTTCTGGGGGAAGTTGCCCGGAACACCGGGCGGAATCAGAGTTCGCTGACTACGCGACGCGTTTATGGCAGTCGTGTATTTATTTTTCATCTCGCACTACTGTTTCAAACAGACATCTTACTCTCCAGAAACAGAGTATTTTACATTACTTCATAAAAATAAGAAGAACTATTCAAGTTTTTAGCCATTTAGTACATACCTAAAGAAAAAAATATGTTGAGTAATTCTACACAGATGGATCTTCACAATTTTAATAATTGTAAATTAAAAATATTAGAACCTTATTATAAAGTGTGTTCACAGAATGCCGACAAATAAAAATCGTTGAAGACTTTCGGAGGCGGTGTTTAACTGTTTCAGTGCCTGGGGGCTCGCGATAACGCTTGTCTTTATCGATTGCGAAGAGGCTTAAGCGGCGTGATAACAATGAAATACAAAATGGTTAATTCTATTATTTACATTTAAAAAAGCAGCTATGTAAGTGCTTTCGACACAAAATCGCGCCACGGCGTTGCTTGGGACTCAAACGGTTAAGAAAAGCCAGCAGACCAACATAATAAAGCAAAGCGAAACAACATAACAGTATAATTTCGCGGACCGAAGAGGAAGTCGGTGGCATTTTGCTCGCAGGACCTGTTGGAACTGCATTTTTCCCGGCGACCGTCGCGAATGGAATCGACAACGGCGGGAAGCTTGGCGATGCCAGCGGAAAAAGCGGGCAGATTGATTTTTCGCGGTAGGCCAGCTAATTTGGAATCGAGAAAGAGTGAGAAAGAAAGAGAGAGAAAGGGAGGAGGAAAGGAAGAGGGGGAGGGTCGAGTCGGATGGACAATCGTTCCGTGCGCTCGACCGTTCGACGATTGCCAATTGGAAAAATACTCCAATTCGATTACAATTTTTTTTTCGAGGCTTTCGCACACCACCACCGGGGAAGGAATTTCAAACCAGTTGCCTACGACGAGAAATACATTTGTCGGGGCTGGGTCGGGGGTGATCGGGAGGGTGGGACGAATGTGAAACTAATATCGAACCTGCAATCGTTTCTAAAAGCTTTTGAGAGCGCAATTTAAAAGCGATCTTCCCTGTTTTCGTTCCATTTAAAAAGAAAGTCCGCGATCCCTGTTTAATACTACGGCCAGCCAATCAGTATGATACACCATCTTGTAACTAAATCTGGTCTACCATATACTACACCATAGTCAAAAATTCGTCTTCCATCGTGGCACTTATCAGTAGACTACGGACTACAGTGACTTCTCTATATATGTCGCCAAGGGCTGGGTGATAAACGTCGCGGAATTATCCCCACTATCACGGAGAAGAAGTAAATAAAAATAAAAATTTGAATTCTAAATAGAAATTCTTTCAATTTGTCCACTGCTTTGAACTGCACATTTTTATTATAAATGCGTAAAATCTGCAGTCTACTTGTAACTGTGCGAATTTCTGACTTGTACGCGTTTATTACGTGATGCTTCATAAGTGCTATGCTGTGGTATATGACTGATGCAATAGAGTTGAAACTTACAGTACATCGACGCTAATACCGCTTTTATATAACCATCTATATCTCAAGAGATATAGCTCTGTCAAAACAGAAGTTGAAAGACGGTTTCAGCTTACTCCCGACGATAGTGCGGAATTGTTCGCGTCGAACGCGATTGCGCTCACTTGGAAGATTCTTGAACGAAGTCTCACATACTTTCTGAGCCACGTTCGATGATAAATTGTTGAATGGAGTTTCGCTTGATTTTTGAAGCACATGAACGCGTTTGCCGCGTAACGAAGGAGTTGTCAGGCAGGAAAATCATTCTTGCGAGAACGCACGCTGTAAAGGGCCAGGAGAGAGCTTCCTCGCGTTGCTTGACGTTGTTTACTGTCACGTCGACACAGAAATCCCCGACGTAAAGGCAAGAGAAACTCGTGTTCTACCTGCAACTATTTTCTTGCTCGCATACTACGTTAATCAAGTTCTACCAAATTATTCCCCTTGAACCATCAAATCTCGCTTGGCACAATCATCTCGCTATTTTTGGGACTGACAGCACACTTCATCTTTCACACCCTGTACTCGCCCTTACGTTCTTCTTGAGCATATTCGCTCATAAGGGCTCAGAATTTCAGTTTGCAAACTCTTGATGAACAAACTTGCTTTATTGTCGTTGCAACGACAGCCACCTTTGCGTAGAAGATGGAGGTACCAATAAGTGTGTGCATTTTGTGCATTAATGTTGTTCTATTAATTTTATTCTGGAAATTCTCGACAGTTAAAGAAAAGTTTCATTTCATAATAGTCCCTATTTTAATTGATATTTAATTTCGTAAGTGGATCAAGCTTTTCTGCTATTGCGTACGAAGTAATAGGAATAGAATTGCGGGATAGTGATCGAGAACTGTTGGAGTCAGGTTTTTGATCGCTTTTTCGGTAGCAGCGCGGCGTTTACCGGGCCGTTTAGTTCGGTTTTATTAGGGGTACGTACGGAGGGGTGGGGGGTGAGGGAAATCGTGATCGTTAGCGCCGACACGAGGCCGGCACGAATCGCAGGTGACTGTCTGGGTTAAGCGCACCTATATCTACGGGGTGTCAAATTAGTCACGCACGCCGCCACCATCCAACCCCCGCCGATCAACCCCCGTAACCATGACTACTGCCGCGAATTTCTCTGTACGGCGACGCCACCTCGCTTCCCGACGCAATTGCGCACGCAATGCGGAAAAACGTGCGGAAATTAGCGTCCGGTGGATCATGCGCGATTCTACGAACAGCTGTCCTTTGCGAACGGTCCGTTCCTTATCTCCTTTCCATCGGGTGTGCTATCTTCTTCGTAAACATTGTTCGACTACGAACAATTAATACGTTTGGCCTGCCAGGCAAGATCTGGTCAGTTCAACTTACTGAAATTATTTAGGAAAGAAATTTCTATTTGGTTTCACACAATTAATGTAAGAAACGATTTTATATTGCATGAAGATCTAATGATTAGTATACTGTGAATATAATACTGAAGAATTTTGGTAAGAGGAATTGGCATCCCTTAATACTAAACTTGTTTTATAAAAATGACGAGATCGAATTTATTTGGATTTTGTGCGGTTCGTACTATAATACATGCTCTACTAAATATATTGATTTAATCATTTCCCACGAAAGCGTCTTTATAATTTCAGTAATTGTAAGATAAAAAAATCTGTAACCCGTCATTTTGACCGGCGGTGGTAGGTTTAGCGTTAAACAGTATCGTGACAAAAGCACAAAATTTGGAAAAGCACTGGCAGATCAGTGACACAGATAGAACTACAATTGTCCTATTGAGTAATCGTTTCTCCTTCATGGGTTTCACAGTGAATTATGTATCAGAGGCCCGACGATGGCTCAGGCTGACAGAGTCCCTTCGGCCGCACCCCTCGTGGTCAGCAGACCGAGAACCATAAGCTCGCAATATTAATACCCATATGTGGCACAATAAAACTGTTTAGCAAAGGGCACGCAGTGAGAATTCTCGCACCAGGTCGGCTAATAGTATGTTCGAATGACTAGATCGATCTCGGATATATAAATCAAGATAATATCTCACTGAACGACCGCTATCCTCATCTTATCTCAAATTCGGTCGAAATTGAACACACCAACACTGTAACGGAACCGGTAAAATTAACGGATTCCAAATTTATTAATTTACCATCGTTGTACAGACATATTTATGGGAAATTATTCCATTTTGTTAGACACAAACTTTGAACGAATACATTCTTCTTATTCGTACGAATAGACTGCGGATTTTTATGGAAAATAAAAATTATTGTGCCGACTACGATAAACCGGGACCAAACAGAATTTTCTTTCTTCCTTTAATAACGTTAACAAGCTTAAATGAAATTAATGCATCGATGATCTTAAACTCTTTCAAGTGCGATTCTCTTTTAGTTGTATTTTCCAGGAGTCGGACATATTAATTGCTTAAAAAGCAATACCAGTCTCTTTCTGAAATAAAGTAGAACAACATTAATAATGATCCCGGCGCTTGGACATATCAGATTCCGATGGTCCAGCACCCTAAGCTTCCTGAAGGCCGTTCGGAGCTCGATATCGCCCCGAAGAAGAAGATGTTCCCGCGGATACAAATGTTATTACACGCTGGCGCCTCTGATCTTCCGCGCGAGCAGCCAATGGGCTTTCTCGGCGGGCCTCCTCCCCCGCGTCGGATCGTTTTTCTTGTGGGTGCGATGTTTCCAGGCGGAAAATAAGATAATGGCCTCGCGCTAGGCGCGAGATCCCCGTCGACGGGGGTGGTGGATGGGGGTGGAGGGTGTTGGCGGGGGATCGTGCAGAAAATGGGGCGGCGGGAAATAGCGAAGATCGTGGGAGCGGGACACCTGCTGCGCGCGAGGGCGTCACGGAGGAGCAGGCCAAGGAAAAAAAAATATAACGCGACATGATCGCCGAGGACAGACACGCTTCCAGTCCTGCAACGTGACAAGCTGGCGGAAAAACGTCCTGCGTCTCGCGTGCGGCCTCGATGAGAACGAGTGTCAACGAGGGGGATGAAATAAGTCAGACTACTCCATCGCGAAACCTATCGGGATCGAGGATTTGGACAAGATCTGCCGTCTCGATCAGCGGCGATTGATCGTCCCACTCTCGAGTTGTCACTGGGACGGTCGCCGGTATTTCCGGCTGACGCTCACGGTTTTAGCTACTTCCGCCCGCCGGCTAGCTCCTAATGGAGGCATTTGTTCGAGTAGTTTTGGAAGGATCTCATACGGTTTCGTTGTTAAAGTGATTCGTCGTTAAAGTATATTCAATACAAAATTACTTTAAATAATCTTGTTTCTAAACTCTGCTCCGTAGCATCTCTATTAACCCTCTTCACCATCAGAGAACTTTGAACCCTTAACACTAGGTTAAGGGAGCATCTACGTGGAATTACTCAACAATTTCCTTAGGTATATATTGTTTATAAAATGGCTGAAAACTTGGATAGACACATTCTTCTTATTTTTATAAAGTAATGTAAAATGCTCACCTTTAATGCTCCGTAAACCTAGTGTTAACGCTCAGCTGGAGCTACATGTGCCGACAGTAGTGATTGTTATTTACACTTGAAACAAGCAAATTACTGAAAGAAAGAAATGTAGAAATATTTCTAATTCCCTTCCGAGGATAAAAATGGATCGCTGACGCGTGAAAAAGTGTTCCGAGTGCAAAAGCTGAAGTCACAAATTCCTCCTGAAAAGAAGTAATCTTTTTAGTAATATAGTGAATTAATTCTCGATATATGTCAACGGCACGAGTCTTGCCAGCGTCGTGTATCTTCCAAGAGACATACCCGAGTTATGTTTACACTCCTCGTCGTCCGAGGCCACTCGAGCTCCGTGACCCCTCACGGGGTAGACGCCGCAGTAGTAGGGATCCTTCCACGACATTTATCATCCAGGTCTTGACGACATATACGGAGAAAAGACTGTAATTTTGTGTTTTCACAATACCTTACTGTCGTAAATGTATTCTCTTCATGATCAAGCAATCCAATTTCTGTTTCTTTTAATCTTGAATGCAGTCAAGTTGTGGAGGGTCGGAACGTTTTTCAATCAATATTTTTCTTCATACATTTCACATGTACATTTAGCCTTTCATCGGACTGAGGTGTCGGATCTCGACAGAATGGTTCGGTAACGTTCCTAAAAAAAATTGGTTTACGCTGTTAACTCGATGTCCCGAGCATTGACTCGCTGGTCGTTGGAAAGATGCGGTTCTCTTTTCGTTCGGGAGTGGAGCACGGCCGATGACGGAGGAAACCGTCAAATTGGTTAACGACGATATTTCCCAACGCAAGTATCTACGGGCTATCAGCGTGGTTCGCAGAGTACCGGGAGAGTAATGAAATCACTCTCGGATTCGATTCCTTTCCTCGATCAACCCCCGGAGCATCGGTGGTATCGGGGATAAACGATTCCCGATGGAGAATGTTCTCCTTTTCTATTTCTTTTTTTTTTGTCTCCCTTACCCCGTTGTATCGACGAGTTTCCTCGGTTTCCTTTCGGCGTCGGTGGCCCGTCGCGTCGTCGTCGTCGTCGTCGTCCTCGAAGCGAGCGAGAGACGCGCGCGTGTGCGCGCCGAACGTCTGTGTGGGCGCGAACGAAAGGACGAACACTGGCCCCGTAATGGAGTTTCCAAATATTCGGGGAGCCCTCGCTCAATTTTGAACAATTTGCATTTAGGGTGAAGTGCAATTAATAGAAGCGGGGGTGTTGTCCCGCGCCATTCCACGCCTATTAACACTATATTCCGCGGGAGTTTAGCATATCGGGGCCGGGCGGGGGAGGGGGAAGATAGAGGGGGCAATATTGAGTTACGCGACAGTAATTATAATACTCGTTAGACGGCGCTGCAAGACTTCACTCACTTCGCATGCTCTCGCAACCCCGCAGGATCGAAGGACGTGTTCCTGCACCGACTTAAGGGCCTTGACAGTCTGTTACCGAGAAACTGACGACGTCTACCACCCGTCGAACCCCTTTCACCCTCGCTTCAACCCTTCTTTGTGGAAACGGGTGCACCGGTTCCCGTTTCTATGTCTCCGTTATCATCCCCGATCGATTTGCCTGATATAAGTATTTTCTACATTTGTTTGTTTTCAAACAATCTTTTTTATTCCATTCTGCTACTAAAAAAGAATCTCTGTACGTCGAGGTACAACTTATTCGAATTATTTATTGATCGAGGTTACTGATTTTGTTTTATATCTACTAAGGTCTATAACGATAATCGACTTTGTACGCCATTCTAAATTTTTGTACAATTTGTATCTAACAATTACGTACAGATACCGTGCGGGCAGTGCAGCGACATCTACGTCAGTAAGCGCATGGCGCGAAAATTGAACTTGTGTCAATACTTTTGTCACATGCCTTATAGGAAAAGGACAAAATATGCCATCTGCAACAAAATATTGCTTTTACTCGTAAGCAAACGACAGAATTTGTTTCTACACCTAGTGCAAAGACTTGCGGGTTCCGTGGCAACCGGTTGGCTCTACGGGGACGTAGACGAAGCGCCAATTACGGTCAGGAGCGTTTAAAATGTAAGTCACGTGGCATTTGCGGGTAGTTCTGTCGTTAGACGGTGGTCGAAACGTGTCGTCGCGGTGGAAAAGCAGAAATCAAGCAGGCCACGGCCTGCGGCTTGACCGGGGCAAAGAAGTCCTGTAACAAGAAAGACGAAGGTCCATCGGTTTTCTGTAAATACGTCCGGGAGATTAGCTGTCCGAGGTTCTGAGGTCTGTGGCTCAATTAAGCACTACGTTTAGCGCTTGACTAAAAAGGGTTGCCGGAGACCCTTGCTCAGCCCCCTCGAGCATCAATCATGTCAGAGCAACCCTTTTCCCGAGGGCGGTTTTGCTCCTCTATTGAGTCGAAGTGTTGTGCTCAAACACAAAAACACTTCATTTGGCAGATTAGCCGTTAAACACCGTGGGGCAACCGTGTGCTCGGGTCCGAGGAGAGAGAGAGAGAGAAAGAGAGAAAGAGAGGGATGAGCTGCGCGGCTGGAAAAAGACTGGTCTCCGGCGGGACCACGGGTGCAATTACAAGGATAATTAATCGCGACGAAGTCGAAGGAGGTGTAACGAGTTCGGGAAGAGGACTCGTTTCCACCGCGCTCGATCGAGCGGAGACGATAAGGACGATCGCATGCGTGGAACTCGAGCCCCGAACGATCCTTGACACGCGAGCATGATTAAATCTCGCTAATTGCGGACACGAAGTGCCCCTTCTTCCAATTGAAACTTATCGTCTGTCGAACCACCCCCGCCCGACTAGATTGAAACTTATGTCTTCGAGCCTGTGCGAATTCAGGAAAGTTCGCAGACTCTTAGATCGGTGCTGACACGATCGCTGGGTTTATGGGTTCTAGACTATATGAAAATTTGCTCAGAGATAAGTCAAATTAATTTTATAAACTTTGCTTAGTCTTAGTATACAGCATAATATTCAGTTTTAGAATTGTATTAACTATCTTCTATTTTTTTAGAGGATTCAGTATTTATTTCTGAAAACTTAAAGAGCATTCTAACGATACCACCGTTATAAATTCAGTGATCATAAAATAAAAAATCGAGGAATTGTCTAGTACTGGTCGGTTTAATATTAAAGGCGGAAGAAACGGAAGCTTTTCCCACGAGCAAGACGTTCCACGAGCACAGGACGGTTCATCGCGTTAGGCTCGAAGGACGTTCATGTAGGGCACACGTACAGAGGATCCGCGCATATGTGCCTGCTCGTTTTAACATTCCATATAATGTTATGAAACCTTTGTCGGCATATGGTCCTGAGGCCAGCAATTAACAATTAGCTCGCGGTCCTTGTAATCGAATTACGAGGCCCATTGTCGGGCTCAGGTACAAACGTATTCAGTTCCACTGGTTGCTGGGCCCTCCTTCTCCGCCTCTCTCTATCGTCGTCGGGCCCCCCT
Source organism: Halictus quadricinctus (assembly GCA_028454245.1). Taxonomy (NCBI): domain Eukaryota; kingdom Metazoa; phylum Arthropoda; class Insecta; order Hymenoptera; family Halictidae; genus Halictus; species Halictus quadricinctus. The sequence goes on from CM052118.1 coordinate 16,344,939, forward strand.
CGGGCCCCTCTCCTCGCCCCCATTGGCTCGTCTCTTTTTTCCGGAGTGGTTTAAGATCGAATTTCTTGCCGCTGCGTGCTCCGGCGAGGCCCCGAGGCTCCGGAGCCCGGAGTTCCCCGGCGCATAGATGCAAAATGCAACCGTGAAGGGGATCCCTTACAAAGGCGGGAGAGCCGAGCCACTCTCTCTCTCTCTCTCTCTTTCTCTCCCCGGGCCAGGGGGATGAATGTCACTTCGTGAAAATATATCCGTTTCAGGAGTTCGAGATTTCTGCTCTGTCCGGGTGTGGATCCGAGCAGGTACCGGGCCGACGCGCGCGCCTTCGGCCTCTTGATCTCTGAATGCGTACTCGAAATCGCGCTAGGGATTAGTAACACTAAACTGCCGCCGCCCTATACTGTGATCCATCCCTCGAATCCCCGTCCAACGTCCTCACAGATCCTTCTACCCCCGAAAGATAACGAATCTACTTCTCCGACACAAATTCCGCCGATAGATAGATCGCATCTTCTGTTTACATCCCCTGGCAGACGTCCCTAGACCTGCAGAGATAGATCTACCCCCTGATAGTGATCAGTTTTTGAAAAAATTCTGAAAAAATTAATTATTGTCCAATCACAGCGAATTCTCGGTATATGTCAGCAACACGGATCTCGCCAGCGACAGATATCGTCCAGGAGATGCTATTATTCTTCGATCCACGCTGATAGATAGTTCTGCGACTTTTATCAACAAGGCATTTGCGACATATATCGAGAAAGGACTGTATATCGTTTTGTGGCATCTTTTGTCCTTCTAGTTTTAAAAAACATGGGGCAAGGACCAATTTATTAGCATCTGCGGGGGAGGGAAGTTGAAGCGTGATCGATCCGCATCCTTTCGTCGGCGCGTAAGAAGCTGGCTGCCGTGAAAAAAAAACTCGCCCCCAAGAACACAGTTAATTATCCGACCCACTTCCCGGATCTGAATCGAGACGTCCAATCGCGGTGAAATCAAAGCCGCGGGGGCTTTCATCCGCCGCTGTCATTAGGCCCCGGGTTCTCGTTTTAAAGAGACTCGGCTCTGAATGCCCCCCGGTCGAAACAACGGGGCCCGCGTACGTACCCCGGCGTCGCTTTCGACATAATCGCGAGGGTGTTTCGCGTGAATAAGGCACGCAGAAATTCGGCAAATTAGCCTTATGGCCCTCGTATTTTGACACCGCGCGTTCATTGTACAGCGGACTCCCTTTTTCGACGCCAGCCGCGGAATCGGACTCGGATGAATGCACCCTTTGTCACCGCCGGAGCCATTTACCGGGCAATATGCCCGCGCGATCCGCTAAAGAGACTCGCTTGCCCACGAGTCTTCACAGGTCCGACCGATATTTGCGGTCGATCAGAGGGCAGCTTTGCCTCTCGATCAACTATGGCGGATTTTTATGCGTTTTTCCTGTGGTTACGGTGTTACGGGCAAATATTAGGCGAGCATCTCTTTGGATTGGTGATTGTTTACTTTGATGGGGTGGAAACAACCCCTGCGATCAACTAGTGCACAAGCATTTGCCTTCGACTTTCTCCTGTCTACACGCCTGCAACATCAGTTTTCACCCTGGAACGATGGATCTTGTTTATAACTATGTGAGTGACTATGCTCGGTTTACAGATTTAATTAGTAATTTTTTAAAATATATTTTTAAGGGTACTTCTTGTAGACACATTAATCTTCGTGCTATTCCCAATGCTATGCAAATCGTTTAATTCCCAAAAATTGAATGCATAGATTACGGTTTCGATACTCTGGGTCCCAACAGACCCAGGCGCCGCCAGCGGAGGCTTAAGAAGGTTTGTTCCTTCGCGTTCGTTGTACAATGGCTGATTAAATTATTAGAGCCACAGTACGAAAATCATATTATTAGCAGTGTTATACAATCTAATAATATTCAGAGCAAAGATGTTCGCTGAACAAACGTCTCCACATTGTTTCGTGTTAAAGTTGGCTCGCACTCTCGAAAAGCAGGATAATTGCAAAGGTGGTCGCGAAGAGATGATTCGGTGGCCACAACCGGTGCATCAACGGTGAAACGATCAATAAGCGTTTCACTTGGCCAGTTTCGCATTTTCTATTTCGGGCTTGCGTCCATCGCGAAACAGTCAATTATGATCGACGGATCCCAGACACCAGTGCACACCCCCCATCAATGATGGACAAATCATCAATATCAAACTTTTAATTTCACAATTCTCACAATTATACTCTCGCGTAAAATCCTTGATAAATTCAGGCACGTACAAAAATTGTCCACTACTTCGATAAATTTTCAATTTCTATTCCTTTCGTGCAAGATAAAACGTTTTACTCTCAAATGGACACACACCCTAAAGTAATTAGAACTTCTTGGTCGCTCATTGTTCCCTATAATAAAAAGAAAATGGGCATAACATATTAAAATGATAAAAAACTAACTAAAACCATCGTCACAAATCAGACTCGATATGTCAAGAGGTTAAATTGTGTTTCAACATTACACGCGGCCAAACAGAACTGCAAAACAATAAAAAGCACCTACCCCGAAGCGAGCGAGTCTAAACGATGCAAAACCCTTTGGCAACACGTCGTCGTCTCTGTGAGAGGAGTATGTGTAGCGGGTGATAGCGGGCCACGATAACGATGATTAAAAGGTCCGGGCGGAAAAAAGGTGAAAAGGGGGATGTTAGGGAAGCGTGCACAGCCGGTTGCAGCAGCGTAGCTGCACGTGAAAATCCGTCACCGATGTAATAACTCTAATAACTCGTAATAAAGCCCGGGCGGAGTCATATTAGCGTCAGGAGCACGCGTGGGTGCACAAAGGGCGGCCGCCCTCGACAAACACCGTGACTTTTGATGATTATTAACTTCACGGGGCCGGCCACGTCCGACCAGGAGATGGGCAACGGTGGGGGTTTGCGGCAGGGGCGAGGGTGAACGGGGGGTAGAAACGCGAAGGGGAGAGGAGATCCATAGGCTGTGCACAGTAATCTGTTGCCCCGAAGGCTTCTCTGGTCCTGCCTCCTCCGTCTCTCTCTTCTACCCTCCCGCGCAACCCCCACCCCCACCCTTCGGAGCCTCGTGTCTACTACCACCCTGGGAACCAAATTAATAGTTAGTTCTGCTGGATATATCTCGAATTCGGTGTATTCCCCGGCGAGACCGACTTCGGGCTTCCCTTTCCTTTCGTCGCTCGTCTCTGGCTGCGTTTGACATCGGTTACTCGTTAAAGGGCAACGCGATATCTCGATCAAACGAGCCTCTTGCGCCGCTCGAGCCGGGATTAATTGAACGGGACCGAGGAATTGTTAATCCGTGGACGTTCTGCGGAATCCGCCTCCGTCTCCGCCATATTTTCGCGCAAACACTTCTCCGACCAAAAGGTTTCCCCTGCACCGAATAATTCTCTACGATTCTCTGGGAACCTCTACACGGAATGGGTCATTCCAAAAGATTAGACGTTGAACACAGTGGTAGTAGAACTTGGCAGAAAACAATTTTGCAACTGGACCTCCTGGGAAGCATTCTGTAGAAAATATAAAAGGTTGCAAAGAAAAGTATATTGATCGTGTTTGTTCGCCGAACAAAAACCAGCTGGCTGCGACGAATACGTAATTTAAGCCAACAATGTCTTATTATCCGACCAACTCGAGCAACCTGTAGGTACTTTGTTAAACAATACCGCCAGGCGACGTTCATAATTCCGTGGAATTATTTTTCTTCCGTACCGGCGAGCCCTGTATCCTCCGTTCGATTTAAACTCCCCTTTTCCTTCGACGTCGACAGGGTCTTAATAAGAAGGATCGAATTTCAGGGCACGATTCGTGTTCTTGACACTTCCGTGTTTCTCCGATCATTGAGAAAGTCGATCGTTCATAATCCTTCTCGGAAGAAAGACAGAAAGGACGCAAGAACGGGAGAGAAAAAGAGAGAGAGAGAGAGAGACGGCGTGGAAAAGAATGGAGGAGAAAAAGAGAACATGTTCAATCCCCTACGTAATTGCCAGTATATTATTCTCGTTGGCGCACGGATCCTTTTTTTTTTTTTTTAAGAATTACCAGAGAGCTTACCTTCACCTTCCATCTGTCTGCCTTTAGATTACCCGCAATTTAATAATCCTTTGTCTTCTAGATGGCTTCGACGAGCTGTATTAATAACATTCATCCCCCATTCACTGTGCATTATACCGCCCTTAAATGGGCGCCTCGATTAATGACGCGAGAACACGCGAAACAGAATATCCACGGGAATTCGGCCGATACCAAGTCCCCGGCCCCCATTATGCGGATCTTTATCCCGCGATTAATATCCGTCGCGCGATACCTTTGATACTTCGAATAAATCCGCGATCATTAAATAACCGGAATATCCGTATATTTATCGCGTATTTATTCTCGCGGCTCGACGAATACTGACAGACTGTGCAAATAAATATGTTCCGCTTCGGTGCCATTCCGCGATCTAGCTTGCAGAAATATCCTTCCACGATCCTGATATTTTTAAAAACTTCCAATAATTAGTGTACATTCGAACCATCCTTATTCGACGTCCGAAATAAATCCTCCGATCTTCTCCGTTCTTCGTTCAAACTGTACCAACAATCAATTGTATGAAAGTGCTACAATCGACGACGATGGAAATTATAATATCGGGCCGAGTGAAAAGCTCGTTTGGATTTTATTAAACATTTGTAGACGTTTTGCTCCGCTCGTGCATTTATTGTTTCCCGTCTATAACCAGTTTAGCAATTTTGGACCGTAGTTCGAACGGAATTAACTTCCCTTTCGAGACAATCATTTTATTCGTAACATAACAACGGCGAAGCAATTTGACGTTGAATTCGAGTCAAATATTTGCAAATCATTTTTAACTCGTATCAGTTGTTGCAGGAATTAAATAGATGATAGTTTGAAGATGATGAAGTAATTTCCTCTTGCTTGATCTTTGTGGGAATAATATAGATGGTAGTTTTAAGATTATGCTCCTTTGAAAAGATCGAGGTAGTTCGTTCGATGACTTTGTGACAGAGATAGAGAGAGAGAGAGAGATAGATCGTGATCCAGCGTGAAAAGAACGCACAACAACACATTGTTCGGGAACGGGCAAGGATCCTCTCGACTACCAGTAGAACGATCCGTGGCGTATCCTCGGCACACACGGAGCCGTTTAGTCTCATTGTAAAAGTGAAATCGCCTCGTGTTTGGGATGTTATTTGTAGCACATTAGTATTGTATCGCTGTACGCCGGGGTTAGGCCGGGGCGTTGGAGTGTTTAAGGGTGATTACACGCAACGACAGGGGTGGCTTTATTGGAGGAGCCCGCCAGTGGCGCTCAGCCTCCCTGTACATCCTTTACCGAACCCAGAACTCTGTCAAAATCACCCTACAATCCTTCGAAATCACCTTCGATTTTACCATTCAAATATACCGCTAATCGAGTCCGAGATTAATTAAAATAAATTCTATTTTTACGAAATCAAGTTGGACTACAATAATTGTCGACAGACATCAGATATAGCCACACAATTGCGTTAGGGATAAAGTCACGTTTCGCGAATTCACATCCTTAAAACATCCCCCTGTTCAATCTAGAACGCTATCAAAATTACCCATTTTCCTACAGTGGCACCGACACCATAACCGAATCTTTACTTTTATTTTTCATCTTCAATATTGTCTTGCAGGATCATTCTCAACAACCAGTTGAATCGAGGACCCATAAACAACTTCTGTTCAATCGAAAATGAGTTACAAGTTTGTCTAAAATAATTGTCAAGCACCCTTTGGAAAATCGTACAAAGGAACTGAATCGCAACTTCTTCCAATATTAACAATACCCTCGGAAAGTACCTCGGATATCGTCACTGAAATTTCTGTTTGTCAACGAATTGAATCGAACAATTAAACTCGAGCCTCGCAAACATGTGTAATCAAGTATAACTTACAAATTCGTCTACAATAATTGCTATTTCCATGCAACAATGACGCCTTCGGAAACCCAGCTGCAATTCCAGTCGACAAATGTCGGTTCGTCAGCGAGCCGAGTCCGGCTACTGAAATAAATTGCGTTCGATGGTCGGCGAGTTAGAGACTCGACTGAAATAATTGTCAACGACGCGGCGCCGCGTCTATAAAATCGCGTCGAGGATCAAAATCGTAACCGAAGTCGACGCGATCGGCGAACCAGCTCGGTCCGTTTAACTAGATACCGACCGACGACCACCCCCGCCTCCACCCTGCGGAATTGATTTAACTCGAACGCTGCACGAGTCACGCCGCATCGTCAATTATCCTCGGAACGTATCCGCACTGCGGATGCACAGACGCTGTCCTTTCGGCACGCTCCGAAACCGAATTGGAATGAGAACGACTGTATAGGATTGAATTTGCACGACAGTTTGACAGGCCCGGCCCCGGGGGGGAAGGGGAAATAGTATGGGCTAGGGTGGAGAACCAGGCTTTGCCCCGGAGGGGGAGGGGGTATAAAAAGCACGGTGAATAATAGACTCCAACCCTCTCCAAACATCTCCCTTCTCTATGCATACCACGGTGCTCTGGACCGGAATCTAGGCTTATATTCGAAACGTGTCCGCCCCTCTTCTCCCCTCCCTCCCCTCCTCGCTCCTTCCTGCATCCTCGATATAGCGCTTTGATAGACTTGTAAGACACCCGACGGAAAAATAACCATTGGCTCTCCGATTTCCTCTGCGTCTACGGGAGGACCTCTTTTTCTATCTCGACGAAGACAAACGTTTTTTTATTATATTTATTCACTTATAAATAGGGTGGCCTTCTGCCAAATTATCACAGCCACTTGCATAAATGACAAACCATCTTCACCGAATTTTTATTACTACTTCATTCGGCAGCATCTTTCCCTAGCACAACGAAGACAATTCATTTGCAAATAGATTGGCCCCTTTATTCTATGCGTACAGTGGCAGATCAAATTATTAGAGCTGTTTGCATAAGCTAACGACCGAGCGTTATAAGTAGACTGCGGATTTTATGCATTCATCGCGAAAATATGCATATCGAATAAAGAACAGTAAAAACATTTAAAGAATTTGGAAATGTTGCATTATTTTCAACCGATCGAAAGGACTTTAAAAAAAGGAAATGAATGTCTATATCGTACTGGTGACAATTTTTAATTTGCATAAAAATTCGCAGTCTAATTATAACAATCAGTTCTAGGTGACAGCTCGTCTATACTGAATTCTTATGGAGTGATCCCCCTTATGTTTTCGCATGACTTATGTTTGGCTCAGTATTCCTAGGGTTAGTCTCTCGACTGTTTCAAGTTGTATCCATCGTATTAGCCGTACAAATTCATTCCTCGTCCTTTATTGATTATCAATGGAATGCAAAATTTTATGTATTTATAACAAAAATTAGTTGGTGCAATTGAATATAGTAGAAGTATTACAATTGTATAAAGATTCACGGTCCAATTACCAGCAACCATTTCCAATCTAAACCAATCACTGTCCACGCATTTCCCCCTCTCACTAATTGATACATTGGTTGAAAGACTTGAACTCAAGAAAAAGTTACGATTGATCAATTGTCAGAGGCGGGTTCTAATATTTTTATAGAGATCCATCTACGTGGAATCACTCAACAAATTTATTTCTATAGGTGAATATTATTTAAAAAATGGCTAAAAACTTAGACACACTGTTTTCATAAAGTAATGTAAAATACTCACTGTGAGTGCTCCCTACACCCAATGTTAATAAAATCTAGTTATTGTAATAAGAACCACCTAAAACCGACGCGGAATTTTTTGGAGCCCACGAACCCGATTTCTGACCACCGAACGGTGCATGGCAGGGCGCCGATTATGCTCGCGCGTCGCGCCACCGCGAATCAAGTGGATCAGCACAAAGATCCGTTAAAAAACCGGGACCACAGGAGCGTGAGACGCGCGGTGACACCTCTGCCGGTCCGCAACTCTTTCAAAGGGCCGTGTGGGACCACCTTGATCGGCGAACAATGGCCGAAATCTGTTAATACCGCGGCGGAGCGACAATGCGCGCGCCGTGGCGTGAGGCGGCTCTCGAATACCTTTTTACCGGCGCTAATCCGTGTTTGAGAGCCGAAGAGCCGTCGTCGGAGCGAGGATAAAGCGATCATCGTCCCGGAACGATGCGCAGAGCAGGGAGAAGACGAAGCGGCGCGGCGCGGCGGCAGGAGCCGACGATGAAAGAAATGGCGGGACACGTCCCGGGAAAACTGATTTTCGCCCGCGATACGCTGCTGCGCCTCCATCGAGAGAACAGAGAAAGAGAAAAATAGAAAGAGAGAAAGAGAGACAGGGGCTCTCTCGTCAACGCGTGTCACCGTACGGGAGGACCGATCTCGGAAAGCTGTTACGCAGCCGCCGGGTACGACATTAACGTCGATATTTCCCTGTACACGACCACTCTGTTTCCCGCGCCGTCGTCCGTACGCCGACCGACATTTTCCAGGTCCGACTGGCCAAGCGCCAACGGCAAAGTGGTTTTCTGTCGAAAGTAACGGGGCTTGGCGTGAACGCGTTTTCGGCGGCCACCGTTTCCGAGCATGTGTTACCCCCGTGTCCCGACAAACACCGGCGCATTAAAAATTCGGCGCCGGTACCCATCGTCCCCTCCCCCCCCCCCCCTCCGAATCAAAATTCAATCGCCGATCGCCACGTTTTTCCCCAGAATTTTTTGACTTCACAGAGCATTCGCTTCACGTTGTCATTGTCGGAGCTGGGGATCGTTCAATAGAATTCCCTTTGTACACGGTGTAAAGAAATTCTGTTGCCATAGGCGTGCTCTACATCTTCGGGGCGCTTGAAGATTTATAAGAAAAAAGTAGCCGCAAAATTCCCCTTGATCCTTGAATTCCAAGGTCAAATTTTTAAAAGAAATAGGACCTTGAAATTCAAGGATCGTCGTCGATCCGTAGATTTATAATACCACTGTGGGAGCAAAGACCGAACATTTCTGTGCACCCTGTACTGTGATTGCATAGGTGTCGAAGAGAAGGAGGTAAAACATCTCTTTAAAGAAAAAAATTAAGGAAATTCGAGTCGCTAGTGCAAGGGGTTAGTGTAGGCAATTTTCATTTAGCCCAAGCCTCCTCAGGGCATTTATTATTAATCTCTAGTCCTGTCCAAATAATTTCGAAGATCGAAATCTCCACCTCCTGGATCGCCGAGGCTCCCGAGGCTGTCGCAGTCCTCGACCCACTGCGATCACGCGCGCGACGCGGAACGTCCAATTTTAATCCCGGAATTACTTCCATTTTATTCCAATTTTCTTGCATTTAAACCGTCTAAGCGAGTTTACCTTCGCAATATCATTGCCGGGGAGCGTCGCGCGGGTAGACAAGAACGAGGCGGGGGCGAGCCGCGGGGGATAGTTCTGGGAGAGGGGGTTGGAAGGAAGAAAGCTCGGGAAGGCCGGGGGAAGAAACGCCGGGGAGACGGGTTGGAGATAGAGAAGGTGGAAGGACCTACTCTAATAAATTTACGACGTAAAACGGTTAAGCCGTGTTAGCCCTGTTCTTTATATTTCCGCGAGAGGAGGAGGGCACGAGAGAGAGAGAGAGAGAGAGAGCTGGATGGCTCGGCCAGCAGCGACTTTCCTCCTTCGCAGGGAGGAGGAGGAGAGACGGTGTCGGGAAAGACGAAGTGAGCGACGAGAAGAAGCGAATATATAAGAGATACGAAGGGAAATTCGCTTATTTTCCCATCATTTCTACGTGGCATCTTGTCCACGGGCTTGCCTCATCCACGCAGCCAGCAAAGAAAATTGCTTCTCGTCCTCGAGAGCGGAATATCGTCCTGATGAGCCCGGGAATGCCTCGATATCAATCCCCCTTCGCTGTCCTAACCCCCTCCCCACCCCTCACCACCATCGCACCGGTGTCATCCGGCTTGCATCGCTCCTTCCAACGTTTTTCGGCCGTTTCTCTTTCGTTTCTCGGGACATTGAATTTGCTTTATATTTATTATTCGAACGCGACACCCCTACCCCCAAGCTACCTCCTATCCTCGTCTCATACCGAGAGGGCTGGTTTCGGATCGACGGATGAGCCGAGGGAATTCAGGGAGTTAAACGGGAAATTATGGAGTAGATTACATAATAAAACGAGGCACAGAGGTGCGGAGGTAACCGTGGCGGTACGACGGCGATGGAAACGGCGGGTTATGGTTGAAACGAAGGCCAGCCGCGGCAGACGGAGAAGATGATGCTAACTACGACGGAAGTCCTCCAGAGGAATCCGGTTTCGAGACCGGAGTATCGGGACCGCGGATTGGTTTAGACGGTGCATCCTGTATACGAGGGTATAGCAATTCCTCGGATGGATTAAATGATTAAACCAATGATTGCGAAAGGAAAGATTGCAAATAGCGAAACAAGATTCCTTATTTGATTAACTCTTTGAAGACAGTTTTGACTGTTCATGTTATTTGACTTTATCTGTCGATATATATATTACATGTTCAGTATGTGAGATCAGTTCAAATCTTACTAATTTTCTTTTACATATTTTTGTGTCCACTTCTTTGAGATTTATTGTTTCTTATTAGATTTAATATGAATAGTTAATGATTTAAACTGGCTGTGATAATTAGGATTTAGATGGGACAATGCTGGATCAAAATAGAACCGACGTTTTCCGTCCGAGGATTAATGTATCGTTCTTGTTGCTGGCTGTTACAGCACGAGTTGTTGCTGCAAAAATAATTCTAGTTTTTGTGGGTTTAAACTTCGGCGAGTGTTCCACAATAAATTGTTGTTGCGGACTGTTTGCTCTATTGATTTGTATAAGTGGTATTTTGGGAAAGTGTAGATTCGAATCACTGTATTGAATGTTGTCAAAATTGAATATAAAACCACGGGAGGCGATTGCAATATTGATCGAAGCACTTTGGCAGGTTCTTACGGAAGGAGATTTTAGCCAAGAGGCTGCTTAAAATAATTTTACAGTTATTGTTTGATTTATCCAGAACTATATTTGATGTATCGAGAATAAAATACGTTTGGAACAAGTATTACGAATATTGCAATTTTCACATGAATCGTTTCAACTGTTCCACAAACGTTCAAGTGATGCTACAAATCTATAAATTTATCGATTTTATCAATGGTCCAATGTAATTTTGCAGTTTTTCAATCGCTTGTGAACTGAATTTTCAATCTTTACATGATCAACTACAGTTGAAGCAATCGTTCAACCAAAAATAGATAAATGAAGTCTTCCATAAACAATAGACAATCGGGGTCTTCACAATTTGGTCGACACAATTCGAACAAAAGTTGCCCGACGTAAACGTGGTTGAATCGTCCAATTCGATAAGCGTATATAAACGAATCACATTAAGGATCGTATCGCGTAACAAACTATTCACCAACGAATTCGCTCTGCGATCGTCGGAGCGTTCCTATTAATTTATCGTCCCATCAGATAAGATAGGCCGCGTACTGCCATAATTCGAAGCTCCGCCGTTCAATCCCGAAAAATTCGAGTCACAGCCGTTACCCCAAAGCAGCCCACAAAGACATCCTATCGGCGGAGGCATGACTCGCGTTTCTTTCATGGCCAAAAAAGGTAGCCGCGAAGGTAGCGATGGTCCTGACCGTCACGGATGGGTCCGTCGGTCCATTTGCAGCCCACGCTGTTAGCTTGGACCACGCAGATTCGTCGCGGACACGCTCGATAGGGCCTATCGGCGTGTCTCCTCGGCGCTGAATAATTCATAAGGCGAGAAGCCAGCAGCCGATGGTTATCGCGACAGACTTTAACCGGCTGCCAACAGCAGCCATGTTACAATAAAGAAATCAACATGGCCGACCGAGCCTTTCATCCCTCCTCGTCAGCGGCTGCCGCTCCCGGCTTTCTTGGGTCCACCTTGAAGCTTCTCCTCTCTCCTCTCCTCCTCCTTTCTCTCCCTCTCTCTTCACGTCGCTCACTTTCGATTTCGCCCGGCAGCCTCGTTACCCTCTTGATGTCGAAGGGTGGTCCCCGCGAGCGGACTCACCCTACGAGCTCCCTTCTTACCTCCTTTTCTTGCCCCTGCCTCCAGGGGTGGACCGCCCCGCCCAGAGACATTTCTCTGCGACCCTCGGAAAGGGAGCGAGCCGAAGAAACGAGCGCAACCGACCGGAAGAGAGACAGAGAGAGAGAGAGAGAGAGCGAGAATCTTTCTACGGGAGGGAGAGAGAGACAATCCGGCGGGGAAGAGGTTCGAAAAGGACGGCGAAACAGAAGACGAGGGAGGTTTGGCAGTGACTTTTCTCGCCCTGTACACCGCCGGGCCAAAGGAACTCCATTTTCTAGCTACCCCGCCGTTAGGGGATGTCTCTAACCCCGTTCAAGCCCTCTGTCGTCTCGCGCGCGCGTAAAAATTTTCGCATTGACTTTCCTCCTCCGCTCCCTGGCGCCTGGATCCTCGCCCGCCCCCGCCCCCGCCCCCGAAGGCAATTTTACCCGAGTTCAACCGCGATTTCCAGATTGTGTTGACGCTTCCGCTTGCTCTTATTTACCGCGGGACCTTCTTTTGTACCGGAATATTGGACGCAATCTCGCGGTGACACTGCAGCCGGCAGCGGATGATGATTTAATAACGCGGCGTTTGCGCGTGTTTTCGTTGCAGGTGTGGTTCCAGAACAGGCGGGCAAAATGGCGCAGACAGGAGAAGATGGAGGCCGCGAGACTCGGGCTCAGCGAGTACCATCACGCTACCAACATGAGGTAATTCTTGGGAAAGTTTCCCGGAACGTGGAGCGTGTTTGTTCGTTGGAAATTTCCGTGTGACTGTATGAGTGATAAGCTGTCTGTTCTTTCGTAGAAACGTGGCGGGACCGGCTCTGGGCCTACCTGGGGACCCTTGGCTCACTCCTCCGGGACTTTTGAGCGCGCTTCCTGGATTCCTGGCTGCACCGCACTCCGGATATCCCAGCTATCTGACGTCCCCGAGACGATTGCCGTCGCCGCCGAACGTCGCCGCTGTTGGAAACGCCGTGCCCGGTAAGATGATCCTCCTGAGAACATCTACCGCGGAAAATGATGCGAGAAACGACGAGCCACTAGTAGTCTAATCAGCGGACAAGCTGCTTGCGTTGTTCACCCTTCAGGGACGACGTCTGGCCACCAAGGAATATCTCAAAATTTATTACTAGGTAGCAAAACGAATAGATGCGAATTGGAAACAGTAAAAGGATTAACAGAATTCCAGATTCAGTCATAAGAAAAACTGTCCAGTGTGTTTAGAGACGTTTCTCTCAATTTTCGGTCCTCTGCGTGTAACTTCATCTGTGAAGAAAGTGAACGATAGATTAAAAAAGTAGAGGCTAGCAGCTTTGAAGCATGTATCTTGTTTATGAAATTATGAGCCTTTAACCCTTCGACAGCGGAGCCATTTCCAGTCTACTTCGAGTCAGTGTATCAGAATAGTAATTTGGATCATTTCGATCTAAATGAAAGTTTATGAATAGAGGGGATGAAGCATCGTCAAGTGAACAGTTGTAAAATAGGACCGCCGTTCAAGGGTTAAACACAGACGATGTGCTGCAGATGGAAAAATTTAGTGTTGAGATATTTGTTTGATTCACAGTATATCGGTATTCGCAAAACACTTGAACGGAGATGCTGCGTTTGATCAACAGGGACCCTAACGGCAGGGATGACCAGCATAGGGAACGGCGGACACGTGTCAACGGCACCACCGAGCCCTCCTGGCCACGACCCACGCACGACCAGCATCCAGGCGTTGAGAATGCGGGCCAAGGAGCACGTCGAGAGCATCACCAAAGGGTTGCAGATGGTCTGAAGTTTAACGTACAATCGAGGAAGGCAAGACGCAGCGTGCTGCGGCCGCACGGTAGCCGGCGTCCCGACGCCGCGGGCGTGACGAGAAGCGAAACCACTCTACCTTCGACCCTTCGGCACCGAAGAAACTGTCCAGTCACAGACCGGATCGGCGAACAAGTTCCCCCGTGGCCCCCCTGCCCAAAGGTGGAACCGCTCGAACTGATCGTTTCTATTCCAGCGGGACGTTTATCGGATATCCAGCCCCATTGGAAGAGAACAAAAAAAGTACAAGGACCTCGTCGAGGAAGGGACGATTATCGCGAGCGATCGTTTCCAAACGGTAATCGAAACAGGCTCTCCTGCCCGGTTATTACCCGACCGATTGGTAAATCAAATTCGTTACGTCGTTCCCGGCCCGGTTCCGTCGCCGTGACGGCGGCCCGACCTTCCCGATCATGCTACCGGGCTCCGGCGTCGCACTGTGACGGAAAACGCCGGAATCCTGACCAAAAATTCATATCAAACACGGTTCAACTCTCCGAACGTCTTGTCATCCGTTTAAGAGATATCTGCACGTAATATTTTGACCATTATTTTATTGAAAATCGGTAACTTCGTACAGTGCAATTTTCTGATCAACGTTTCAAGCAATCATGCTAATGCAACGATTTTGATAGATTACCATCGTTTCTCAACCTAGGAACCCTATTCAATCATAGATTCTAATTTCTAACAGCTTTCCAGAAAGTTTTCGTGAAATAATCTTTGCGAGTTAATTGAAGATACAATCTGAAGATATTATCTTATTATTTCCTATAATTATTGTTGAGAATTTATGTAACGTAGATATTATTCTAATTCTGTTGGTAATTTTCACAACTTTGAAACAGTCCAGTTCTCATTTGAAGACGTTTGTTTCGCACTGTTCCATATTTAAATCGTGAACAATGAAATGGAAGCATTCGGTACTAGTAAAAGTATACCTATTGAATGTAAGCTTTTTAAAAATTGTATGTTACAAACATTCAGAAACAAATATGTTGGGTCACGGGATAAAATACTGATGAAACGTTGGTTTATACCTTGTATTCGTTTGAATTTTTGAAGTTATGGCAAGTAAAAATGATCGTCCAACCAAAATGGTTTTGGATTTAAATTGGAGCGAGCCACAGTAAAAAAATTAATATCTAACAAATAATAAGAACAGATTACTGCGTATGTAGCCATACCACGAGAAGAAATTCCAACCACAGCCTAGGACTTATTGTTCCCATTTATTTTCGCAAAATTCACTGCAGATTTTTATAGAAATATTTCCTTCGTTAGTGCAGAGAAAATAAATTGATTGCTTCGCACGTGTGTGACGCGGGGCCCTCATTGAAAATCCGTCACATACGATAATTGACTTCAGGATTGGAAGTATGAATTTTGGCGAGGATTTCGGCGACTTTCGTTATTGTGCAATGATCCCCCGAACAGCGGCGCGTAGCGATCCCCGATAATAGTGCAATAAAGGTCACAGACGCGGAGACTGTTTTCTATCGTCACCGGGAGGAGAGAAAAGAGTAGGTTTAAGGCCCAAAGACGTTCCGTCTAGCTCGAGTCGTCAGAGCTACGATGGACCCCCCGTAACTTCCTGAACCATACAGCTCAGTAAGTAATATATTGCATATAGTTTTAAACAAGTCGAAGCTCGACAAACCCACACACCGACGAGGACTCTATTTTGCCCGCGCGCGACGGATACGAGGAGGACATTTCACACGCCCTCGGCGCGTTGTCGGACCGAACGCGTTAGCTCGTTGCGGTCATTTAATCAGATCTTATTTAATCAGATCACCTAGGACAGCATCGATTCCAACAGTTTCGAGATTTTGCGATTTTCTGCGGACGGGTCGCCAAAGGCTAACGCGGCGAATCGGATGTCAATTTGAACGATTTCGCGATGTGTTTGAATGGCACCTGTCGGTCGCGGAACTGGTAGATAAAGTGCGCCCAAGGCAGGGTTAACACATTGACAGTCGGTTCTCGGCACTGTCAAATTAATAACGTTATGTGTTCGGTTAAAATCGTGACTGTCGAATCCGAGAACTCAGACGAGATACTTATTAGGCAAACAAAAAGACACATATTATAATCAGAACGGTCCCTATATTTCACTCAAGAACTTATAAGACAATTTGTTTTCTTGTTCTCTTACTGATGCGATAGTTATGAAATAATTTATGCAGCATGGCGAGGCATTAGGACACTTTTTGATACTTTAAAGGATAAGAATGACGAATGCCTACAAATTTTCTTCAAGAATCGAAGTTTTCCAGTTCATATTCTACAAAAAAAAAAAACGATCACATTAAGTTTTATATTAATATTGTCTCTATATACAGTTACTTTTATATTCATACTAAACTATTTTCCACGTCAAGTATACTAACAATTACAGTAACATTTGCTGGGTTTGTTAAGTCGAATGCTGTTTTTCCAGGGAGGGTTACAAAAATAAACCACAATTAAAATAACAACGGTTTGGTAGAGCCAATACATCAGAGCAAGTACAATAAAAGAGAACGAACCTGAACGAAATTCCTTTTGCAAGTCGCTCGAGGAAAATGAGAACAAGAAGCAACAATATTTAATTTCTCTAAATCCTTAATGTTGTCGAAACCTGGCGACTGTCAAAGTGTTAAACGAGACACCCTATCGAGGACCTATCCGAAGGCCGTGTCTCGACGAGATAAATTGGTACAAATGGTCAGTGAACGATAGTCCTCCCCGTAAACCGATCCCCGTAACCGAACTACGATTAGTATAATTGTTTGATAATTATATACCTCGGACGAACGAGCGAGACCGATGGGCGCGATCACAAAACGTTTTCGCGGAGAATTGTCAGTTGTATCTGACGGACACCGGATACTTGAGGAGCGAGGAACACGATCTCGGCCCGACCGAAAACAGGATCGTCGAGTGTTCCTGCAGGACTCTTCCGGGATATTTCGTTGGCTGGATCCACAACCTCCAGGATCGGTGGACCAACGGCTACCGCGAGGCTAGATAACTATCTCTTGTAGCATATAGATTGGAAACCGCGGACACGATCAGGCAGACGCATTTTGACATAAACAATATTCTGCAGTATTAATACGTTAAGGCGAACAATTGTGCATAATTACATAATAAACGGTATGCGAGGCCGTTGACGCGGCCGGGGACTGCCAAGGAACGCCATTGCGGGTTGCACAATCCTTTATGCTCGAAGCTACTCTAATTCCGGAACATTTCTTCTGAAGAAGATGGCTTTTTGCTCTTGTACGACTCTATTTATTTATTCGTTCTCATACACTACTCGGAAAGAAATGAAATCGACAAATTGTGCTTCATTTATAATTTAACAGCACAAAAAAGCACATCTTACCACACGAAATTGAAAGAAATCAACGAAAGAAATTTCCCGAAGAACGTGTGATGATTAAATACAAAGAGATTTACTGAATATAATAAACTGTGGTGGTGTGAATTACAGTACAGTGAATTCTCGATATATGTCAACGACGCGGGTCTTGCCAGCGTCATGTATCGTCCAGGAAACATACTAGAGCCGTGTTATGTTTAGATTCCTCGGCGTGCGAGGCCTCTCGAGCTTCGTGGCCCCTCACGGGAATAATTCCGCGACGTTTATCATCCAGGCCTTGGCGACATATATAGAGAAATCATGTATGATGTATTCTAATTTTTAGTAACGCTTCGGATTATTTCTCTCTGCTTGAATAAAAGAGGGTTTGGAGCAAAATGGAGAAGATGTCCTCCTCTTGACGAGGTTTGCTCGCACATTAACAGCCACGTTGGTCACAAACGAATGACGCCATTCTTTGATCAGAATGTTCATGGTAAAACGTTTGAGTAAAGTAAATTTTATTAGAGTCTAAGGCAGGAGAACTGAGGAACTATGTTCAGTTTCGATTTCATTAACTCTCACACGTTCCTCAGAAATAGTTGTATAAAATATCCCATAATTGTCATCCACTTTCGTTTTACACCTTCATTTCGCCGATTATCCTACATTCGTGAAGGAACACAATTAATAACAACATAATCGTAGAGAAAGAAAGAATTATACAGTGTCTAAAACAGAAAATGGATGAATCACGCTCGGACGAACGTGTGAGGGTTGACTAAATAACTTCGGTGGATTTTTGTTGCTTGTGGCGTGGCATGACAACCACGCGGACATCTTGTACTCTAATGGCAGCCGTGGCAGTCGTCCTCCGCGTCAACCGAGGAGAAATCAATTAGAGGGTGAAGAACGTAGACAGTTACCTGCCCCCCGAACGTCTATTTGTATATATACCTGCTCGTGATGAAATAAAATTTGATGTACATATTTAATCACACCACCGTATCGTTTGAGACCCCCATGGAGATTGAAATAAAATCGCAGAAGCCCGACACAACAGCTGATCAGGATGGAATTGCACGTTTTGTGAGAGTCCTTGATGAAAAGTCCTTTTCCCCCCCATCGTCTGGTTCCGCTCGTATTTTCGCCAGGAGAGTCGGCTTTTTTCGCCAAGGCGTCGGTGTTCGACCTCTCGATATCGACCGGTTCGATACCGGGTGCGTTAATAACGCGCGTGGACCGGTGCAACACAAAAAAAAAATGAAAAAATGAATTGTCCGTGCGCGGAGGTGCACCGCCCGCCGCCGATGGAAAACCCCCGGAAAAGTAGGCGGACAATATTCGCGAGACGGATTTTTAATTGTTCTCTCTGCGGGTCGCGCGTATTTGTTAAAGAATTAGCATTTCAAAGAACGATTTCAATTAAGCCGTAATTAATTTCGCGGAGAACGTCGGGCAGACGCCGGGGAACAGCCGTGCATCTCATTACTCGCCTTACTTTCGACTTAATTGAAATCGGAGATCCGCCGGGACAAATTGAAGGTGTCAGCAGCGCGAGCTGAAAGGTGATTATTAAAAATTGGTTGGACCTCGAAATCAATATTTCACCGGTCGCTGCCTCGTCGGTTTCCCGCGTGAACCGAACCGACGACCATTAGTCCATTTAATTAGACAATCGCTTCAGAGATCGGCAATTCCACAATCAACAAGACGAATTGATCCACTCGGTATTCATAAATATTATTCATCTTTATTGATTAAATTGGTCATCTGTCTTGGTTACCTGACACAATACCAGCTCGAGAAAGTTTATACCGAGCGAACAACCTGGAGCGATCGATATAAATTATTTCGTTGTTAGTGAACTGGTGGGAACTATTTTAAACAGCAACGTTCAATGAGACTTTTTCAGCCGTTCATTTACACCGTTTTCAACGTCACTTTCGATTCTTTATAAATGTACGATTCGCTTACTCTCATTTTTTGGCTGAGCGAAACGAGTTCAACAAGCATCGTGCATAATTTCTCTTTCACTTGACCTCGTTAGCCAGCAGAATAATTAACAGACAAACCAGTAAATTGATTTACAAGGTTAAAAAAGGACTTTCGACCGAAGGATTTCAAGATATGGTAGGCTCCAGAGTCGCTTATTTCAATTTAGGATGAAATATTTCGATCGCGTTTAATAAGCTTGATTTAAAAGAAATTTAAACAGAGGTTCGAACACCGGAAAGAAAAGGTTCTTCAGCGAGTTTCCGCGGACAATGGCCGGCTAGTTCAAAGAAACCGAGCTCTTGATCCGCCAAAGCCGGGAAGATGTATATTCGATCGCGAAAGTGTTAATAAAAAGCCGTCAGGCTCCCCCGGAAAAATATTGCCCCCCTAGGATCCTTCGGCGGGACGAATTATTGATAAACTACCCCCTCCTAATTCATGCACATGCGACGGCACACCGTACACAAAGGATCCTTTGAAAATCTCTGCGAGGCTGCATAAACCCGTCTTCAATATTCCCTAGATGGCCTCGGCAGGGGAGCCAGCCGGTTATCTTTCCCGGAGCTGACGGGAAACCGGCGGAAAAAAAAGAGGAAACCCGAAAAAGTATACCTTGCCAGTATAGTACATCTGATCTCGAAAGCTTTGTAGAATCTCGAGTATGCGTACTAACCAGTGGACCACGAATGCCCGGATAATAGAACAATTACCTAGCTAAAGTGATAGATTACAGTTTTCCAGGTTCACATAACAGAGAATGAGATCGTCGGTTTGGATTATCGAGGTTCTACTAAATCGTGGATTGAACAAGTAAATATGCTCCGAACGAGGTCATGTTGGGGCTCATTTTAATGAGCAAAGAAACAACATAAAACAAGAACAAAATTTTGTCATTAAAGTACCATTGTCTCGTTGGTCTATCCAGTCCCGTATCGTGTTACGCTTCTCGGTTATCGTGACGGGATAGACCCAGCGATGGTGGGGATAAATTTCGCACGAACACCGTGGACATCTCTCGCACGTATATCGAGGCGTTACTGTACTTAGATTTAACCTACTGAAAAAGCAAGAAATGGAGGAGAGGCGTCGGCGACGGGGCGTGAAAGGATTCGACGTTAACAGCAGCAACAACGCCGGCTAGCTGGAACAATGGTGCTGAATGGTCCCTGAACGATTAGGTATTCCAATCGTCGCGCGTTAGGGGTCGCTGTGAAGTGCGGCGGAGGGTTGGAAGGGGCCGGCGGTAAGAGGGTGGCAGAACTCGCCCAATAAAATGGTAATTCCTGTTTGCAGAAGTTAACCATGCGAGCGAGCCTGGAGATTCGAGTCCATGCGTACTCCCTAACTCCAAAGGCTAATAATACTCCGGTGAGAGAGAGCGAGGGAGAAGGGAGAAGGGGGGAGGGGGCGCGAGAACCCAAGCCTGCCAACAGTGATATAGTTGTACGGAAAAGGGCCGGGGCCGCCGATCATCTTGAAACCCGAAGTAGTACCTCGAATGCGTGAGAAGCACGTGGACAAGTCGTGGAACGCAGAAACGCCTGGAACACCGTCGAATAAAAGGGCAAGTGCCCTGGCCGCCACCCTTTCGAGTGGATTTTCGAGTGTCGTATTGCGTGAAATAGTTGCCGTCGATTGTTTAGCGCCGGGGGTAACCGGCGCCCGGGCGGCTCGGCGCGACACGTAACTTCGAAACTGGGTTTCGAATTGCACCCCGATATTAGATTCGTGAGCACAAGATTTACATTTCAGTGGATCAGCGAAAGTTTTCTGTCTGACGGCGGTGCCGAACGCGGCGGAAGTAAAACGCTCAACTTTGGAAATACCCGCGCCTGCATTAGCACGATCGCTTGCGCCTCGACGGCTAAAGAGAACGAGCGCTAAGAATCCCTTAATTGTTTCGGGCTGCTCTCGTTTGCGAACGGAATTTTTTCGTTCCTCCTCGAATAAAAAGAAATGGTCATCCGTACTAGAGGTGAATCTGCACCTCCGGATCGGTGGACATTGCCGCAAAATTGTTTGTAACAAAGAAAATGGTTGTTAAAGTTTTTCTTTACATCTACGTCGAGAAAAGAGAAGAAGTTTGAAAGGAACCATATGTCACAAACAAATAGAGATACAGTGAAACCTGTTTTCGTGCTGTAGATAGGGACCGTATAAAAGAAATCGCACAAAAGAAATATTCAGAAAATTCGTAAATAGCTATAACGAATAATTTTTGACAACGTATTAAAAAAAATTTTTTATGCAGTGGAGAGGGACCGCATAAAAAAAGTCTGGCTTAGAAAATATGTCAAAGATTTACGAAATAGCGAGAAAGTGTTTACCAAACCAAATAAATAATTAAATTACGCATGGAAACATGGAGAAATTTTAATAATGCACATAATTCAATACTACTCGTCCCAGTCCAAAACGCGCATCTTCTTGTGATGAGAATATTACAAGGGTGTTATAATGCCAACACCGTTGGCATTCATATACCGCATAAAAGAAGATCGCACAAAACAAATCGCAAAAAATAAAACTCGCATAGAAAAGGGCCGCACAAAAATAGGTTTGACTGTATAAGCTGTTAAAGTTTCTGTGAAATTAGATTATGTGGAGTTATACGTATATGAAAAGCCTACTACTACAGTCCACCTGACCGTGTCGATGAGACAGAACATGTGCGCGTGCCTCGAGGGACAAACGAAATTTAAAGGGACATTCGTCGCTAGGCTCGCACCTAATTATTGTCAGCCCGTTCGAATAATAAATTTGAAGCTGCAAAATATGGAAGAAAACCTTCTATCTAATGTTATACGTGCTGATGCTAATTCTACAAATTTTTCAGAACGATCTGTTCCTCCGTCGGATCCACAGCACACTATTCTTGACTCGCGCGAATACGTCCGAATAATTATTATGCCTGTAAAACGAGGTAAACAAATTCTATCGGCTGAATTGCCGACCCGATTTCCCGGAACTTCCGGATTTTTTATCTAATGTTTACAGACCCACGGCGTCTGACCTGCATAGTATAATCTGACCGTGACACATTCGTGCGAACGAAGCGGCTAAAATCACAGTATTATTTTGTTCGTAGTCGGAGTAACTTCTTCTCGTTCGCTGTCACGATTTTGTTAAGTGTGTAGAGTTCAGTGATTCTAGTCTAATTATTCGGACGTATTCGCGTGAGTCAATAATAGTGTACACGACGGCGGAACAGAAGATTCGGAAAAAATTGTAAGTGTACTTTCCATTAGTATTTTATAATGTAGGATTAGTGTTCGTATGCAGAACATTGGATATAGGGTTTACTTTCATACTTTGCATCTTCGAATATATGATTATTAGAAATGCTTGTACACAGAAAATTAAAATCGCGTAAAGGTTCTTATTATATTTGACTGAAGTTTTAAAAGATCAATCATTTTATGAACGGCATGTTTCTAGAAGCTTGTTAATAATATTATTTTAGCGAAAGTCTAATGCCTCGTTCTGGAGAGGAGAGTTTTTAGGTGGCGGTTCGTTAGTCGCGTATTATTCGTCGTAATGACAAAGTTCGAACGGTGTGCAGCGTATATCGATAATTGATTTGGCCCAAGTGGCCGGCCACCAATACACGATATATTACGTTAAGCACACGGCGCAGAGATTGGAGGCGGCAGACAATCTCTTAAGGGTTGAAATTGGCGCGGAAATCGTGGCTTTATTAAATTTGTTTAGGGACAGGTAAGGGGAACGGAGCGGGGTAAGAGCGGGGCCGGAGGACCTAGATTCTGGGAGAGCCGCCGTCGTCGTCTGTCTAATATTGCTCGATGCTTGGCCTGCCTAACCTTATTGCCCCGACAAAGTAAAGAACCGACAAGAGACCCGAATAAGACCAGTTTAGGACCGACCAGATCAATGAAACACCAAACCAGCGGGGCGGAATGCTCAAACAGTCCCGAAGACAATTCGGTGGCTGTGATGGAAATGGATACCGAGCGTTCAGGGTATAACAGGCAGCCTCCCTTCTCTCTCTCTCTCTCTCTCTCTCTTTACCAACCATCCTCCGTCCTCGCTAATCCGATCTTCAAACTACAGTTTCTTGTTCATTTTGCCTGGAAGTTAGCTGCAACAATCTTCTATCTACCGTCGAACTTCACGAAGTGCCAACATTTGTTCATTCGTATCGACCGAGATGGTAATCTACAGAAATTTTTCATGGCTTTAAAATACTGTTGATAAACAATTGGACACTGAATTTCTCCAAAAGGTAGATTATAAATTGTCTTGTTATTTACAATTTTTGCTGCTTAGAATACTTGCATTTACAATATTCAGCATATAAAACATGCATGTTACATCGAAATAATTAAAAACAATATGGCGTCTACGGTGAGATGGTAGTTCTAAGAAGTTCACAGCATTTACAATTTCACAAATTTACATGTTTAGTGAAACTAAATTACTACGTCGCTCTAAACAATATAATGCAGAAGTTACTGGCTCATAATTTCTTGAAACTTATAATTGAGTATGAAGAATTTTTGTGATAACAAAATGAAACGCTAAGTAGTTACTACCGATATTTAATAGTATTATAACACACGTCGCTTCAGACAAATTGCGGCGTAACGCCTTGGAGAAGCAGAAAGACGAATAGAGTGAAGGACAAATTTTCAGATTTCCTAGGGGGTAGTTTTCGACGAAAAATGGACTAAAATTGGTCCCAGGGTCGGTGAAACCGCAGAAAATTGCGCATCCTCGAAACCGGGCAGTCAACTGACGAACTAAATAAATAAACAGGGGTAATAAAATCTGTTCTCTGCGCCGAATATTTCGCCACACCCCCGCTGCGAGAACGAAAGACGTCCTCATCCAGCCGATCCAATTACGTCGACGGTAGTAAACCAATCAAGGTCGGCGACCCCTCCCAAACCGCGGAAAACGGTCCCACGTCATTCGAAATAGATATCGCGGTATGGTCCGAGGGGATGGTCGAGGGGGTTTGCGCAGTTAGGCTAGACAATGGCGAGTCCGTGGGCGAGTCGGTCGGAGAGAACCGCGCGCCCGCCGGCTGTTTAGCATTATTAATTAGAGCCGAAGTCGTTCTAAGTTGGCGAGTACATAAGCAGAAATAATATTTGCGCTGGCGTTCATTAGGCGGCGGTGGCGGCGGGGGTGGGGCAGGAGATGGCGCCACAAACGGGCCGGATTCTCATTAAAATAACCTTGCCTTTCCTTCTCGGCGCGACACTGCGCGCCCCTCTGTCGGAGGAGGAAAAACAATAAAAAGCGTAGGAGTACAGGCGAAAAGAATGAAACGAAGGGGGTAAACGGGGGCAGGGGGGGGAGGGAAGGATGGAACAAAGTGAATGAGGATAGGCAGACCACCCCCGTCGATCCCCTCCGCTGTTCCTTGCCTCTGTTCCACCCTCTTTGTCGGAGGCAGAGAGCAGGAAGGCGAAGAATGGGGCGCAAAAGGGCGGACGGTGGGAGAGAACGAGTTACGGGGGTAGTTTGGCTACCACTAGGTAACTTAAATGAAAGTCGCGGTTACCCCCTTAACGCGAAAATACGCTGAGGGAAAATTTCGTTTTTTCACCCTGATTAATGTAATACTCGACGTCGCTGGCTGCCGCTGCCGGCCACGTTAATTGGTCATTCTCTGCTCGGCTTTGATTCTCCTCCTTCTACGCTCGCCACCTGCAGATCAACGCGTATCTCGGCTGCACGCCTCGCTAACTCTCTCTCTCCCTCTCTCTCTCTCTCTCTCTCTCTCTCTCTCTCTCTCTCTCTCTCTCTCTCGTTCTCTTTTTGGCGAAAGACAATTCTCCGAGACTGAAAATAAATTTTCTGCTCATGCTGAATTAAAAGCCTCTGCAAATTCGCGTTTGAAGGAACCGTATTCAGCTCGGATTTCTCTTTCTCTCTTTCTCTCTCTCTCCCTCTCTTTCGACGCGAGTGAAACCTTCCTGCTCCACCAGGCTAAAACGGATAAACGCGCGAAGCTCTTATTAGGTCTCAATTATGACCTGGATAATTTTGAGCGACGTAAATTACTCGCGATGCACGCGGCACGCTGCTCCTGCGCTTCTGCGCTCGCTTTTTCTTTCGCTCACTGTGGGAAATCGCGCGGCGATGATGGTAAGTGAAGAGTATTTTAAACGTCGTTTTATTAGCGCTTCGCTCCAGTTTAACGCAATTAGCCGCGGGTCTGTGTGCCGGCGGATTGTTTCTTCGAGCCACAAATTAGCGGACGGTTCTGCGACCTGTGTGAGCCGACAACCGTGCATTTTTTCGTACGTATCTGATTCGAGACTGATGGCAATTCGACGCGAATCATTTTCGTACATTAGGTTGCTGCAAGAATTATGAATTCTTTCACTTTGTATTTTGCAGACGATTTTTTTTCTTTTTAGTAAATCTTGTTGCTTATATTTGCTTCCCATGTATCATCTTAAAGCTTGTAGATTGCCTAATCTGTTCTAATTATATTTGGGTCTTACAATAATTTTTTTAAAGTCGGAGCACCAATAGAAATTATTAAAAAGATTATTTATTTTAAAACACATCGATAATAAAATAATTCCCTGGTTGATTTTAACACGGTATTAGTATGTAAATAAATATAGCTGGAATATTTTCCATAACTGAAAACGTAGTTTCCTGGAATTTTCAACCCAATTCTTTTCAAGAATGTTGAGAATTGAAATAGTGTACTGAAAACGGTTGGGAACCTATGGATCCTTGAAACCCATTGGAACCTGTATTTCATGGTATTGAGTAGATTTTTATAAAAATTTATACGATGTTCAGAGACCGACAGAAGTTCCGGACTGCGAATCGTTTCCAGTGACCGTAGGAAATAAAACATTTACCGTTGAACTCATCAACGTCCGGGAATCGGGGATTAATAAAATATATAAAATATCTAATTTTCAGTTACAAACGTGGCGCATGTAATCCCATGAATAAACGTTCGTGAATGCATCGGGCCGGATGAAAGGCCGGATTACCAACCGGAAAATATAAAACGACGCGGAGTTTTTCCGGCGGGGGCGGGTCGGCCCTGTTATTTTTCGTTCGCGCACCTCTATTATAAATATAATCCACTTGTCCGCCATTCGACAGCAATCAAAATCTGCATTTCCAGGGAATTTATCATTATAATACTACCATCGACGGTAATCCGTTAAAAGACCGTCGCGCAGCGAACAATTTTTTCTCTCGTGCGCGCACACACGTCCACGCACACGGGTTGTGCACCGGTAGGAAAATACAGGGTGGGCAATCAAGTTCGTCGCGTGATAAAGAAGCCTTGATGTTAGCCGTGAATATTTATTAAAATTTCAATTTACGCGGTTTTAGAATTCTTTGCCAAATTTTTCTTTAACTTTTGTGTAGAAAGGTTCTTCGCGAATAGAAAGCTTCATCGTATTTGATGTTACAATGAAGCAAATATAAATACATTAGTGATTTTTAATCAATATTTCTCGTCATATTTTTTCTACCATATTATCTCTCAAATTTTTCTGTCATGTAAAACGTATTTTTATACGGTGAATAATTTTAACTGTGATTCGCTGTATGTGTCACTTATCAGCGGAAAAAAATATTTAAAAAATTGTGAAACGTTACTGAAATTATTGCTGCTGGGATGCTCTGCTTAACGGTTTGCTTCGAATAATTATCTTCGAAAAAAAAATCACGTAACCAAGATTTCTAAGATTTCTTGTTATTAATCTATACATAGACACACTGTGTTAATTATAAGTGAGGCTGTGTAGGCTTACGTGAAAGCTTATTTAACTTAGAATTTATTAAACTATTATTTGGCGATTCCAGAATCGATAATATACTGAAAGGGGGTAGAAACAAATTTTTAATACAATAAGCAAAAACTTATATTATAAAGAAGAAATAGAAAAATTGTTACATAGTCGGAACCACTTTTCCGAATAATTGCTTTTCGCACATATTGTTTCATTCACTTCGTGTATCATTTCATATCCATCGATTGAGCTTTCGTAACGCAATATTTTTCAAATCCGAATAAAATGTATATGGCACGAAAAGGATTCGAAGGATATAACATAATTGAAGCTAACAGACCGATAAAATTGCAACAAAGGAGCCCTTTGGTTCCAAGGAGATTGTAGAACAATAAATTATTATTCGATATTCAAATAATAAAACAAAATTAAACACAAAAGAGAAGATGCAAACTTTCGAAGACGGTTCTGTGCATTAACAATAGCAGTTATTACACGACTTTGCATAGTAAAGCGGACTCTCCCAAATAAAATAGTAAACTTAAATATTACATTGTGAATACGGACACGAGTCGAAGCAAGAAAGACGGTTAGCCTCTGAAATTTACTTTAAAAACTAAAAATATCTATACTATTCGATTTTTCTCAGACCCAAAAAAGTTGACCCTCTTATTTTTCCTGAAAGGGGTAGGTTTTCGCACCGCGTGAAATCAGCCACCCCCGCGCTCGCTTTGACCGGGAAACACGCTCGCAACACCGTGTACAGCGCGCGAGCGGGTTCGCCGTCATAAATTCGCGTAGCGGAATAATAAAAGGATAATAAAGTCGTAGTCCGATGTTCCATCGACGGTTTAATTAAACAATTTCGCGAGGTGGGGGTGGTCGGGTACGTAATTGGAAAAAAATCGGGCGGAACCGGTATCGGCATCGAAGGGCGACTTCCGGGCCGGGTCACGGGCACAGGGGTTGGTCAGCGAAGGGGGTGGTGTTCGTTCGGTCAGAGGGGAGGTTTGGGGGCGGGGGTGGAGGTGGAGAAACGAGGGAGAGAGAGAGCGACGAGGGGTGGAGAGAGAGGGAGAGAGAGAGAGAGAGGGAGAGAGGGCGGTGGAGAAGTTCCGAAATGAGTACCCGTGCAAATACGCCAGGATTGTTTCTGCCGCTAATTGCTCGGTTTTTTGCAGGGGCTCGGCCAACAATCGATTTGCATTTCAAAGGTAGCCCGGCATAAAAATAAAATGCGCCCCGTTAAAAGTTGACTGGCGCCGGCACCGATTCCACTGTATGCGTGCCGATACCGTGTATCTTCGCGATCGTACGTATACCCACGCACACGCCGGCCACGGACGACAAATTGCATAAAACTCGTGCCGGATTAAAGCCGTCGATGGAACAACGTCGATTCGCGCACTTTTTTCCTCGGCGACGATCCGCCGAGCACCGATCATTACTCCTGAATATAATGTTTTTAAAGTTCCGCGCCGTTTACACCGAATGCCACCCCCCTTCATCGAGGATTTATCGGACGGACTCGTCTTGGCTCCAAGAGTTTCCTAATTGCGTTTCGTTCCGGTCACTTCTGCCCCGTAATTTTTCGATATTAACTTCTTGCCAATCGAATGAAATTTCAAGCGAGCGGAAGTACCTTTTACTATTTATTAACTATTGCCCAACTAATGCCGGGTCATATGAAAACATCCCCTTAGGGATGTTTGTCCGTCGAACAATTACTCCCAAAAAATGAAACTGAAAAATCAACATTTATCAATTACTCATTCAACCATTTAAGTTCTTTTAGATCCGAATAAAATTCCTAACTAAAATTAATATTTAAACCTGGATTCAGCGTGTGTAGAATTAAAGATAAGTACTTGAGGGCTTGTTAATAAATTATTTAATGCCGATAGCAATTTTATTCGTAATAAAATAAGTTACTGGTTATCTCGTTCTGTAATTAATTATTACAGACACAAAAGTGACTCTAGGCGGAATTCATTCATAATACATTGATTCATTTACGCACATATTGCAGTACGCAATTGAAATATCGATGAACGCGTCTTTGTAATTTATATAGTAAAATGAAATTACTTTGATCGCGTGATACTTCTTTCGAGATTATGTTTCTTTCTTGCATTCTAATTTTCTTTTTATTTAATTGCCGTGTAAATGATACGTACGCTATGTTTAAGTACGTTTAAACATTTTTTAAACATAACCTGATCTATAAAATTTCATCGTGACTTTAAACTAAAATTGTTTGGTTATCAAAATATGAAAACGGTGCAACAATATTATACTGTTTCAATATATTTCTTAATAATTCCAAAACTAGCCGCATGTCAATTTTGCGTTAAAGTCTGACTGAACAAAAAATTAGACTTATCAGTGAATTAGAAGTTACGGTACCCAGTGGCGAAATTTCTTGGCCAGATAAATCTACAAAATTAAAAGTCGCAGCGGCTTTTAGAGATTAAAACGGAGTAGAATAATTGAGGAAGTCGAAATTATGTAGGATCGAGTGCGGTGGCTTGTGTTTCGAGGTGGCATTTTATAGGGAGCGAAACACACTTTGAAATCGTAAGTGACGAGCAATTAATTTGGGAAGGAAATTTGCGAAGGGTATTGCGTTAACTGGAATCAACGTTGACGCGTGATTCGAAGGGTTCAACGAGGAGGTCCGACGGGGTGGAACCTGGAACACGGTGTCCCCGCAGGACGAATATTTCGTTTCCTGCGACGCAGGGTGACAGGGTGCAGTATTTGATTTTACGCAGTACGCATCGGGCGGTTTCCACGAACGTTAATTATCACTGTCCACCTACAGTCTCATTACATTCCAATCGACCCCTTAATCAACGCATGATTGGTGTACTAATTGATTGCTACTCCGTAATTATAACGGCGCACTGACGGATGCCGGTATCGAAACCTCCAAGCATCGAGAAGCGGTCGCTGGGAACTATACCGAAGTTTGCACGTTTGTTCTAAACAATAACACACCCCCTACCAAAAAAACTACATTGTTGTTACTATCAAAATTTAATTAAAATACTCATTTCATTACTAATTGCTTCCGACAGGATTCCTTGATAAATCCTTTCTAGAATTTACAGTTCTTCAGTAAATCTCGTCAGTATTTCTTTCACATTTTAAAATTATAAATGATTGGTTCGAAAACAAAGGTCCTAAATCGTCCGGGACATGATAAATGATGCTTCTAATGACATAGATATTTTCTTATTTCATGAAAGAATAATTTTCAGAAGTTTTCGGATATTTATACAATAATTAATTGTTTGCGGGTAGGGGGGTAAGTTTGCAGGATAATGTGGAGGATCCTGGGACACAATCGTCCTTTTGTGATCAGGCTCGGGACCAGTGCTGCAACGTAGCGACGAGAATTCGAACGAGCAGGTTCGTTCGTGAGGGGATCGATAAAATGTCGGTAAAAATCTCGACACGGTCGGGAACATTTGATTGGGATCAGATAAGGTAGAATCGTGTTCGTACCAACGTAAACCCAGTCAATAAGTACGTTGCCGGTAATAACAGGCGAATTTGCTAATGAATTCTCGATAAAATTACGTCAATAATTTCTTTCATATCCTTGTATTTCCTTCTAATTTGTATAGCTCGCGGCAAACATTGGTAAGAGAAAGAAGCGACTGCAAATGGAATTTGCGAAACGATCGACAGTAAATAAAGCAACCCCTTAAACATATTTAAAGGCATTAAAACGCATCAATCGGCGAATTTCTGTACTGGCGCATATTCAATATTGCATGAAACGTTCGTGGCTCCAATTATTTCGAATTATCTGTATAGAAATTAATCCTATTCATACGCGGTAGCTCTGATCCCACTCGTTAAAGCGGTTCTAATGAAACGAGTTCCCGTTTCCCCTCTATACGTCTACCATAATCGCGCTGTTTACAATTAGTAACATTAATTCGACATGATTTCCGGTTCGTGTACACCGGCGGGGGGAAGAGAGACCGGGAAACGGGATAGAGAGAGAGAGAGAGAGAAAGAGAGCCGCGAATTTGTATAGAATTTCATTAAGCCAACGGTTAACCACTCATCGAACCATAGAACGTAACTGGTGGTCGGATTTGTACCAATTATTAGAAAATGTGTGTATAAGCGGCTTTGCGCGATCCATGGGCTCGGTTCGGCAAATATTTGATGGCTTCCCAATGGACACTGTTCAAGCAACTGCTATCAAATTTGCTCAAGGAGGACTATCGTTGCCGATGCAGCTGATTATGGAATTCGCGGAAAAACTTTTTCTTCACCTTTATCCTGTTGAACCTATAATTCATTCCTCTGTCGTTTTAATTCGTTTCCGCGACACCGTCGAACCAGCAAAGCGACTATGACGGCTAAATAACACGAATTATTTAATACACGACCTATCGCTGATTATTTAGTCCTTTTTGAAAATTTGTTATCGGTGGTCAAGGACATATTTGAGGTTTGTCAAGAGGAGTAGCAATCTCATGAATTATTAAATCATCCGTACTAATATATCCATACTACTTATGTACAAATAGTCACAATTTTTGTCATAATAAATATAAATACGTTATTATTGGTTTAAAGAGATGGGCTGTGTTTCAGAATTACACGCTAACTGCTATGCAATTTATTTTAGCATGACAGGAGCGTTTGTCCAAACATGAATATTAATGTTTAATAAATTGAGTGTATCAAATTTGCTTGAAATTTATGAAGTGCAGGAGAATCGAAAGAATAACTAATAGCACAGATCTTAATTTCCTAGCTATTGATTTATTAAAACTACCAGGTCTATACTATATTATATACATACACTATACAGCACACACTGTATCAAAAATCCTACTTTTAATCACTCGGGAAATCATTTTTAATGCTTTGTAGTTGTACTGCAACATAAATTGTTCTGATTGCATCTATTTTTTATGATCGCCGAGTTGATGGTCAACGGGTTAGTAGAATTTCTGGAATGTAAATTGTTAAAGTAAACTTCGTGTAGACTTCAAGCCATCTAGATCTGCCCTCAATCTTTATATACCTTTACAAACTAGTGGTTCCAGTTTGCCTATTATAAAATAAATTCTTAACAAGATCCTAGTAAAGCAACAAATCCATAAAGAATTCTGTTAGAAGAAAACTGACATTTAAAGAATCGCTATAGAAAGTAAGCCACGATCTAAATCATGCGCACTACCACTCCCCGTTACCATGGATACCAACTTCAATTTATGGCAGCTATCTTCAAACTCTGTCGTCTCACGCAACCCTCAAAACTTTAAACGTCTTTTACTGAACCCACACCAAGAGCAATAATTATAAATCAAGTAGCCTAAATTTTTAACTTTTCTTTATTTTGAAAATTCTTTTTAAATCTCGGAATTACGCCAAGTATACAAGAGTTAGTCAATATACAATTACACTCCGCTCTTTAGCGTTTGTTACGTGAGAAGTGTGTATCTATTGGGTAGACGAGTACACAAATAAAAGCTGTATAGATGTATTGTCAATTTCAACTGAATTGCATCGGTCAACGGTACACTGCGACATAGTAACCATAGAACGTCATATGACAAATGTGTTCAAGTTCGAAATCAATGAGACGATACCAATTCAATGACTCTTTTATTTTTAATTATTTCTTTATGAAACTTCTACCGGCATACTTGTGACATTTTCCTGATTAAACCGAGACCAAACATGGCATAATTCGGGGCGCATTTGCCTGTTCAATCGACGGTTCAGTAAGACCTCTGTTATCCGAACCAAAGCGTCCCAATTAATTGCACAAATCTGAAAAGAGTTAATTCGTCACTGTAGCTAGATAACTGTTATATTATCCGAACACTCATATTAACACTCATGATAAGTGTCACGAACATATTGATAAAAGTGTGTCCACAATAGCATGAATTTCGACCGTGGAGGCTGTTGTTATACTCGCTGAGTCTACGATTGGCTGATGCAAACGAGTCGAAACATACGTCACATCAGCACTAACACTGCTTTCGTACAGCTACCGATCAGTAGATCTATATCTCTCTGAAAACAAAGGTTAGCTGGGGGATGTAACTGGCTCATGGACCAACCCTCGCAGTTGAAAGACCACAGATCTCCGCAAAACAATGAACTCCGACGATCACTCGAATCTGCCACCAGAAGACGCCTAATCCCCAGCGCGCCTGATCGCCGACACCTATCACGCCTTGTTCCGTGGGCTCTCGCGGGTCTTTGGCGGGCTTTAGCGGGCTTCGCCAGCAATTCGAAGTTTTTAATGGAGATTTGCACTGCTCGGCCGGGCCAAAGAGGTCGGTATAATCCAATAGGGCCCCATTGTCTGCCCGTTCTCCGGACATAACCAACCCCCTCCGCCGATGTATACGTTTCTCTGTCGCTCTTGCCCGGTTCTCGGCTACACCACAGCTGTACAACACGGTCACAAAGACGTGTTCCTATGTATATGGATGCGACACTGCACCGGGAAGCAATGCATATTCAAAATCCAGCCGCGGGCGGCTTGCCAGGGCAACGGAGTCTCTTGTTTTGCTACAGGCACGGAGCACGAGTCCGCAAATTCGGTTACTTCATTTTGAGCCTTGACCACCCCTTTGGCCACCCACAGGGTACCCTCTGCCCCTCTTCACCCCTTCGTCCCTGGACCCCCTCTCGCACCCTCTCGCCGCCACCTTCCAGCAACCTCCTCTACCGCCACCGACCACCTCCTTCCACCCCCGTAGAAACGCTACGCGTTTTAACCCCTCGGCGTATGTCCGGGGTTATGAATTTTAATAGCTTTACGCCGCGCCACGTGGGGGTGGTAGGAGAGTCCGCGCGGGGGTGGTCGAAGGGTGCTGGCTCCGGGGGCCAAGGGGGTGGGGCCGGGGGTAACCAACCCCCGCGGGGGAGGGAGGGAGGCTCTGGAAAAATGGCGGCGAGTTTTTCGCCCGTCAAACTGTCGATAGATTAGATTAGAGAAAAAAATGCGCGCGCGTTCGCCGGCAAGCTGTGCGCGCGTGTTGTTCCCCGTCTCTCTGCGCGCTGCCACCCCGTCGTGCTGACAGAGACCGAGGAACCGGGCCCTGTACCAGAGCAAAAAGGACAAACGAATAACGTCGAGTTCCATAGGCAGCCGCGACCTGAACGCGACACGTTTTTCCCCGGCCGGTTTCCGTGCTTTTCTGTATTCTTCAATTTCACGATCGTCCTTTTTGTTTTCGTCTCTCCCTTTCTCTCTCTCTCTCTCTCTGGATTTTTTTTTTTTTTTTTAGTCACACATTTACGTTTCAGGCGTTGGTCCCCGAAGCAAAAAATCACGAATTCGCGACGGTTCTTCGCGCGACGCCGCGTCACTGCCTGCCACGATCGAGCGTTGTCAATTTGCGAAGAGCGAAACCACCTTCCGAAATGCTCACTCGATTATCTGTCTACTTGCCGTTTAAAGTAATATTCTTCCCCGTCATTATGGGCGAATTAACGCGTGACAAGTAATTTCCGCAGCGATGCTTACGAATATTTATCTGTTGGGTCGAATCGTAAATAATTTCCGGTTTCGCGCATCGATTCTGTTTGTCCGTGAGTAGAAAAATCAATTACATTTTGGCCAATTGCCTGTGCATTAACACGAACGATAATTACATCCTTAATCGTTACGATTTGTTCACAATTAAATGGAAGGTCCTCTTTAGTATGCTAGGTTACAAGAATGCTGGCGACGTACGCGTTCATCTGCTTAAATGTTGCTGTCTGCAGAAACACGTTCATGAAACTAAAAATACACGGTTTTAGTACGATAGACAGGGAACAAAGCAAAATCTTTTTAAGTGATTGTCAGCCTTTGTGAATTATTCGTACAGAGGATAATATGATGAGATAAAGAAGTCAGCGCTATTGACTACAGCGTGAAAAACATTAATCTAATAATATTGGATGCGAAACACTTAAATCGATTAAAGTCTGACGAAGCAATTTTTCTGTAAAGATAATCATTTCTCAAGTGTTTCTCAGGTATATTCGTAACAATGATAAACACCTCTGAATAAGTAAGTGTACTCCGTAAGTGCCCACAAAAATCCCAACAACTTTAAAATAAAGCAAGCTATTGTTTAGTATCTTTTATACTCCCATAACGGGAGTAAAACAGCCACTTCCGGTAGGAATAGTACTAAGGGAAAAAGGATTGAAATTTTTCGAAAACTAACCAATTTTGCCAGGCATCTCGAGTGATCAGATAATCAGCCGAAAGATCGACTTATCCTCGTTCCGCGTTATAGCAATCGACACGGTCATACGGTTTAAATTGTAGCAGTGCCATTCGGAAATCCCGGGCAGCGTCACCCGGGGGACCGCTTTGACAATAGTGTCAGCGGCTTCATCAAGTAAAATCATCGTCACCAAAACTCGCAGATGGCTAAACGTAACGCGTGCCACCCCCGTGCCCCTTGCCCCGGGGCGTCCACCCCCGCACGCCCCACGTTCGTTTCGCTGCGTCCTCCTTCCCTGCTCCAATTCAGTCGCGTAATCTACTTTTCGTTTTGACCGTGAATGTCGTTAGCACGTTATGAAACTCATTAATCTCGCAAATACTGCCCAACAATTTTGCGCCGCGTAAACGCACCATTGAATTGCCGCGCCGCGCCGGTCGCTCTAATGGCAAAAATTCCGCGGGTTCCACCCCTTTCTTTTCTATCGGGGCGCGGCGGACCCCGATTTCCATTCGGTCATTCGACGTGCCGTTCACTTTCAACAGCGTTCTGTGATCGCTTCGCTGTCTGAAGAACGGTCATAGCTCGTCAAGCGACTGCCAAGTAAATGGTACTCGTACAAATCGGTCATTTAAACCAAGCTGGACGTGGGTAATAGGATACTGAGATATTAACTCGAGACATTTATGACAACCACAGCTGTAACCATTGAAATTCTTACTTATCAATTTTCTTTTCTGAACCCACTTTATAAATTAATCCTCTTAACTGACTCAATCTATATCGCTGCTCGACGCTGGAAGGGTTAAACTGGATCCCTTTCCAAAAAAGAAATAGAAACTAGATGTTTGTGTCCTTGAATAAAAATGAATTCTTGCCATCCGA
Source organism: Halictus quadricinctus (assembly GCA_028454245.1). Lineage (NCBI taxonomy): Eukaryota > Metazoa > Arthropoda > Insecta > Hymenoptera > Halictidae > Halictus > Halictus quadricinctus. Next base: position 16,380,973 of record CM052118.1, read on the forward strand.
GGGCACAAAACGAAATATAACCGTTTATTTTAGGTTGTTTTAATAAACCGAGATCAAATTAGAATGGGGAATTTTTACAGAAAAATAGACGAGAGTATAGTAAAATTGTTGTGCTTGGTGGTGCATCCCGAGAGTTAACCGTAGCCCAGTGTTCGGGTCTGGCAGTAGTATCGGCGCTGAAACGATCTCGCTCGCTGGCAACGAGTGCAGACAAGTGCATCAGGACGAAAAAAGGTGCGTGTCAAGTGGTGGCTGGTCCACCCCCGGCTGCCGGCGAGCCACTCGTCGGTAAACTTCAACGTTCTTTGCCGCGATTCCTCCGGTCTATCTCTCGTTCAGTCGATCTCCTCGCTCTCCCACCCCTCGAGAGGGTCTCATTTCTCTTTTAAGCCGCGTACAATGCGACAAATGAACCGAATTTGCGAAACTCGGGGATCCAGGAGCGGCGGATGGCCCTCCACAACAGTCTTAGTGGCCTGGCCTGGGCTGATCTACAGGCGTTAGAACTAACACCATTCAAGGTGTCAAGGGAAAAAGAGGTTGCGGGCTGCTGCAGGTACTTACGAAAAATCCCTCGAGATCCTGAAGAGTTCATTACCGGTGTACCTGGCCGGAGCGGCTGTCGTCGCATCCACCGAGGGGATATCCTTGCGGAGATTCTAGCGAACACCTCTGCGGACCCTTTCTCACGGTAATTCCTCCTGAAACGCGGATCTTGCAAGAACGATGCCCGACGATCATGCTCTCGTTGACTTCGATTTCCGGTGACAATAACCGATTCGGAATTGATTGAACGCCCCAAAAAGAAACATTAAATGCTACCGTCTGATTGAACTCGTTACCTACATGTCTTCACAATATTTCAAATAAAATGTATTGTATTCAACCTCTATATCGATACAGTGAATGCTCGATATATGTCAACAACACTAGACTTGCGTCATGAATCGTCTAGGAAACATGCCCGATCTGTATTATGTTTACACTACTTGGCCCCTCACGGGGTATACCCCGCGGTAGTGGGGATAAGTCCGCGACGTTTATCATCCAGGTCTTGGCGACATTTGTCCAGTCCTGTTTTACAACAATGTATACAGTACGATTTTCCCAAAACTGTTTTAAAACAATCTACACAGTACTATTTTTCAAGTACTGTTTTACAAACGATTTATATAGTAGAACGTGTAGGGTAATGGACCCAAGTACTGTGCCTACATTCATTATACTTATTTTTAGAGCATAATGAATATTAAAAAGGAGTTATTACATTTTTTCATTGAAATCAGTTAATATATGTTACACATCTTTTTTGTAATATTCATTACGCTTTCAAAATAAGTATGATCAATATGGGCACAGTAATTAGGTCCCTTACCGTAGTACAGAATAAAATATTCGCGAGTGGTATTCTTAATTTTAGATCTACATTATATGGACATTATTTTACCATAAATTGTGACGAGAACCGATTAAACGATTTTTCTGCTTTAAATGTAAAAGCATTTGCGTAAATGTGTCTATTGGCAGCAAGATATTGACGGTGCAATCAAGAAAGCATCTAGTCCAGCTTATCTCTTAAATTGTTAAGTGGTATCTAGTAAGTTGTCGCCTTTGCCCCACCATTTACGTTAATTGACATGGAACAGATTGAACAGTGATCGATCGAATTCATTACATCCTGTTATAGTCGAAAGTAGAAACCGAGTTATTTGCGGGGTGACATAGTTATAGTGCTGTGATACCGAAGTCCAGTAAATTTCCCGTAATACGATTAAAGTGCCCGTGAGATTAGAACTTTGCAAATTGGTCGCTTCATGTGACACATGACAAAGTAATTGGTTTACCATTACTCGGCATCCCCGGGAACGCTTTAACGGGATTATTTTGTATTTATAAACCACCAACATCGATTCCCCTCGAACACTCGTATTGCTTCGTCGATAATATTTTTCCATTTTCCGCGAAACCAGCAGAAAAACGTACTAAACATTCTTCTTTGATTTGCAAATAATACAGCAACGTGGCAGGTGAAAACGAGATTAAATGGCCAAAAAGAAACCGGTACAATGAACGACATAAATAGTTACATTTTTGACTTGGTCTCTCGTAACGAAAATCTGTGAGGAGACAAAATGAAACTAAGATTGTCGGTGCCATTCACCGATAATAAAACGGTACCATTTACTAAACCATACTACACATACCAAAAAATAGTATAAAGTGTAAAGAATTGATAGAATCTAAAGAAATCGATAGAACGAAAAGACAAATAATTAATTTGGACCTTCCTGCTTACGGAAATGATGACGTAAGATCCGTCGAGATTAAAATAAAATTATTCGCATCTTTCGCAAAGGACAAAGCGACGCGCAGGCTTTTCCAAAAGCAGCGAGAAACGTGACAAATTGACATCGAGGGACGATGTTTATCTAATTTTTCTTTGCGAACAACCGTGTATCTCGATCGAGAGCGCAACCCATTACTTATCGGGTGCAGAAAATGCTAATAATTATGATCAAACAATTTTCCATACAATATAAAAGAACTGCCATGTGTGTTTCTCCGGATGAAACGTCGCGCGAGCAATTACGATGTTTATCGCTGCGCGTGCACACCGTTGTGCGAAACATCGGAAAAACATCGCGTGGCGATTTATAATGTATCGAATCGTAAAACGCATGATGAGCAGACGATTTTCTTTCGTTGCGCCGGCGCACGAATCGACGATATATTAATCACCAACGCGTTTCAACGAAAAGTTGATAGAATCATGGATTATTAATTGTCATGCAAATACAGTGACGCGGCTGCAATCGAAAACGCGATACCATGCGCAACGAGCGCATTTTATTGAATTTTTCCGGAAAATTTTACATGATGGCGGACGCGCCGAAGGAATGAGGGTGACTTTTTCCATAGCGTTGTCAAATATGCTGTTGATATTGCAAGTGATGAAAGCTCCGCTAAGTGGACCTAGACTCCTCGAAATTCGATGCAAAATTTGTATATGTATAATCACAAATTCCCAAAAATTAAAAAATAAATAGTTATAGTAATTCACGAAGAACTGTACACTCTAACCCGTAAATAAATTATTCTAACTGTCGAGATCCTATTCAAATTTATGCTCTTGCGTTAACTAGCTATTTTCGATAGAAATATAATAATTAAGTTATTTCATTTTTAAGTCCATTGTGAAGTATCACTTTCTACTAAACTTACCGAGCCTTGAATCGAATGTATTTCGATTTTGTGTAATTTTGATTGCAACGTGTTGTTCGGTAAAGAAAATTTAATCGTTCCTGATGAGAGCATCTTTACAAATTCATTAATTGTGAAATGATGAAATCAATGAATTGACTGGTAGTGGTGTTCAAAATTCCGATTAGAAATTGCGGATTAGAAATTTGATATCGAATAAAATCGGCAAGCTGAACCCGAATTTCTGTTCCGATCGTTTGTTTCCCGTCGAGATGTGCAAATGGAAGAGGGAGGGAACGGTATGGCGATTGACTCGAAGAATGCGAATTTAATATGGCGGGCTTCTATAGATCGGGCCGCGTGATCAAGAAACGACACTGTTCGCTCCTATCCAGGATCAAAAATTACTTCCTAAAAAATCCTCTAACGCCGGAGAAAAAAGGAGAGAGCACCGGTGCCGAGCAGTTATTAGTTTTGCCAGCCGTAGAGCTTAAGTTTTAAGCCGGAAATCAATGCACCCGGTCGGACGGCTTTGTAAGCTTCGTTGTATGACGGTTTTAACGAGTGCGAGTCATGTAAAAGTGACGCCGCGCCCCGCTCGACCGAAAAATCCTCAAACATCTCCTATCTTCCGCTACCCAAGCAACTGTGCAGTCCGCCGTTGCCTCTCCTTCCTTCCTTCCGCCGAGCCCTCGGACGGTGTACACGGTTTCCGGTCGATTTTCACTTTTCAATTAAACGCCGCCATGCGTTTTCCCGGTTGATCCTCTTTTTAACAAGAGGTAATGATATTCCTGTTTTAATGAGACTCGGCAAAATTTAATGCGACCTTACGCTACGAAATTAACCCCTCTAAGAACGCATAAACCAAATTTAATGGTCTTTCTAGACCTCTTCTCGCCGACACTTGGATTTATGAGGGATTACGGCTCGCGATACGGCTCTTTAATTATCGGAATCTTCAAAGAAATAGACAATCTATTTATCAATCTCTTACTGTAGTTGCTAACTCGCAAGGTACTTACAATAACCGAAATTTTTATATACTTTGTCAGAATGCGAATCAACAAAAGGAATGATAAATATTGTAAATTCGGTGGCTTTTTTGAAAGAATTAAGCACCGGAGAAATGGCCCGAAGACGTCCAAATTTAAAGCGAAGATTACAATAGTCAAGTTAATTTGCACAATTTGCAACGATTTTCCGACGTTCGCACGCGCAGAGGCAGTTCCATCCACGGTCGCATTCGCGAGTTTGATCGATCATTTTTCCGCGGGGGTGGCAGAAGCGCGGAACAGAGCCGATGGCTCGCATCCCCGTGAAAAGCCAGCCATCGGAAAGTCCGAGTCGTCGACCCAGAACCGACTCAAAAATCGCCGTGCGTCGGAGTTAATCAACTCTAACCAAGGAAAGTCCTTAAACACTCCTCGGCCGGCCTCATCTTAGCCGGGGGATCTTGTTCGCTTTCCAATTAAGCGGCGCGCCGTGTTTAATTTCCACGGAAGAACCAACCTAACTGAAGCTGGATGGGATGCATCTTCGTGGTATCGATCAACCGAAAGCGGTCCGCTCTTTTCATCGACCACGCCGCGTTGCCTACACGACAAAAATGAAAAAGGCAACCAATCTGTCGGCACTCGCGATTGGGAACTTCGTTGCCACGTTTTTGGACGCTTGACGTGATTCGAAGAAAGATGAATTTAATCTTCAGAACCCGTTAATTATAGCTAGATAACGGATTTTAACGATAGGTTCAGGGGACCCCACAAAATGACGGGTTCTGATATTTTTAATTAAAAATTATTAAGATTCTAAGGATACGTGGGAATTTAGTCAGCAAATTAATTTCTTCCGGTATATATTATTTTAAAAGTATTACTAAAAATGTGGGTAATCACTTCTAGTCCTCCGTAAACTCAGTTCAAAACAGTTAAAGGATTCAAACAATTTAGGAGTATGTACATTGATGGATGTACATATTGGGGTGAAAAATTATCTATAACGCGTAATCGATCCATAATGGATTTATTCCACAAAAAGATTTTGAATGTCGGCAGAGTCGTTGGAATTTGAAAGATTTTCGAGAGGGAAAAATATTTTTCCATCTTTGAGAAGCATCTGCGAAAGTTCTAGTTTCTCGTAGACCAATTTGCTGGAATACACGGAAGCGAACGAGGTTCCGGCGTCTAATGGGCAACTTAATAATTCAATCAAGGGGTCCGATGTCGAACAGTCTCCGGAACGGTGACAGATATATTAGCCGCGACTCAATGGAATCGTTCGCGTTACATTATTCGACCGGCTTAGATCTCTACGGCAAACACAACATCAATTTTTCCCATGATGCCTCCCTCCGCTTGGCCAGGGGTTCTCAGAGTCGGTCACTATGGCGGCTCTGTCTGACCCCCGTGTTCGCAGTCTGTCCCTTTCTCACTCGATGTCAACCGTATTTGCCCGGATTCGCCCTTTAGATAAACGTGACGCATCCGGAGAGAAATCATTGATTCTGTCAGGGATGTTGATCGAATTTTATTGGTTACCGTACGATTTGCCGGCGGACAAACAGCCTCGCGTCATTTATTAGATACGCGCCGAGGAGCAGGGCGCGGCTTCGATAATTATCGAATAACGATTCGTTGTTAACAGCATGGAAATTAACGATGGCGCGAATTCTTCGCGACAGATATTTCCCATGCCTAAATGATTGTCCCAGCCTAAATTATATAGGGACTCGTTCCTTTCATGTTTCTTATTTTTTTTATTATTATTAGCAAGATCGTAGCAAAAATATAGTGTATTTTGTATCATATTATTTTATCGAGGAGCCTGGATTCTCTGATTAATTTTATAAAAGACAGTATCGAAATTAGGAAAAATGTGTCGTAGAAGTTTAAATAGTTTCAGATATAAAATTTTCGAAAGAGTAAGAAAAGATTAAAAAAGAGTAAGAAAAATTATTCTATCAGAAATAAAGAAACGAAGTATGTGTGAAGATTTAATTAAAAAATTAGAATATGTTGTTTCAATTGTTTAAAAATGCAGAAACGAAGCTTGTGTACAGTAAAATTGTAGAAAATGCAATAAACATATAGTGGGAAATAAGTTTTATTAAAGAATTAAGGTTTAGTTTATCAGAAATATAATGAGGAATTAAGGAAAATTGATACGATGGAACAAAGAAACAACAAATGTTCCCAGGAAGATTGTTGGCGCAGTGCAATTGAAAATTCGACAATAGTCGTAGATCACTGATGGTTAATTCTACGTCGGCCAGTTTCGCGGCCATTGTTTAAAGTAGTTAACGAAAGTTAAACGACAGTCCATTCGGTCCGGTGAAACGAACCGCGTGATACGGTGTATCACGAGCATGGTCATCCGGTGGAGAATTTATGGCAGAAGAACGCGGATTTATATGTGGGCACATATTCGGGTAGTACGCGTGTCTGTGTACGTGTATGTGGACGTAGGTACGTAAGTGAAAACAGGACGAAAATGGGAAGCGCTGAACTGGTATAAACAAGGGTCGCATGCAATATTAGGGGCATTAAGTCGCCATAAAGAGCGCATTAGGGGTGCGCCCGTGCCCTCGAGGGGTAGTTTAGCGTTTAATTGTCCCACCCCGTGTATCAAAGGTTTCGATTTCTGCTTGACTACGTGCGTTATAAATCCACGTACGTCCGTAGTTTCGCACGTACATGTAACATGTTCGTGTGTTACTGTTGTTATTATAATATCGAATACGATATTATTGTAACGTCGATGTATTGTTGTATCATTCCAGATTTTTAAACTGTTGCTAAAATAATATACAGATAGATTCTTTTTCCTTTTCAGTGCCCTGGAAATTGGGTACACTTAATTAAACAATTTTAATATTCAGTAATACTTTTCATGTATCAAATTTAATTTGTTACTTAATAATGTATTTCATGTGTTTAACACTTTGACAGCAAAACTGGAAACCTCAAAAATTTCATAAAGTCAAAATTATTTAATGAAACAAACATTGAAAAAAATTCAATGTATTATCTTGAATTTTACAGATCCCAATCAAATTTGGTACAATGAATATATTAGCGTAAAAATTCATTTTAAAACCTGGACAAATAATTCCGTCACCCACATAAGGGTTGCATGGAAGTCAACGTGTTAAGGAAAGCAAAACTGTCAAACTTTTACAATTAGCCAGAGCACAATCAATTCGATAGAGACATCTAGAATCACCATCACTGTTATTATCGTTAAATCGCCGATCTTTATACGTTTACGTGGTTTAAGAAATGTTTTTTTATTACTTTCCTTTTCTATAAGAACAAGTTTGTTATCCTTCACTCAGTCTGGACGTCACAAAATAATTTTCTGAATCTTCAAAAACTGTCGAAAATCTTTTTCCAAATTTTCTGCCGCAAAGGAGCAATCGACAGTTTCCAGGATAAAGAGTCCTTGCAAGTTCGCTGTGACAAGTTCGCAGCCGCGTATTAAACTAAATCCTGGTTCAGTACCAAAATCGATCGAGTCTAATGAAAATAGAATCTTTGAGCGTTCAGAGGTGAATCTTTGAAAGCTGTCGAAAATCTCTTCCCCAACGTTTTGCCCGCGGGGGCACCGGGAGCGCTCGCAGGGCGAGTGTAGCACGCACGCTCGCGCTGACACATACAGAGACACGAGCGGGCGCGTGTGCACACACGTACACACAGTGACGCGTGCCAAAGAACCGCAGAGAAACGGGCTCGTCGGTGGCTCATACGTGCACGGGGTTCACGGATAGGAGGACTGCACGCACACCATCCGGCCGACATTATATGTGGGGGGTGCCCGAAACGTATAAGAGCGAACAGGCGAATACCCAAGTTGCTATTGAACCGATTTTGAGCAAATATCACTTGAAGCAGGTCGGGGAGATCCGCGATGCCGTAGTGACGGGGTAGTTGGTGGTTGCTGGAAGAGCGTGAGAGGCGCGGGGGGGGGTTGCGAAGGGGAGGGGGCATGGCGGGGGTGGCAAAGGGACCAAGAGGTAAGGACGACGGGGCGAACGGGTGGTGCAGGAGGGGTTAGGGGGGAGGGGGTAGAGGACGGGGACGGAGCCAGAGACAGGAGCAGAGAGCTCACAAGCCCTTCGGCAAATTTCATAACCGAACTTGTCGTATTTGCCCAGATTATTTCAATATATTCGACTCAAGCCGGGAATCTGTTTGCGAGCGAGTGTATGCGTGAATGGAACTTGCCGCGGTCGCCGCGTCCGCTATGTGCGGTTCCGTCTATCTTCGCGCTACCCCTGTCGCTACTCGACGATGAGTCGTTACAGCCACCCACACCAACGAGAGAGAGAGACTAACGTGTCGTTGGTACAGCTTTTTAAGAAAATTCAGCCCCAATCCGCGCCCGTGTCTACTGAAAGCGCCAGACCAACCCCCTTCCACCCCCTAACCCGAACCTTAAAGAGTCGCATTTCCCGCGGAATTGTCGCCGCACGGATCAAGCCCCCGCGTTATTATATTTGGCCACGCCGCGGAGACTTTAATAAAATGGTTTTCCACGAGGTGCCGGCCGAGGAACGGGTTTTCTTTCGCCCCGTTGCCGTTTTCTCTCGCCACTCCGGTTTTCGAGCCGCGACCGCCGCGCTTCTCTTATTGTCTCGCATTTTCAGCATACCGATTTTTACGTGTTTCCAACGGTCTTTGGGGAAACGAGTTCCCAGGTTCGTTGACGCTGATTTAACGATTCGTTAAAATAAGAGATCGTGGTTTTATTGAATTTTACACTAACCATTGTAGAGAATCGTTGTTAATAGAAAAAGGGCAGATCGCTTTCGCATAGAGTCGCCCGGTTTTGTTACATTAGCCCGGCTCCCGGGGGATAGTTGCCAGATTGATTCGTTGATCCGTCAAATTGGCAGGAAATAGAGCAGGGGCTAATGCGCGCGTAGCGTTCATGAAGTCGCGCTAATTAAATAAAAGGACGAAATCGAGGAGGAGCCGAGTGCCGGCCGTGCATAACGCGGCACGTGTCGGCACGTGTGCTCGCCTTTTTCCGGGGCTGTCGACGGTTTAGTATAATGCGTTATTAGTTCACGGAATGCGATACATATTAGTTTCGGGCCCCGGCCCCGTGGAACCGGCTCCCGGAATCAATTAAATAACAATGGCCGCTCGTTAATCCCGCGTCGAGACCGCAGACGCGACTGTCTACCCGAAACGATCCCGTGATTCGTTAATTACTCCTACTCTTGCCACCGGCTACCGGCTATGGCGTTCTTTTACCGCCAAATTAACGGCTGGCGGTTCGATCTCGACACTTTTTTCACGGTCAGAAATCTCCGGGGAATTGCAAGTCTGTGCGTGATCATTTGCGTTGGTCTTTTATTTCAATTTGCAGTTTAATTACTTTAATATACACTTTTCATCTCGGTGTTGCTCCTCAAGATTTCGAATCTCTGTACACTGAATTTCACTATCTACTTTTGATCCTTGCATGTCATTGGCAAATTGACTATTTTTGTATGTTGTAAATTGTATTAAATTCTCTAGAAAATTATGAGTCTGTAGTTTTCTGTATTAATTGATTGCATAAACAGATCAGATTTTGATGTTTATTAAATTGGAGAGATACCGAGAAAATAATAGATAATAAAATGTATATTATATACCTAATTGAACGTGGTTCACGATATACATGAACAAGTTTAATGGAAAATAAATCGTTGCCTTCCAAGTCGAATCGACAACCGAACTAACATTCCAAATGAAATGGTTTGTATTTTAACAAATGTTCGTGTAACATAATCAACTGACTTTAATTATTCCACTTCTGTTCTGAACGAAACTTTTTGAATTAAACAACAGTGAAAGTTCATAGTTCGTTTGGCAAAGTGTGACATTTTTTCGAATACACTTTGCGCAAAGGTTAACTGTAGTTCCATGTACATCAATTTTAATATTTCACAGGAAACAAGGATGCTAAAAATTTGTCACACGCTGTCTGATAAGCCGAACCTCATTTATAATCGTTAGAGCGTAGATGTTAACTTCCGTTTCTTCTAAACGATGCGTAAACATTTTATTTCGCATGAAAATCCGCGGTTCGATACGTTCGCTGCCACATTAATCACATTTGGATAACGTGAACCTTCCAGCTAGGTATAGAAAATAATTTTTATTGTTGTACACTCGACTAAATCGATGTTACGATTTTTAGTATGCAAAACGTTTAAAGCGGCACTCACACTGATAAATTTTAGCCTTCAAGGTTCGTGTTTATTAATTAAATGATTTTGTGGAAATTATTGGAGATTATATTCGGCACTTAACGTGTTAATAATCATGCTTCCTTCGGCTGAGCCACTAACAACGTCAGTAGCCAGTCTTCATAAACTTTGAGCAGGCTGTTAGACCTAGAGGTTCGAGAATAGGCCAAGTTATCACGACAACGTGAATCCTCCATATCTTTCTGGTAATTAATTGATCGAATCAACGACGCCGTTTATAGTCGATCGATCTCGTCCACGGTCCGGAGGAATACCGATCTATAATCGAGAATTACCCAAGTGGCCACCGAAAAAAGACAGGGATTGATAGGAATCAAGAGAGAGAGAGGGAGAGAGAGAGTGAGCGAACGAGTAATAATTGACGGCAGACAGCTGATTCGAGTTAAAATTAAATTCCCTCTCTCGACGACACGTTAGGCGGATAATCAGGATTCGAGGATCACGGTAGACGGGCAGCCTCCATTGTTTCATTCGATTTACACCCGTGCTCCATACCCATAATACAGAACCTGCAATTTACAGGAGAATGAAAAGTTAAGCCCGCGCAGAAGGCTCAGGGGTGGCGTGCAGACAATGGGCCCTGGCTTTAAAATCTCTCCGGCAAACAAATGGGAAAGCCCGGCTCAAAACGTAATTGAGATATTGAGATCTGATTAAGATGAAATCAATAACACGGAACCGGTTGCCGCGTTCTGCCTCTCGTCCTACATTCTGTCTGTTCCACGAATCTTCGACGATATCTGCCGGTGCCTTGTCCCTCTGCACCCCCCGTCCCCCACCCTCACCGATTTCTACCCCCGTCGTATTCCGTTTTGCCGATCGGGGGTGGCGCGCCGCTCTGCACACCCGGGCTCGAATACTTTCGATTTCTCTCGGTGAATTCGACGAGTTCAAAGCGTGCTGCTCGAGCACAAAAGGGTTTAAGGGTCCGCGCACCGAGCCCGAGTGTATTAAGTAAGGTCTTCGGCGACCAGGGAATTTTCGCGTAATATTTCAGGCCGACGCGCGATGCACTGTGGGCCAGAATCGGAAAACGTTCGACGAAATTTCAGTGTCTGACGATTTTACGTTGTTAATTGCAAAACAGAACGATTTTTGCGATTTTTGGGAACGTACAATCTAATTCTGGTATTATTTGCTAGACTGAAGAACTGTCTTCGTAAAACTCTACCCTTATATGTATGGGGTGTTCCGTGACGCAATAAACATAATAATATTCTAAGCAATTTACAAATAATTTAAGTTGGTCACCATCATCTCTGCTGTAACAGTTATAATAATAATTAATATAATTTCATTGAAATAACTGACTCGATCAGAAGATACCACATTCAATTTTTGATCTGGGAAAACGAGCAACTTCAACATGTTTTAGTATATGTATAGTGAATGTAGGTGTGTTACAGAAAGATCTGTTACAGATAAAACTATATCGCACGCTTGATCTACCTCATCAAAATCAAATTAGGGCAATACGGCGGTCTAGAAGCAATATTTAATTTCGTACGATACATTAGATTATTTCGAACACTGTAGATACTATCTTTGCTAAGGATAAAAATTTTGTGAAAATTTTTAATTCTTTTCTCTTTCATAAATTCAATAAGCTCGAGATTATGCGACGATATTTTTAAATTCTGTCAATCTTTCTACTGTTCTTAGATGCGCGTACTCATTTTCGTCGTAAATACATCTAGTCTAATTAGTAATCACGAGGCCGACAAAATTATGCACGACTCGACCTACCAGATCCAGTCGTACAAATCATAACTGATTTTCTCTCTGTTATTAATCAGAGATTGATTTTCTCTCTATCTTTCGACTAGTTCGATCGTAGATAAAAAGTAGTGGGAAATCAAATTGTTAA
>CM052118.1:16393404-16410459 GCA_028454245.1 Halictus quadricinctus
GACTAGTTCGATCGTAGATAAAAAGTAGTGGGAAATCAAATTGTTAATTACGTGACTATTTGACTGGTTCAATGTAAAATTAGTTATTAGCTCCCACCTGGACCAACTCGTTATCTATCGTCATTATAAACAAATTTACAAAATTTGAAATGAATCACACAAATGCTGATTCTCTTTCAACTGGCTGAAAAATGTTTCGAATTCCTAGGATGACGTATAGAAATTACAAAATCACAGAAATTGAAACCACTAAATTTTCGCAACAATCCGAACACGAAAAAGTCAATTTACACGGCAATTTTCTGCATAAACGTTCTTATACCATCAATGATCATAAAACGAATAAATTTAAATCATTTCGACTGGTAGTTCTTACTCCGTAGCAGACGAGTGGAACAACGGTAAAATGTCGACGGCCCGCCGAAAGTAATTTGTTAACTGTGTCATGAAGCAAATTGAAGTTCGGACGTTCATTTGCGTTGGTTAGGGAATTTTTGTGCGAAGAAGAGGGGGAGGAGAGGGGAGAGAGAGGGGGAGGTTGATTGTCTTTGTTAAATGCGACGACTGTAAAGCGAACCGGGACGCAAAATGTCGGCGAGCGTGTCGGTTTTTGTGACTGCAACCCGATTTTTATTCGTGCAAAGAGGGAACGAGCGAGCGAGCCTGTGAATTGCGGCACGATCTAAGGCCGTCCCGATAAAAAGTATGTACAACCGCGCGACAGAGATAATCAGCTTAATGTAATGTAATATTACGGCCGAGGGACGGGGAACGGATGGTTTATCAAAGTGTACCTGCAGCCCTTCGTGTCTCACGCTTTATTAGATTGCACATCGCCGGCTGAAAATTAGTGACGCGATTAATTTATGTCGGTGGAATACGTCAAAGTCGCGCTTCACCAAACATGCTTTCCGTCTGGCTAAATAACATTAAAAAACCTATTGTCCCGTAACACGATGTAACCAGTGTAACTCGCTCGACGCGTTAACGCGCCCTTCCACCAAGTTAATTTGTCCTGAAACAGATATTTAAACCGTTTTTCATTAGGTCGCGCGACCAATTCGTTCGTACTTCTTGTCGTGAAACTCGATCAGCGATTGTACAGTCTGATGGGACACTTATGCGATCGATAAATTACGGATTTTATGCATTTGTCACTAAATTTGGCGGATGCAATTCGAAAGAATAGATTAGAAGAGTTTAAGAATATATTATGTTTATTCAAGTTATCGACCCGTTTGTTGACGACAATTTTTGTCAAATGGAAACATTCTCCTGGGGAAGCCAAGTCCTTTATCAAAATCTTCAGTGTTGGGAGAAAATAAAAATATATATTGAACTCTTCTTACTGCAACAGATGAACTATTTGTTCACAATTTTTGAAATTAAATTACCTAAATAAGAAGGAGAAAGAGAGTACAGTGTCTTCTCGATAATTGTCAACAACACGGGTCTTGCCAGCGACGTATATCGTCCAGGAGATATTCTTTGATCCACGCTGAACGTCGTACCATACCTGTAGTATGTTTACACTCCTCCAAGGCCTCGCGATCTTCGTGCCCCCTCACGGGGTATACCCCGCGGTAGTGGGGATAGTTCCGCGACGTTTATCATCCAGGCCTTGGCGACATATATAGAGAAACCACTGTTTTAGTGCAACTGTGTCAGCCAAGTATTTGCGGCATACATCGAGAAAAGACTGTACTTGGTTACTGGCTCTTCCAACTGATGTGGACAATTTTTATTTTGCATACAGATGCACAATCTAGTCATTTCTCTCGTAAATGCATAAACTCCGTAGTCTAGTGATAAAAGAGTCAACAGTGCAGTTTTCGTTACAATGCAACCATGATTGGACTTTTAAGGGGGTGACTGTTGAGCAGTGAACGTGTCAAGAGATTTCCCGACATTCCCTTCAATTTGAGGTGAAATCTAACGATTTCTTTGTCGCGAATTTACAACATTCTAACATTTCCAAGAGTGAAAAAAAAATGTATCGTCGCGTTCAGATAGCAACCCCTTAACTAAGAGCGACCGGGGCAATCGATTTGAGCGTCCCGAGAACAAACGCGCCGGAGGTAATCCCTCGTTCCGTGCGAATCGAGCCGTTATCAAGTATCGATGAAATTCATGGCTGCGTTAAACAAAGCGTCCGCGTATATGTGTCACCGGAAAGGCTACTTTTGTTTGTCCAGCGAGGCACGTAACCCGCGCGGATCCGCTCGATAGCCGCACGAGGCACGCGAAACGGCTCGCTTCGCCTCGCGAGCGGAGCAACAGAGAAAGGAGAAAAGAAAGGAAGAAAATAGAGAAAGGCAGCGGGGTACAGAGTGTCTCCTTTCCCCGGTGCACTTCCCGACGCATCGGGGCACGGGCGTCATAGCAAGCGAGAGAGAAAGAGAGTAGAAAGCTTGTAAGCTTACACCTCTCGAGGGGTCTCGTTTTGGGCCGCACCGGAATTACAATAAAAGATACTTCTGTGGCCAAACACTGAGCGACGAGATTATTATGCGGTCTCGGTACGAGGTGTACGCACACACATATATATATATACCGGGTGTCTGCATCTGCCTGCGCGCCGCGGGGGGCCTGACCATGGGGCCCCATTCAAGAGAAAACGAGACCCGGAGAAATCTCCTTCCACGCTTCCGTACGGACGAGTCTGTTGTGCTTTCGAGTACAGACGATCGGCCAGGCCTTTGTAACCACCAATAGGAGCACCATGTTCCTGGTGCATCAGCCAATCGGCGATCGGGTCCCTCGACGCCTTGTAATCGTGTAACCGACCCCCTTTGTCGCGGCCCTCGGTGTGAAAAGCCGTATACACACCCGGTAGACGATGCTTCCTTTCTCTCTCTCTCTCTCTCTCTGTCTCTCTTTCTCTTTCTTTCTCTTTTTTTTTTTCTTCTCCACCAGCACCGCTAATTATCCACCGAAATCCCCTTAAACGGCCATTAAACCCGCCCCTTAAACCACCGTAAAAGCACTTTAGGGCTAAACGGATACAAAACCGAGTAGTTCTCGCTCGCTGTCTCCCTTTGCCGCGCGAGGACAGCAGACGGTTTGATAATGACGGTCTTCTTACCGGACCGGGGATCTCTTCCGTCCGCGGGAACCGCGGGCTCCTTCGAGCCCGATAGCCGTCGAGGATCTCGAGCACGCGAACGTCTCGATTGATCGGCTTCGATTTTTAGTTAAGGGCCGCCAGAGCACCAAGATGACGGGTAATGGCCCCCAGGAGCACCGGAAGACGTAGTTAGACGACTCGAGTGGGCACCGGCTTCACCGCGGCCACTGATTCGCCGATGAATGCTAATCGCGGAGCAGATTGCGATTTAACGCTGACCGTACCGACGAGATTGAATTTAGCAAACCGTCTTCGGTGACTCCGCGAATGTTATAGCGGCAACACAAAACCATCGGAACGAACACGAAACAATCTTAGACGCACGAAAATTAGAAACTGATACGGCTAATAAAGGATTTACAATCGCATGGATCCATTCCTGTCTTTTTTTTTTTTTTTTTTTTTTTTTTTTTTACTTGGGGAAGCTACTCTATTGCTAATAACGAGATCAGCAGACATCACTCGACGATGGAAAATTTTAAAACATTTTTTCGAGGACAAGGTTTTTATAGAGAACGTTGAGTAGCATCTTAAGTATATCTTCATCTTTCTTTTGTCGCTTTAAAGTTATAAAATGTGGTGTTATAGATCAGAATTGAATTTCCTTACCGGCCGAAAGCTTATACAGTCTTTTCTCGATATGTGTCCGAAATATCTAGCCGATAAAAGTCGTAGAACTATCCCCACCGCCGTGGTGTATACCCCGTGAAGGGTCTCAAAACTCTAGTGGCCTTTGTCGCCTTTTCTACGTTGCGCAGTGTGTCATAGAATAGTATCTCTTAGCCGATATATGTCCCTGGGTAGACCCGTGACATATATCGAGAAAACACTGTAATCCTGCAACCAGTGAAAAATTGAATGAAATATAAAGAACAGAAAAATTGGTGCTAGCTTCCAGGGTCGCACATCCTCCTCAACTGTTCATTTTCTGAATTGTATAAATGTTTACGATATGGAAAACGGTGATAATATTATTTAGACGTGCACAATATATTGACACTTCAGCGAGGATCGGTTTAATTGTTTGGAAATGGAATCTGGTGATCTAGTAAAGTTTAGGATGCACTTTGTTCGGCTTTCCTCAGAATTTGTTCGTGTTCGAGACACCTTTAGCGCGGTATTGAGACGGCCGATGCGTGTCTGCGTGTACGTGCATGGCTTGCTGCACCTTTTATCCCGCGAAAACCGCCTCATTCGAGAAAATTGATCGAGTGTGAAAGACCTCGTTCCACGATCCATTAGAATGCCGTGAGCTTTGATCTTTTCAACGAGCTGGAGCATCCGATCGGCCTGGGACCCCCCGTTTTTCTGTCACGAAAACCATCTTTGATGGAATCAGCCTTCGAACGTTTTAAAACTGGATCGAAAAAACCCGACCTCTTAACGCGCAACTCGTCGCACTTTTTAAACGGAGCACAAATCATTCTCGCGGTCAATCTCGGGCCGGCGTCCAACTCTTTTATTTGCGAAACATGGCCGCCCGGTATTTCAGGTGGCCGGATTTACCATTTAATGGATATCTTCGCTAAATCACCTTACGTAGTCCCGATGATTTATAGATAACAACATTTATTAATACTCGACTGAGAATAAATACAGAATCTTGGCCAATTTACGGGACGAAACGAACTCTCGTGCATCATTTATGCGGCTCCGATTTAATAAATTAATGATCTACTAAAATGGCGTTGTAATTAGATAAGTTATCCAATATTCGAGTATTTTGATACCCGATCCGTGTCGGGTCTCCGGATAAAATATGACGATGATGAACTTTGGGGCCTCTTGCCGTCTAATTGCTCGGAAATTGCACATTTTTACGAATTTGAAAGACTGAAAGACTTTAATAATTGCGAGCTATAGATGACCCTGGTTCATGAAAATAAATCCAAGGTAAAAAGCACCTTTAAAGAGTCTGAAATATAAACATTATTTGTCTACGAACCAGTCTCCTTGCACGATGGGAAATTATTCAACAAATTTATTTCTGCGGGTATATATCGTAAAAGAAGTGACTAAAAATTTGCATAGATACATTCTCGTTATTTTTATAAAGTAATGTAGAACAGTCATATTTAGTGCCCCGTAAACCTAGTGTTAAAAATGTCAAAAATTATTGTGTCTTCTAAGTTTTATTACAAATAATTCACAATAAATTTCGTTGCACTTACACGGACCTAAAAGGGACCCAATACAAAAATTAGCTGAATGTTCAACGTGTCCACAACGAAAGAAAAGAGAGAAGAAGCAATTGGATTACTTGATTGTTTCACCTGAATGAAATTCGTGGCTCGGCGAACGACACGATCACGAAGTCGAAGAGGTCGCACGATCTCGCACAAGGCCACGGCACGATCACGGTTGCCACGATCAATTTGCCGATCGCAGGGTGCCGCGAGACGTGGAAAAAAAGTTCTCTGGACCGCAGGTATCTCAATTTCGAGGGCTGCGAGGGAACAGGGTGCTCACGATATCTGGTGTAAGCCTATCGGCGTAAAAGCCATTATTGTCGGGGTCACCCTACGAGGGGGCTGAAAAGACGAAAAGATCGGCTCTCGGGGGTTGCAGGTCGTTGCCTTGCTGTGCCCAGATGCCCTCTAATGGCCTTAATGAAGTGTGTGCGCACCGCGTGTACCGCGCTCGAACGCAACGACACTAATTTTTAAGCATAATCGTACACTCAGCTTCACAACGTGTGAACGGGACGCGGTTCTCAAACGTCCGCATCACCGGCTCCGACTGTCGTCCCGCGTCTTCGCGCGGAATTTCTTACGCACCGGGTGTCCGGGCACCGTCGGAAACATTCCTTTGAAATTTTCGGAATGCCAGCTCGACCCTGCCGACACCCTAATTGGCCGTTTTTATCGCTGCAACGATCTCGCGACGTTCGCTCACGCTTCAACCGACCAGGCTCTCTACGACCGAAATCGTGAAATGTATTTTCTATTTTCAATTAAAATTAGTCGAAGTAAAATAAAATCAGTCGGAGGACAACAGAATCTCGCAACGATAAAAACAAGAAACTCGCTGCATGGGAGCAGTGATAATATTTTAATAAAACAATTCTGAAGTCTGACTTCGTTATATTGCAAGCGGTTAATGTTTTACCGTTGTATATTAGTATCGATCGCAAAGAAATGGCGAAATGATTGCGAGAAAAAAGTGTGAGTTAATTTATTGATGTTGGGGAGCGTCTCGAGAAAAGCGAGGAAGGCGTCGCCATATTTTCGCGTCTCGGGACATGTGGTCGGCGCGGAGCAGAACTTAATCTTTCGCGAGAAATTTCATTCCCGGCCAAAGAGAGTCTAATTAATCTCTTCCGGCGGAGCGTTTTCTCTTGCAAGCCTCGGCGACTGGAATTATTTCATTTTCCCGTTTCTTTAAGAGCGGCCCCGTTGCGGCGTTTCCTCCGAGCGTTTAATTACCAGCCCAAGAATGTGTTGTGCTTGGCGTCGCCCGGCTCGGAACACGCGCGCTGCGGGGATCGTGTTTCTCGTCCACGGATTTCCCTCCGTGTTTAAATTGTATCTACAATTTGTAAGCCGCGCTGGAGAGCACCGGGGGTGGCTCTTGAAAATAGAGCCGCCATGTACAATGCTGCCCGGGATCGGTCGTGCCAGCGGAAACGATACGAGTCGAAGCCATGATACGATTGTGCCGGGAACTGTATCTATCTCTGCCGTTCCGATGGAAATCTTTCGGAATAGTTTTCGCCTCTCCGCGATATTACCTTCCAAAGATGTTACACTCGTAACGTATGCGATTTTCCTCGGAAAATTATTGCTCGAGCGCGTTCAGTCTCGCATTAACTCCATTTTGTGTGTGTTCCGCGTAACCAGAAATCCTGAGCACACTTGAAAGATTTATTCTACCTTATTGTTAGTCGAGGTAGCTTCCTTCTTTAAAGTGTAAAAGGTTTGAACAGCGACAGACATTAAATAAAAATATTCTACCTGGATTGCGACAAACGGGAGTCAATTAGCAACAGGAATTTCTATTCTTAATAACGTTAACTGTAAACTTACCGAGCGCTAAAAATGGCTGGCACGTGTAACCTCATAAAACTGTTCCCAGCAACACGTGTTTCAAAAATGTTCAATGTAAGCCCACATAAAAAGTTGCAAACTTTCAGTATTTCCTCTGTAATTCCGACCAGCTGCAATTTTTCCAAAATTTGTTCACGTCGTGTAATTGTTCTGACTTCTCGACAAAAAAAAAATCCGAGTCGTATGGTCGAATATTAAAAAAGTTGTCCTTTTAATAGTGTCCGAACGGTCGGTCAATTCCTAGCAAAATGTTCGCTGAATTATTCCTGATTTTCGAAAGAATCATTGAGCCAGATAGGCGTCATCGCGACAGCACAGAAATCACCGAGTTCCTGTAACGCTGTCTTTTCCGCAACCCTCGTCACCGACGAAGTTTGACAGCGAGACTCGGCCGCGTTGATCGTCTGTGTCGCGGTGGCGGAGGGAAGGAGCGCCGTCGGAATAGGTAGTAATCTCGACGATGGAGGTTTATCACGGCAGATGGACTAATTGATGTCATTCAAGGTATCATTAATGCCGGTGTTCTTGGACGCGTATCAGCAGCTAGTGATTTCCACAAGCGGAGAAATCTTTTCAGACCGTGCCACTTCTCGCGACTTTCCGCTTCTCAAGAATGGCTGAAGAGAAACGAACAACGACTGCGAGCGAGCGAGAGAGAGAGAGAGGGTGAGAGAGGGAGAGAAAAGGGGGTAAGGTAGGGGTATGTGCGAGAGCGAGGCCGAAGAAAGAGGGAGGGACGTGTTCGTGGGTGTCGAAGCCAGGAAAAGAGGGCGGGGGCGCGGAGGGGAATGCGCGGGGGCGGATGGAAGTATGAAGTGAGCATATTACTATTGAGAATAAGTACCTGGCTTCGAGATGGTGGTGGCTGCGCTCGGGGGATGAAGGCGGAAGGGGCTGAAGTAACGGCACACGGGGGTGGTTGCGTCGGGGGTACAAATGGGGTGGTACAATGGGCACTAATGGATCTCAAGCCGCCGCGAGAGGCGCTGCTTTTAATCTAATTGTCCTTCGTAGCCGTCGCGATCGCGATCAGTGGTATTCAACTCTGATCCCTCGACCACCCCCACACCCCCTTCTCTCTCTCTCTCTCTCGCTGTGTGTTCCGCTCTTAAAACATATGATTACGCGGGCACGACAACGCGGGCAAAAATAAAGAGGAAGCAAAATCGTTCCGCGGCCGAGGTCGAAAACGGCGGCCGGGAACTTTTCCGGCCGCGGCAATTAAATTCCAACGAATAATAAACGTTTATTAAATTTTTGTAATACACCGTTTATTAGAAGTTTATTACATTCGACATGTGTCCGGCTCCCGGCAATTTGACACCGGCCCCGAGTCCTTTGAAATTGGTCTTTGCTTTCCGCACACTCGAGCGAAATTTTCGAGCCACGGTGGAAATTGCGCTGCGCGTTTTCTTGAGCTGCGCGCGGAACGCGAAGTCATTGGGCTGAAAGTGTGCTTGATGAACGTCGAAAACTGTCCATCGAGAAATGTTGTGTCGATCCTTGGTGATTTTTTCGTCGGCTATTCGACTAGTATCGGTGAGTATGCTGCGCGGACAGGTAAAGGTGCGAATGCTTACGATACGGCACCGCGAATGAAAGCGGGGAAAAAGTGGACCCGGGAGCGTTTCTTTCTCATTCTAGTGGTTCCATTTAGCGGAACTTTACTGCATTATGCGACACGGCTGTTCGGCTAAAACGCGGGCGGGGGAAGAAATTTCGAAAGCATGCGCGTGCTCTTTCTAATGCTGCGAGTATAACATGTCTGCGGAGTGATCTCGAGTGCGGCGAGACCGTTCCTCCTGACGCGAACTTTTCGCCGTTCCCGTCGAAAATTCTGCCGGGCAGATTAATTAAAAGATTCCTCTGAGGTCGCGGGTGAGATAATATTTTTCATAATCGCGTCAGCACGGGCTAATTTCGCGGAAAGAAACGGTTTCCTTTTTAAGTCTGATTACCAAACGATGCCCCAAAATGTACATATATATATATATTCAGCGGATTCTAGGAACTTCACTGAAGCGATTTACAGCGAAAATGCAATGCGAGTTTCTTAAGTACCGAAGTAACTCGGTTTTCGGAGCACATTCTATTCACCAGTCTCGGGATAAATAGCAGGAATTATATTCTTTCCTGCGAAATCGTGCGAAGAAATTAAATTACTTTGACCACGATTAAATTGTGACTTACATTGATCACTTTTCGTAGGATGAACGCCTCGAGATTACTGTTGTTGCGTTCATAACAAAATATGAAAAAGAATTGATCCGTTTATCATTGATCAATTTTTATGCAGGAACGTTGTTACGTTGTTTAATAATGTTAATATTGGGAATAATCATCTACGGCCAGCACAGTATCTCCATAAAATATCGTACGAAAAACTCGCCGCCGAACCTAATTCGTTCAACCGATTTGTAATTAGGCGACACCCTCGCGTGTTACAACTTCCACCCCCATGGAGTATACTCCCACGATGGGAACGGAGTGAAACGAGCCAGAAATACAGGGTGTTCACTAATATAAACAGCTATAGAGTCACCACCGATGTTCACATGCTCGTGAAATTGGTGTCGTTCGAAACTCAAAATGTTTGCGCTTGCCGCACTGCCACTATAGAAAATAAATTAATTACAGATTCCTGCGAGCACTTGGTCCACTAACCATTGTTACACAATGTACAAAAAATCGACGGTACAAATAACGTAGAGGCAATCGTCTTGTAACTTGTTAGTGGACTAAAAATATTGAAATAAAATTTCTCATAAATTACTTAACAACTGTGCTTGAGAGCTCCACCCCCATTTTCGTGCCACATGCAATAACAGTTAAAATAGCTATTCCATTAATTAGACTTTTTCATATTTTGCACGATTGCTTCCAAATTCTAAAAAGTAAGCAATAACGAATGAAAGTGAATCGCATAATTTGGCATCGTGTAGAATATTTTGTAACACTCGTGGAGCCAGTACACAGACGACGTTCCCTGAAGAGTTAATGTAATTTTTCGAGTTTAGATAAAAGTGTATAAAAATTATGTGTCACGACCACCATAGCGTGATTCTACACAAAAAAATGCACCGCAAAATTCACCTTGACCTTGGAAATCAAGATCAAAGTGTCGAAAAATTTTCTTTTATTGCATCGTATAGTACTCATCACTCAAATTTTTCGATACTTTGACCTTGAGTTTCAAGGTCAAAATGAATTTTGCGGTGCATCTGTTTCACAGATCTCCACCGATCCGGAGCTGTAGAATCACGCTATGATGCTCGTGACATATAATTTTTATACACCCTGTATACAGGCTATGCCGACCGCTGTGTAGAAAAAAAGAATCGAGTTCTAGAAGCGAAAGAAATATCGCGTCAGGCAATATTTGATAATTTTACAGCGGTTTGGCCCCTTGTGTTAGAATCACGATGAACGTTTGCGGACACCCTGTGTCATAGTAGGAAAGCTCGGTCAGGAAGCGAGCCGCAACGTTTCCCGCAGAGCTGCGGTATCGCATGATCTTATCGAGACGGTCCGATGACGATCGTCCTGGCGCGCAGGTGGCGCAATAATTACTTCCCCGTGCTTTGGCCCCTCGGCAGCGCGCGCGAGCGGAGTCGGCCAGTTCAATAACGATAACGATAATTGTCGCGTCTGTGTCGTCGCGATAAATTCCTGATAAGACGGATAAATTGGTCGGATTGTAATTGCCGTTGTGCGTGTTACCAGGATGAGCGTACCTGACGGGCCACGTGGGAAGCCTGTAAGGGTGGGGGTGGACGCGATTAAACGGGGCATCGGCGATGTTTACACCGAAACTCGCCGTGGGAATCGAATTCCTGCCCCCCCCCCCCCCTGGCACCGAAGGGGGCACGGAAAAGACCTGCGCCAGCTGTGTGTGCCCCCGCCGCACAATCCCGGATTCAGGAAATCGTCGAAATCTTTCCGTGATTAATGACACGGAAGCGATTTCGCCGCGCGACACTGTTAACTCGGTTCTCACAGAATTGGGGGCGACAGAGCGGGGAAAATAAGTTCATTAGGCGAGAATGCGCCCCGGTTGTGATGCATGGAATATTACGACGCCTCTGCGGATGCGCAGTTTAGGATACTCTGCTCTTTACTAGCCCCTGTTTGCCGCTAACGAGCAATATTCAGGTAATGCATTCTTTCCTGAACCTGTGTTTCCCGTATTTTTCGTAAGGAGTTTCGGATACCAGCGATTTTGGGAAGGCGAATTTTTTTTGGAGGTAATGTCTTGCTTGACAATGCTCAAGTAATTTTGAAACGACACATTTTTGTTCTATTCAATTTTCTTCGTCTTCTTGTCCTCGTTAGTCTCGGTTGTTAATGTATAGTATTGGTGTAGATATCTTTCTCAGATCTATTTTTCTGATATTTTTAGTGATAAATAGTTTCTGTGACAATGTCAAAGAAATTTTGAGAGGGCGTCTAGTTTGACTGATATTATTTTTATTAGATCCTTGTATCAATTTTTTCCATAAATACATAGTATCGACATAGATATTTTTCCTATACCTGATTAATATTTTTAACAGCAATGAGTCCCGGTAGTAATATTGAATTGGTTAATAGTTTATTTTTCCTTGGCCTATCGTGACAATTTTGACACATTTATCACTGATTCTGGAGAAGCAGTACGGCGAAACAATCTTGATTTAATTTTGTGTTATCATACCACAGTTGTTTCTAATTTTTGCAAAGAAGGAGTTCAAAAGATTTCAATCGAATTAATTACCTTTCAATTATATTCTTGATCTGATATTTTTGATCTGCCACTACAGTGTTAATTTGACACCTAGGGAAACATTAAATTGTGGAATGTATTTTATTTGCCAGTAACGCAGCGATTGTTTTAACAATCGAAAGTGGAATTGAACAGTCTTCATCCCTGTATAGTAAACTAGTCGCGGCTCGTTCGAGCCGATGTTTCACTGTCAAAAGATGAAGGGGTGTATGAGTGATGGAAATGAAACGTCCACGAATGTCATTAGTATCATATATTTTCTCTTGGCGTAATTAACTACATATGTACACGGGGGGTAACCGCACATGCTTTTACATATACGCACGTCAGTGTATGATACATGTATGTTACAAAAATTCCTCGTCCGCTACAATTCGTGCCAATCGTCGTCGCGACTTCTAAGAAAACCGGGTCCTCTAAGAACGTTCATGTTTAATTCATGTTTAGAACGTTCCTCTAAAACTGTTCGCGTTCATCGTCTAAATAAACCGAAGGAAGGATATAATACGAATAAATTCTGTAATCAGGATAACCGTTAGAGAGTCAATAGTTTTTAAAGCCGTATCTCTATCAACACATTCGCATCACATATAATTATCATAGATTGCTCTCGCAAATAATCCTCGGTGAAGTGGTAACGCTTAACAGAAAATAATAAGATCGTAACGAATGCTTTTGGAAGACCGCCAGCGGTTCAAACAGCACTCAACTTAAGGTATAGCCTCGCTAATATGTTCGCAATTGTCGGAACGGTCCCAATTGTCACGCGATGCTAGACTAGGTTGCGTTCCGTTCCAGAAATCACCCTGAAGAAACCCTCGGGGCTCTCTACACACCTCTACGCTCTAAACCGAACTGTACACGCACAACTCTCTATTATTATCAGACACCAGACTTTAAGTCATCTGACAATCACAGTCCAGAAGCCGCTCTCTGCAGGTCCATTCGCCCTCACCTTTAACTCAGAAATGCTTAGAGTTCTTCTGGAATGGGTCAACGCTTCGTCAACTATACATGTCCTCGGCCTCGTCATCTGAGAGTTCTTCTAGAATGGCCTCACCAACTGTACACGTCCTTGAATCGTCGGACACCAAGGTGTCCGACAATCACAGTCCCCGAATCACCAGCAACAGGGTCTTCCCCAAGGTACCCAGCGGTCCTCTATTAATTGTCCACCTTGCGCAGTACCTCCTCAGCCTTCACTCTCAGCACCTCCGCGCTCTGTCTCCTGATCTCGTCGTCGGACGACGCCGAGTCCTCCTCTTTGTCGTGTTTCGAACTCAGGTTCTGGGGCAGGTTTTGCACGCCGAGGTTCAAAGGGTGTCCGTGTAGGTGGGTGCCAAGCGTGTGCCCGTTGACGTTGCCGTGGTTCAGGGTCGAGGCCGGGTTCAGGCCGACCGGAAGCACCGTGCTGAGAGACGCCAGGTTCTGGGGTAGCGGCAGCCCGATGTACTGCGAGAGGATCGCGTGCAGGGGCGGCAGTTTAGGCGCGCTGGCTGGCCAAGGCGGTGGGAACACCGGCGGGATGAACCAGGGGAACGCGCCCGTCGAACCCCCCGACGGGTCCGCACCTGGCATACCGCCGGCCGATTGGAGTAAACGGGCGTGAAGGGACAGCTCGTTCACACCTGTAATCACACAGTTTTGCACGGGTTTTAGTTCATTGTTTCTGCGAATATCGCCGGGGGTTGGTCACCGGATGAAAGGGTAGCTGGCTGGCCCTTTGCGGTCCGAAGGGGCAAAGGACACCGTGCGGTCCAGCTGCGCTTGTTCGAATTCACGTTAACATTTCTTCGAACGGCCTGTATATTAGCTCGTTGAAGAAGTGTCGGTAGTATTACTAAGAAACGGTAGTATTAAAAAGGTTCCCCGAGCTCTTGTTCTTTGTGAAACCTCTATCAACGTATTCGTGACGTTTTTCTGATTAAAATGAGTCCAAACACGATACAATTCGGATCACGTTTACTGCTCTGATTCACGATAAAGCAGAACCTCCCTTATACGAACTGATCAATGGAACGTCACTGTTTACACATGAAACATGTATTCGAATAATGGAGAATTCATCGTGGAGACATCATCGGTTCGGAGAATCGAGATTCCACTGAATTGTGTATTCAACAAGAAATTGTGCGTCGAACTATGTCATGCGTAGGCTTATTTTAATCAGAGAGACGTTGCAAGTATGTTGGTAAAGGTTCAATAAAAGGATAATTAAAAATGAACAAGTTCGGAACAATATTTTCTACGTAAAAGTAGTCGAAGAATTAACAAAATTCTCCCGTTGAAGTACTTTTCATGTAAACTATACTTTCAACAGTTGACAAAATAAGATAAATGGAACGAAGTGTATAATAAAATGAAATTTTGTGCTTTAACTATTAGAATTGTAGGGATCGTGGTTAACGTAATATATATAATGGAACAAGAACTTGTTTTCTATTGTCTTTTCCATTTTTGAGGATTAAGCAGGTTACAGTTAATCAATGAATACAAAATTTGATTGTCCATTGCGAAGACGTTCTCCGTCTACGCCTATGGACTGCTAGATCTCCTGAAAATTGATGGCCATCTGTTCGCGCAGAGATCCGCCTGCATGCAACGGAAATTGTGCGGCCAGCGAACGGAGCAAAACGAAATTAACCCCTTGTGTCCTGAAGCTATGCTGCGGTACCACTTTCATCTTTGAATTGAATATACTCGGATTTTGATTTTCGATTTAACCCTCGGATGACGGAAGTTTTTCTGGACTTTACAAACACCGATGCACGTGTCTGTTGAACTGCTGTATGCATTTATTGTGTTAAGGGGTTGAACGGAGGTTTATGGAACTTGTAGCATGCTGGGTCAGAATCGACCCTACCATATTCATATAGTCTCATTTATGATCGTGAACGTGCTCATGCTCGGTGTACCTTTCTAACAATTATTATGTTTATGTTTCTTTCTTTAAATCTTTTAAAAAAATGACAACCTAAATAGGTTAAAAATGTTTATATTAATAATCTTCAATTGTATATCTTATATACAAATTTAAATTTTATATTTCATTGCATATTAGCGAAATAAAAATATGAATGTGTCAAAACAGACCGGGAGAACACAGCTGGTTAAATGTTTAATTAATCTGCTGATTATACACTTTAGGAGCCTTCTTTTTATATAATACAATGTTGACAATCTTTTTAGAAGGAAATATTCGAACTATTTTGTCAATATATTTAATAAAACGAGTATAATTTTATTCGTGACAAATAAAGGTACGTTATCAATCGTTTAGAGAGATTCTTACTTAAAATAACAATGGGACACTTTTTCAAAGCGAAATTTAATTCAAATGATATGTTATATGATATGTTCATAGATGTCCAAGGTAAAATTAAGCTCGCACGATCTAAGGCGCGACTTTCATTCGCTCGGTTCACGGAAGGTAGAGAGCTTCATTGTTTTCCATCGGGCCGTAATTACTCGAGTAAAAAAGAAAATGCATTTCGGAGAAATTCACCCGTTTTTCCCGGGGATGGTCGGTCTCGTATGGACATGTTTCACGGGGCATCAAGGGTCCGGTTTTCATGAAAAATGAAACGGTCCGTCGCGCCTCGCTCGCATGCGATGGCCGCGATGGCCGACGCTGAAATTAGGTGTAATTGGCGTCGATTGCATCTACCCCTCGTAACGTTTCTCGCGCCTTGCCCGCTCGTATATTAGCAAACAGACTGCCGCACGATTGATCGCGTCGCAAATGGCCTGGGGTTTACAAAAATTTTTGATTTCCTGGGCAAACCGAAAAGCGAAAGTCCAAACAGATCGGTACTGTTTGAACGAACGAATCGAAATTGTTAACCCTTTAACGCTCAAAAGGCAAATATGCGCTTTTTAAAGGGCTGATAGAAACAACGGAATAACATTAACAGAACACGTACCGAATACTAAAAGTGATTAATACGCATTGCCTCTGAAAGATGATAAAATTGTTACAAATTTATTTCGACTTTGCCCAATTTTAATTGTAATGCATGCTGAAGAAATGCATTTGTTCAATACCAATAAAATCGTTTTCATAATTCCTAGAATTGTGAAATAAAAAATCTGAAACTGGTCATACGGGCTAGTAGTGGTGCGTGCATTGTTAAAGGGTTCGTTTGACACATTTTTTGATATTTGATTAATTTTGTCAGATGTGAAACGGTTAAATTGTAATCGGAACTCACCGCTCTGTTCCACGTGCATGAAACTGGTATCTCTGCCAAGCGCTTTCTCCTTCTTGCGCCATTTTGCACGTCGATTTTGGAACCAGACCTGGAAACAAAAAAACCAAGACGTTCAAAATTAACATTAACCACACCAGCGTAAAAATTTGTTTCGAGCTTTAACCAAAAATTCTTATTTTTTCGTTTGGGCAAATTAAGGAGGAGCTTGATCTACCAACTCCAAAATATCGATTTGTTTTTGTTTTAATCAATAGTGGTACCATCCATATTTTCAAGTAAATGGAACAGAACAAATTCACCTAACGCGACTAGAACAGAACCACGACATTACGCACAGTTTCCGATTAATTAATTTCATTCGTGCTTTCACGAAACTTGGTAGAAAGAAAAAAGTCAATAACGTTGATTAAAAAGAAAAAGAAATTGCCCGCTGGAGGAACAATTGTCGCGCGAAATCATCGAATTATTTCTCGGAAGAAAATACGCCAGCGACGCATGAGAACCCTAGCCAGCCGTATCAGAACCACCCAACAAAAGCTTGCTCTCGAGGTTGATTAAGCTAATTGTTAACAATTATCCTGATTTCCTCCGTACCCCTGAGTGCCGGCAACCCCTGCCCTCGCCCCTCGTCTTCTCCTACCAAACCCCTGGCACGCCGTTACCGCTGGCCCCGTTGCCATATAAATGCTTTCGCTTTCCGCCTGAGCTGCTCTGATTTTTCGTGGCCACCGGCAGACCCCGCGAAACAGACGGAGAAAGGAGAGGCAGATTGCGTTTTACATCCTGCCCCTATTGTGTCGGATAGCCACAGAGCTTTTCACAAGACGACGACGCGCGACGCGATCGCCGACGTCGATCCGATACGCGTCGATCCTCGCGTCATCCTCTTGCGCAACGATCGTTTCCTCT
>CM052118.1:16410559-16420851 GCA_028454245.1 Halictus quadricinctus
AAAGTATTTTCCTCGGGATACTAAATCCTGTATCAGGTTTCAGTTCTATGAAAATATAAAAATATATATATATATCTTGTTACTACAATAATTAAGAGAGTTGCTTGCCACTTGAAGAAGTAAATTCATGGACCTGATGTGGCCAATTTGAGGACAAGAAAGTATCCAGTATCACATTTCAATAATACTTAAGTAAAGAAATAGCTATTTCCGGTAATTACTAGATTGTGGATCTTTATGAAACATCTGCATCATTTTCAAGAGGAGTGTAACACAAAATTGTTTAATCTCTTAATGAGTTTGATAATCAGGAAACATTAGGCTGCTCTGAAAGCTCTGTTCTCTGTTCATGTTTGTTCGCGATGTTGTTAGCTGACTTTTATACGTTTATGACAAACACGAGTAGGCGAGAGTTAAAACAGTAGAAACGTACATACAAACAACTGGACTATTTTTTTATTACTTCCTAATTTTCTACTGTATTCAGCTTTTATCCAGCTTAAAAAAAATCTA
This sequence comes from Halictus quadricinctus, assembly GCA_028454245.1. NCBI lineage: Eukaryota > Metazoa > Arthropoda > Insecta > Hymenoptera > Halictidae > Halictus > Halictus quadricinctus. The sequence goes on from CM052118.1 coordinate 16,411,073, forward strand.
TTCCAAAGCCGCATCGCATCAATCGATAACGAAACGCACTTTTGCGAGTACCTAATAATAATAATAACGCTACTCTCGCGTTCTTTTAATGTCATCGCTGTTCCGTGTCTCATCCGTTCGTTATTGTCCCGAACGCACGAAATTGGCAGTCTAATAAATATTAATGGGTTACAGGTTTTCAACGTTGCTAATAAGAATGCAATTTTTAATGGGGCCCCGGGATTTTTTGTTCGGATTAACGTCATGTTGCGACTACCGTTCTCTTTCCGTGTTTCCGATGCACTCAAAGCGAATGAGCGCGACCGGGGAGGGGGGGGAAAAAATGTCAAGCAGATTAAAACGCAATTGAAGTCGAGGAGACACCATCCGCCTATCGTTTTTAACTGCGTGTTTTATCGATCTAAACCCGGCTGCGCAGAAAATATGTATACGTATGCGTATATACATATACACATGTATGTGTATGAAGCTAGTACGAAAAATCCGGCCGTGTTTTCAATCGCGAGTTGCCTCGACGAGAAACAAAGAAATAATGCGCGCGATCAAAGACGTGCGGCAATGAATCATCGGTTATTTAGAACGCTTTAAAGTTTATCATTGTGGACAGGCGATTGCGGCGCTCTACGCATCAATTCGGTGTCCCCTCCTTTTGTTCTCTTTTCGTTTCTCCTTTTTTCTCGCTTTTCTCGTCTTCTTGTCTTCCCTTTTTCTTCCTTTCGTTTGCTTCGGAACATACGCGGCACACCTCAACCTCTCTCTCTCTCTCTCTTTCTCTCGCTACCGTTAAAAGACGCGGCTGGGAAATAAATTCAAAGCAGATTACGACCCAGTTGCACGCTCTTTATCATTCGACTGGCTCGCATGAAATTAATCCCTACCCTCGAGTAACATCGGGACCCCGATTTGGCGCGCGTCTTTTGCGAAATTATTGACGTCAATGTGGAGGGCCAGATTTTCAGTACAATAGTGTGTAATTAGTTGAGAAGCCCCCACACACCGAGGTTACCGCTCGTTCAGCCCCCGACGCCGCTTCCGACTGTCGAATATCGTGCTCGAAAAGCCGCCTCGAGGATTTAAAGATTGTTTCGAGGACCTTCGGCAACCATAATTCTATCAAACTAGCCGACCACGCGTAAAAAGCTTCCGACTAACCTGTTTGTTCTCCCGGAATCTTGAAAATTCTACCGTTCAATAAATTACTGTTACTAAGCAATTTATTACTTCTATTTATAATTCGGGAAATTACCAAAATTGTTCACTTACGTAAAGTTTTATTTTACAATGAGAATATTTACCTTTACTATATATTTCTAAGTGCACGATGTAATGTCTAGGCTTTCTAGTATATTTGGATAATTGATTATTCTAAACTAATAATATAAATGTTTATCAATTCTTAACCCTGGAACTACGAGACGAAACCGGACTAACAATCACACATTGCCCTTTTTATACTGATCATCATTATTTATCGACGGCTACTATATTTCAAGTGTCTATAAAGCTTGATTGAAAACACCTATATTTACACATTTAAGCATACACAGTGTAACTACATAACCTAGACTGCACCAAATCTCTAAGATTAGATTTCGATAACTTTTTAAGTCAAATTCAAAAAAGGAAACGTTTAGAATATTTCAGTAATAATACCAAATTAACCGACAAGATTTAAGAAATCTGATTAACGTCTGCAAATTATGGACACTGTTTCAGTAATGTATCAATGAGGAGCTACACGAAATGAGCAGCTAAGGAATTAAGAAGGGCGTGACAATGAGTTGATAAAGCGTCGAAATTAATCCCAGAATTCATTCGCGAAGTTAAGGGTTCGAAAGTGGTTCGAGGCGGTTGATGAAGATCGCTATCGTCCAGGGAATAATTGAACTCACCTGTACTCTAGCCTCGGAGAGGTCCAGCCTCATAGCCAGCTCTTCTCTAGTGAACACGTCCGGGTACTGCGTGTTCCCGAAAGCTTTTTCAAGCTCGTGAAGCTGGTAGGTGGTGAACGTGGTGCGGGATCTTCGGACCTTGCGTGGTCTGTCCGATTCCCCAAGGTTTAGGGGATCGTGCAGAGCATCGTTTATTTGATGATCGCTCAAATGGCCGAGCTCCGTGTCTCCGCCATCGCCTATCGCGTCTGATGACGCTGGATGATCTGAGAACAGGTAAAAATCGAACACTTAAACTCTTCCTATTCGTTTCTCGACAAAAATATGTCTTCCAAATTTCAAATTGGACTCTTTGGGCTTCGGTAAAACTTTTATGAAGTAACAATTATTCCTGTACAAACCTCGCACACAAACAGAGGCTACAAGTAACACCGATGTGTAAAATATCGCCTAATTATTTCCAGCTACACGAATTCCAATTTCACAACCCTCTACCTACTTTCCAAAAATTATAACAAAAGGACAACCTTGTTTCTCCACCTAAAAGGCCCCCTATACTAAAGATAAAATGTATCTTCGTTTCCTCAAGTCACCATGGACCGCAAACGACGCAGCATTAAGCTACGTCCACACCGAAGCAAATCGAGCAACCCCCATTGTTACCCTCTTCTTCTTTCGTTCAGACGTGGCTTCAGCATGGACATATTTACTTTGCCGCATTATTCTTAAATACCGCTGCTGACTTTGTGTTCAGTGTGGCAAGAGTCAAGTCAACGACGAACCGAGGAACCGGGACCGGACGCGTGATCCTATGGGGACCGGTGGGAGGAGGGGGAAGGGGTTTGTATGGTGTTAAAGTCGCGCCAGTTTTAAAGTTTGAATGGGTACGCGCAGCAAACGATCGCAAGGCCTTCTGGTGCTCGAGTGCAAGAGAGGATCAGGGCGATTAAGCTGAATCGTCCACGCTGCCAAAACGAAATTGACGTTTCGCTGGTACACACACGCTCGGAGAGAGACCGAGAGAGAGACAGACAGAGAGAGAGAGAGATAGAGCAACGAGAAGTGGACCAGGAGGGGGCGGATGGGTTGGAGATGCTGCGGGGTCGGTCGGTGTGGGTGCAATTTCATTTTTAAGCCGCGCAACGACTGCCGCCCGATATATGCCCGATACGCCGATCATGTCCGATCGGCGGATTTGCCAATTTTAAGCCTCACCCGGCGCTTCATTTTTTGTACATCCAGCCGTGTATGAAATATGACGCATCGATGCGAGCCTGTACACTATACCTACACACTCGATAGTACTTAAAAACCGTTGCCGTCAGTGATTAGCAAATATCACGAGTGCATGTCGTACATTGGTGGCCCCGCGGGTGCACCCCCCGATGCAACCCTTGCTCGTAGCCGTGAAACACACGGCTCGCTTCGGCTCTACCCCCTACCTACCCCTCTCTCTCTCTCTCTTTCTCTCGAGTTTGCCAGCTCTGCACCCCCCTGGTTTTTTTCCACCCCGTCTCGTTTCACCCCGGCTCCCCTTTCGGTGTCCCGTCTTCACCGGTGCATCGATACCCGCTCGAAGGCTCATTACAGCAAACTTCACGTAACATGCAAATTTTTCCACGGCTGCGACAACAATTAGCTTCTTACGAGAGGTTTAACGGGCCGCGCACGGGGTAACCGATACTCTTGCGCGGAGGGGATGAAACTCGGCACTGTTGGGGTGGCTGTATCTGACAGCCAAGGAAGCTAAGCTAGCCACGCTTTGAGGTTTTATTACCGGCAACCCCGTTGCACTACCAATTTTTATTTCTATTTTGTTCCCAATCGCTATCTGTTTATAATGTTACGTTTAAAATGCATTTCGGGTATTTCACCCTGTAACTCCACTACAGATCGTTCTCAATGTTCGTTCGCCCTTATTGCAATTTTATGACAGTTGATTATCGTAAAACATATACTTTTCAATTGCTTAATACCTAAAGCAAGAGCAATTAAATTTGATTTTTATTCTACAGAAGTGGTGCAAGTTTCGACGTTTATAGTACGTAAGAGTAAAACAATTCTATTTACTATTTATATTGAAAATAGTTAAATACTTAGATCAGGAATGTACAAGTCGAGAGAAATTGATATTATAAAATATAATTCACATGGAAATGACGAAACTGAGATTGCACAAAAAATTATTATAACTCGAAACAATTCCTACTTGTTTGTGCATTAATAAGCTTCATTTCGATTATTCTTGAGTGAAACTCCCCAGTGTAAAGTATAGTTTAATCGCGGTAAAAATGTGCCGTTTCCGGGGAAGTTTGAAAAAATGCGGAATCCTGGCTCGTCGACCGCAGCTGCGAGGTATCGCGACCGGTCACGTTTCGATCGTTCGCGCTTAATTAGCGAGCCGACGAATTCAATTCCCCGTCAGACTAAAATTACTCACGGAATTAGATAATAACGCGATAACGACCGCCGTCGTCGGCTTAGACAGAGTTTCAATGTCCGTCTCACCCCCAGCGCCGGTTCCGTCATCCCCTTAGGCGCGTTTGCTTGAACTAATTAGACGAGCATTTACTACTCGTGCGTAATAACGTTAATCCTACTTTTCGGTGCCGCTCTAACCGGCAGTTGCGATAGATTGCGCCGATGCGAAACGTTCGAACTGGCCACGTATGTCAGCGTTGCATGGATAAATGGAAAGAGAGAGAGAGAGAGAGAGAGAGAAAGGGGAGAGGCGAGGGAGAGTGATCGCGAGAGAAAGAGAGACAACTGTATGCGGCACGGGTACACGCGTCTCTCCGTACGTGTGCGCGTAATCGCACTAACATTTACGCAAACAAACGTCCGGATAATCCACGGTGAATAGAGAGATTTTTATGTTTTCATGCTAGGGCACAATGGGGCACCCACTTGATGCCTAACTCTCCGTTGCTTTTTATTAAATCTACGGACCCATCGATAGGGGTTGGAACACCGAGGGAGAGAGAGAGCCTGGCCCGTAAAAGGCAGTCCGCTAAATTAAAGATTTATTTACCGTGCCCCCGCTGATGACCACATGCCGGATACCCGGGACCAAGATAGTCCTCGATGACAATGCCGACAAGATATTGCTTCCTGCTAACCCGCAGATTCGGAATCGACGCCTGGAAAACCCTTTGGGAATCCACTTCTGCTCTTTTTAGTCGATAGCGCGCATCAAACATGTTCCTTTCATTCTCATTTTTGTCGATCGTTTGCTCGTATCCAGGACAAAAGGAAATTTGCTTTGATGATTAGATGACACCTCGCAGTAGAAACGAATTATTTATTATTGAATAAATCAATAATAAAATTGATCAATTATAAAATTGTTGACTATAAGTGGCTTCTACTCGATCACATTTGCATATATTTGCAACGAGTCACAACTAAATCATCAAAATTATCATATAAAATAATATAATAAAATAATCTAGGACAGTGAGAATTTTCAGAAAAATCCACACACTCTGCCGACCCTTTCACCCTTATAAATTGATATCCAAGTGACGAACAGTAAATTAACAATAAATATAAAAATGGACGAAAGTATTTGACCCAACTTTGTGACTCCAGTAGAAATCCATTTCCAAGTACGCAATGTGTAAGTAACGAAGCTAATGACGGAGAATAGGAGAACGAAGTATAGTTTAGGAGCGACGTAGAATTTGTTCTTTGGGACCATGTTTCGTGGACGATGGGCATTCGGGGCGGGTTAATTGAATTTTCATGGCCTCCTATGGGACAAAATATTAATTTTCGCCGATTCGTTCGCTGGGCCGCGGCAACGCCGGGTTACATCCGCCAACAATATTGACCGTAATCAAATTGAAAATGAAATTCCGCGATTACATTATTACCCTTTTGACGGGACGTGACCTCGAGCGCGTCGATTTGTAAGCAATTCCCGGCGGATCGTATCGGTGGACGTGCAATGCGTGGGTATTATCAGACGCATTAATTATGTTAGACGACTGTACGCTCGAAATCCGCAAACACATCCTGATTTCTGCGCGCCACAATCGGGGCCGGGACCAATAATCGGTCCACCTGTATATAGTGATCATCGCCTACTGTGTTCCTACTTGTATACCTACGTGTATCACGAAATCCACGCTGCCGGCCAATAGTACGCTAACACCTGAATCACTGTCTTTCTTCCTGGAAATAGTCCTTTTACAATGTGTACCCGCATCGAATCTAATAATCGGACATAGACTTCATTAATATCTGTCCCTCGAGTAAATCATTCCTGTGTGTCACCAGACAACCCTTAATCATTTAATTAATTTTATAAATCGTCATTTCTAATTCAAACACCGAACGGACAACTGAAAGAAAAAGTTTCCGAATTTTTTGAACCATCTGAACTTTACCTCAATGAAATTAATTATCAATTGATTTTATCTTTTGCTGTTTCTATTTTACAAACAGGATCAGACGAGTAAATTATAAGTCGTGTACGAACGATTGAGAAAACCAAAAACTTTTGCGTACACCTAATATAAGAAATGTAATGAAACGAAGAAATTGCCGGAAAATCAAAATAAATTCGATCCTGTGAATTTTATTGTATAAAACAACAGGGGGTACCGAGGTTCGGTGTTTGATGGGTTGTTCAGTGTTAATGTCTGGATCTCTGAGCAACGTGTGCGGGAGTGAAGTCCGCGCGCGCGCCACGAACAAGATATACGCCGGCCGGAACGGATTACACGAGGTCCGGCGGAGTCTTTACGTTCCGGAAATCTAATAAAATCCGTAAGAGGGTTTACGGGTAATACGTTCATCGTTAAACTCCCCGGGATAATCGTTCCGACGCAAAAAATCGGCGCGCCCGCGACTTTCTTCTCGCGGCAACTCAATAAGTGTAGGTTTACGTAAGTTTATTAATTTCCTACGGTGGTTCCCGGCCGTGTTAACGTGCCACGGCTGAATTACAAGTCACGATCGACCCTTATCGTTCTCTGCTAATTTCTTTCGGACCGTTTCGCGCCGTTGTTCTTTACAACGAGCCGGCCGCGGACACGAAACCGTTCAACGTCGATCAACCAGTTTAACGAGCACAAACAAAACGTGTCAGATACGAATGCTCCGAAAAATATTTCTTGCGAGATTCGAGGATTAGTTGAATTTATTCCCTAGTGGGACATGAAAATTTATACTCATTGTATTTCTGCATTTACTGTATTGCTTAAATATTAACCCGTTTGCATCATAAGGAAATATGAAAAGAAGGCCTTTATCACCAAACTTTTATTATATTTAAGTACACAAATGACTACAAGCAAAAGAACTTCATATTTCAGCATTATAAGAAAAAATAAATTGAGCGTATATATACGCTCCGGTGATAGTGACCAGGAAAATTGAGCGCATATATACGCTAATGATGCAAATGGGTTAATCACAGAAGAGTAGAACTGTGTTTCGATGACTTATTTAGTAGATTTTGTTTAAAGTCTTTGCCACTGAGCTATTATTCTAAAGAATGCATTCTTTGTCTATAAGATTGGACTGTGACCCTTTCAGGACCACGAGCATTCGAGCATAAGAAATTTGTATTGCATTGAATGTATTTAATTGTTACTTCATATTTTTACCTAGCCTTTTATTCTTGAGTAATCGATAAAAAAATTTCCAATTTTGTTTTGTATCTTCTTTCGGTTTAGGGTGTTGAAAATGTGTGTCTGAAGTACTCCGACGATACTCGTAAAATTGCCAAGCCTACAAAATAATTTCTGTGCGCTGGAGAACTGTCTTACTGTTTATAAGTCGTAACTCTCCTAATTGACTTCCGGGAAAGCTACCTTTCACTGAACGATTTCAAATTTTCCCAAACAACATAATGTAACACTTTACGCAACGATAATGAAAGTCTACAGTCTGGTAATTAGCTACAAAACATTTCCATTGAGGAAGAAACATGATAGGAACAGCAACGTTCCTGTATAGTTGTATGTATACTTAATGAGGGTTTTCAGAAGATCATAGTGATAATGATAATGATAGAGAGGGTAGTAAAATAAAACGAAAGTGAATAACGACTGTAACAAATATTTGGAAAATGGAAGCCTGCGTCTAGTATAACGTGAAAATTTGTGTTCGCACTCCACGATAGATATATAATAACTCTAACATATAAAATATAAAATTCTTTGCATTTCTATGATGATAAGCAAAGATACACTTAATCTATCAGCGTACAAATTAATTTTCACATTCGATCGAATAATTCGTGTTACAGTGATTTTTCTCTGTATATGTCGCCAAGGCCTGGATGATAAACGTCGCGGAACTATCCCCACTACCGCGGGGTATACCTCGCGAGGGGCCAAGAAGCTCGAGAGGAGTTATGTCTCCTAGACGATACACGACGCTGGCAAGACCCACGTTGTTGACATATATCGAGAGTTCACTGTAATTGTCTACGTGAAGGCACGGGAAGGAAGGATGTGAGCGGTTGGGGCGACTTTGAATAGCAGTTAATTGATCGTGGGCACGCTAAATCTATCCGCGTAAAAATTAATATTCAATTTCGGGCGAATAACTCCGTCAGCCAGACATGAATGATATGTCAGCGGGACGTGTTAATTGTCTGCGTGTAGGCCGGGAAAGTCGTGTTCCAGAAACGACGTGCGACCAGTTTGCGGCGACTTTGTGCAGGGAACGCGCGGTAATTGATCGCGAAAAGCGGCGCGCGTGCCGCCTGTGCCTGGAATCGCCGCGGCTTATAAAACGTAATCGCGGTTCCTTGAGAAGTCCGCGGGCGGTTCGGACGTTTTAATGAAATAATTGCGTGCCTGTCGCGCCGAGGCCCGTGCGAGACACAGTCAGTCCGCCCGCAAACAAGCGTGCGCGGAAACAAGCACAGAGCAGCTCGCGTGCCGCCATTCCGGTCCCGTCGTAAGTCTTCGTCGCGCCGATCGTCGCCGGAGATTCGAGCCCCGACCTAATTAGCCTTTTAAAATGCCCACGGCAATTAGCCGTGTGTAAACAACAACCCCGAGGACGCGTTGTTCACCGGAGACCGAAATTCGAGCGCGATCCCGGCCCTATACCGTTGCGCGGCCGTTTCTTACCGATCTCTCGAAACGGATCGATCGATTTGAACGATTATTAGTAGAACGACCGTTCTCGCCAAATTGACATACAATTACCCGACGCTATCTGATTCGCCTGACGATGGGTTAACGATGATAACCCACTTTGTTGCACCGGGAAAACTTTTTTCTTATCGCAATCGCGACCGGATCGATGCGCCGACAATAAAATATTGGTAAACGAGACCTTAGTTTGCTTAACGATATTAGATACCAGATAATAGTGCAATATTACATTGCCCGCGCCATCGCAAGCCGGAAAGAGACCCCGTCCCGATAGCGATGCTGGAAACTCTGTTTCGATCGGCTGCGCTGAATACGAAGAGCGTTAACCCTTCCGGTGAGGAAGATCACCGTCTTCAGCGTTTTAATAAGATCTCGCTGTAGTTCGTCTTATGGTGACACTATGGCCGCACTTTGTACACAAAAATTGCGAAACTTTTCCAGATTTACAGTAATCGACCGCCGATCTTCAGGCAAATTTTCGTCGGACACATAATTTGCCCCAGAACGTTTTGTAAACAACGTGCTTCAGATTTTAGGAGTTTATTAAATACAAGCTAAGTTGTGTTGACGTTGATACTGTTGCAGTTTATGGTATAATAATTTTTAGTGGCATCTCGGAGTCCCTACTCGCGCGAAAAGGGTTAAGATTAAGAAAGAACTTAGTTATCCAATTAGAAAATTTCTTGTAATTAACAGATTGTACGCGGGATGCTAATATGGTTGTTCTACATTGTCCGTTGAAATGCGGATGTCTATTCGCGTGAAG
>CM052118.1:16420951-16445056 GCA_028454245.1 Halictus quadricinctus
AAACGCAACAATTCGCACGAAACTACAAAACTATCTGCCACACGTTCCTTCGATCATCGAAAGGGTTACCGATGTCCGCACGATTTCCCGTTGAAGGAACATCTACATTTCCCGGCACAATAAAACAAATCGTACCTTCGTCCTTACCGTGTCCCAGGATCTGGTCGATGCTGTACACGTTCTTCTTCTGATTGTATGTTTGCGCCATGCTTCTTGTCGGCGTCGAGCCCCGGAAGTCACTGTAGCAACTCGCAGAAAAAGAGAGCGAGAGAGCGAGAGAGAGAGAGAGAGAAAGTTTATCGAAAACGCGCGTTCGGTCGACGACTCGAGGATCACTGTTCGGCAAACGATCTATCGGATCGAAAGTCCGTGGAAAATCGTATTTCCCGCTGGTCCCGCGGCAGAGGGAGCTTCCGTGAGAAAAACGTCGTTGGCGCGCGCTTGTTGCACGAGAGGGTCGAAGATGAGACGAGATAAATGGAGGAAATGGAGAAAATAACTGTGGAATAGAACGAAAACCGTCGACGTCTCGTCGAAGGCTGCACGCGGCTGCTCTCCGAGCCTCGGAAAAGAAAATGCGTCAATCGACGGCGCACCACGAACTGGCTCGTCGGACATGAAAGCAGCCCTTAATATCGCATACAGCCGCCCCACCACGCAACCCCTAACACCGCCATATTAGCCTCCCGGCCAATGAGGACGCGAGCTTCTCACCCAAAGCCACCCCACACTCGGGGGTTGAATGAGGCCTGGGCGGGGAATATTTTGCCCTTTCCGCGTAAATCCCCGGATTTTTTTCCACCTCCTCCTCCTACCACATCCTACCGGACCTTCTTTCTCTGTCGGTTCGCCGAGACTCGCCCCCTCTCTCTCTCTCTGTTCATCGCACGCCGGCTCGCATATGTCCATCCCTTTGTCTGTTCTTTCGTTTCCTCGTTCCCTCCGACACGCTTCGGGGTTTCGATCCAACGGGATATCTCTTCTTCCACCTTCCCTACCATCCCCCAACCCAACCCCTTCTCTCCCCACTCCCTGAAGAGAACGCGAGATTATTTACCGCGTCTTCGGGTTACGCGAATTTTTCGGCCGCCCGATTAATCTCACCCCCCGCGCGCGCCCGCACTCGGTTACTTGGACGGCTCTGCTTGCCGGGGGTTGCTTTTCGACTTCGTCACTCGAGGATGTGATTGTATATGCTCACGGTATGTCGCAGATGGAATTTTAACCCCGCATGAATTTTATTTTAGTAATTGCGGGTTCCTCAAAGCGAACATTCACGCATTTTCCTGCCGTAGATGTTGCAGAACGTTTGAGCTCTTTTTATTTGTGTTTCTGCAACCCTTATGTTAATGTTTGGGTATTCCAGTTCTTTTGAGTTCTTTTTAAAGTTTGTCTATGTCCCTTGTGTCAGTAACCAACGTTTTCCATGATTTTCAATAACGTTGCACTTTATAGTTGCAACGCATATTTTTATGCATTAAATCTGAATTAATCTGTGGTCGTTCAAGATCAGCAAAATCTACAATAATTTTGCCATTTGTCATTGGGAGTGTTAAAGATGTTCCAGAAAGCAATTAGTAATTGGTAACCGGTTATTGGCATAAGGGATGTTCTTGCTCACAAACAGAAAAATTTATATAGACCCTCGCATAACGTGATCAACAAAATTGTTTTAAGAATTAGTAGCAAGTGTGCAAGTGTCTTTTCGAACAAGTCTGTATATAATATTTTAAACAATTTTTTGACGTTGTACGAGGGTCTAATGTAAATTTCTACTTTCTTGGACAATTATAAATAGATTTATACCACCATTAGAACAATTTAGAAATACTGTTACATTATTTCTTATCTATTAAAAATATTAAAAAGGAAACAAATTTCTAGTTTACTCCAGTTTGTCGTAATTCAGATACAAAATTTTTATTTTGCATAAAGATCCGCTGTCCAGCTATTACACCGCAAGAGTTTAATAATATAATGTAAGTATACTAGAAAAGATTGGTGAAGTATGCTAGAAAAGAATGATGAATTATGCTGGAACAGGTTTACGAAAATTGTTAAATAATGTTAATTGATCGACTCGAGGCGATGGTACTTCTATGATTACAAGCTGGGAATGACATTTGCCGTTAAAACGCTCGAAACGCGTTCTGATTAAATAACAACGTTTGCTGTGAATTTTACTGTTTATATCGCTTTATCATAAACAAAATCAGGCGTCAAGCAACGGCACCCGTTGCTAGCATAATTATGCGGCAATCCCCTCGTTCAATCAGTTCCCAATCATTCGCGCAAACTTTCGAGCACATCGCTATCCGATCAAAATGCTCGCGGGAGCACAATGATTACCAAACACCATTGATCATGCACAAACCATTATACATACCCGATTACGCGATGACCTAGTCTAAGCTGTACATACAACAAATTATTGTAAAACAAACGATTCATTTTCCACATCTATTAATATTAACGTATGGAATTTTTTCCTTGGCAAAATTAATTTTTTCTTTTATCCCGATCTTTGCAAATATTTCCAGTTAAATACTGATAATATGGCAGGATTAAGTTAATATAAAATTAAGTGTGATAACAAATTTTACTAATTGTTGTCTATTGATATTATTAGCTATTAAAATATTTTTAAAGTGTTACTTTATGGTAAATTTTTAGGGGATTGGTATATTATTTAGAATAAGTAATTATTCTTCTATATTAATTATTTTAAGCCTTTAGATTTCTGGTTTCATTTTTTATCTTTAAATGAAAAGAATAGTACATACAATTAGCAGGCCGTACTGCGTGATACACCTTTGTCGTTTATGCTGTCAATGAATCGTAAGAGCAATGGATAGTGCACTCAAAAATAGCAGTGATAACCATATTAAATTTTACAATAAACTATGTGCCCCGCCTGGTGCATCACTCGTTCAAACAATTAACACCACACCACATAATAAAAGTACACAAAGGCAGTCTGTTTCATTAGCTTCCCACAAGGATTATACAGATTTTGACCTGGACGAGCGGCGAAGGATTGTTGTAAATCCGTCGGGAAATAATCCGGACGATCGCCGCGTGGATCGCCGTGGGTCGGTCACATCAGATGTTTCAGGTGAACGATTAACAGACAACGGAGTCGAGGAACTCAGGTAACACGGAAATACTGACCCCCCGTAGCGTTCAATATAATTGCGAGAAACAAGGTCGCCTGGTCGATCGGCAACCAATAAGTAGGGCCGTTTGGAAATTTGCTTACGATTGTCCCACTTATTCTAAGACAATGCGTTTCTGCGCGCGGCCAACCTGAATTACTATAATCTAATCCTAAGACGCCTACAGGAAGTGTGTGGCGGAGGCGTTCCCGAAACCCGTGCCGTGCCGTTTCACCTTCCATCCTTTTTACGAAACCTCCTTCCGTAATCTGCCGCCTCTGTCACCCATTAGCAACACCCTCGCCTAATCCAAAGAAGGGCCCCTTCGGTGACCCTTTTTCGAGAGCCTCGCTCTAATTCATTTCCATCGTTCGGCGACAACCTGTTGTATCCCTTGCCGATTGCTATACATAGACTTTCTTACCTGGCGCTGTCCAACCACTTTACTACGTGCTCGAAATTACTCCATTAACTTCGTGCACGAACGGTCGTCGAATAAATAGTTTTACGAATTTTTCCAAAATATCTTAACCCTTTGCACTCGAAGCTATTTCAACTCCAAAACGAAACATTTCTTCCGACCCAGAATATTTCCCTTCTATATATTTCTTGTCGTGTTACGCAAATGGTGCAATTCACTTGTACAATACGAAAGTGTTTAGTCATTTATTAACACTTTGATCGCCAAACTAGAAACCCCAAAAATTCCATAAAATCAAAGTAAGTTATTTAGTGAAATGAAAATTGAGAAAAATTAAATGTATGATACTGAGTAGTCCTCCAACTTTCTTGCGTGTTACAGATCCTAATCAAATTTGCTACAATGAATATATCAACGTTCATTTTAAAACCTGGACAAATAATTCCGTCACCCGCATATGGGTGACGTGGTATTCAACGTGTTAAATAAAAACAAATTTAACAATGTGAACGTTACCATTCGAGTGCTAAGGGTTAATATTATTGTAAGAAGCGAAGAAACATTGTATTTTGTTACTGTAGAACTATTTTAGTACGTGCTCGAAATTATTCCATTAACTTTACGAACGAACGGTGACCAAATAAATAGTTTTACTAATTTTCCAAAATATATTAATACTATTTCAAGAAGTCAATATAATACAATATATCGCTCTCGATTTTTACATAACTCCATTTAAACCATTAGTGGTTCCACCGAGTTATACATTAACCACAATTTTCAACCGTAACAAATTGAGGGCTAGGTTGAAAAATATTATACAATGATGATAGTAGCGAAGAAATAAAAGTCAAAAAAGACTCTAAGAACGTGGCCGGGTTAGAAAAGACAAATTGGCGTTTACGAGCCTTTATATGTCCGGTCAAGAAATTAATGGCGTTCAATTTTTATCTTATAAATGCATTCGCTTCAACGATAGCGATAATGGAGTAAATTGAGATGGTAATATCAGATGAGACATCGTTCACTGGGCAGGAACAACTGGAAACATATTTCTGCTCCCCTCCTGTCCGATTTAAAATATAACGGGGTAACGATATTATCGACTTTTTAAAACATTATGCGAAAGCCTGTCCAGTGTGTCGCGCGTCCGCTGCGCTCGCGTTATTAAAAAGTAAACGCGACGTTTTTAATCGGAGTCAATCGGATCGGAAGCATCGACGGTCATAAATCATTCGACTGTAATAAATCGACGCCTACCTGTAACGGACGAGATGCAATAAAAGCCATTGTAAGGACGGTAGGAAAAGTGATCGCGTTTACATTAACTAATATGACGGTTGTAAATTATGCGGAACGTGCCGCACGTACGAATTTCGCTACTCATGTTCTATAAAATTACAAAATTTTTTAGCGATTTAACTAACCCTTAAATCGTTCAAAATTTCAAGAATTATCTTTTTAAGAAGTTTTGCTGTATGCAAATAGCAAAAGTTTAACATAAGTGCACACACATTTCCTTTGATTCCTAGCCTTAGAATTACATTAGAAGATCGTTTGCAACAAATCGTATACAAAATAGTTACTATATCTTCGCAACCTTCCTCCATTTTTCATAATTTTAAACAATTTCTAGAATTAAGAGTCGTCCACGGGAAAGCAGACAAAATGGCTGCGAAAATCGGTCTGCAATAAACTCCGAGCTTGCGTCACCGTTGGTTTTCATATTTTTGTCAGAAATTCTAGATAAATTATTCATGGACTTTTCGTTACGCTGGTTATATTTCCATCTACAGGGTGTGCCATTTAATTGTCCACGGGAACCAACGGGACACCTTGCGCGTCTACCGTCAACAGGTAAGATCAGGTGGAAGATCATCGCCGGATCGAAGTACGAACGGGATCTTACAGCGATGATTTCGCGACGTGAAAGCGCGTTCAGCGAGATCGTTCAATTAAACCGTAAAATTCGGTATAATTACTGGAAATTCGTTCGGCACGGTGGCGCGGGGCGCAGGGCAAATATTAAATTTCCGGGATTTATTTAACGAGACGGCGTATCTTCTGTCAATCACATAAAGGTGCGGACGTACAGTGTCGCCCCCGACCCACCCTCCGGGCGCCGCGATGCTTTATAATGCAAATAAACCTTTGGAAAGTGGGGTGGTGGGGGGAAGGGGGTGTGTGTGGGGTTCGGTGTGCTCGTCGCATCGTGACGCGCAACAAACCGGATTTTTGGGAATATCGTGGCAGCGTATCGCAGCAGAGGGGAGAAAAAACTATCTCTTCCGTGGATGATTTTGAAAAACAAAATGCCTCGTTGGCCGAGAGAAAAAAGCGACGTCACCGTTTTACATACGGCCCGAAAAATGGACGGGTAAAAACGCGTTGCGAGAGTTGATGGACGCCGTAACCACGTTAACCCGTTGTTCTAACAATGTTCGCGGAATAATAGTCCGAGTTGTAATGCGAAATACACGGATAATACGAACACTGCCGTATTTAGAAAATCCTGCGAGGTCACTATTAAAGAAACGTCTGCAGCCTGACGTTTTTATTTACACGTGATCGTTGAGGATCGAATAAAAATATATTTTTCCGCTTAATAATTTTAATAAATTGAGGACAACATGGCAATATTTATTTCTTTCTTCCACCAGCTTGTTGAGAGACAATTGTGATTCTGGGTGATGATCAACAAATCTATTATTTCAAAATATAACTGCCTACGTTTTCTTTCGAAACTGTGCATGAAAGTGACGTTTGTACGTTGCTACGAGGAATCGGACGTTTCGCATGAAACAGCCTAACAGCACTCTGATCCTGCGAGAATGGTTCTCGTGGACAACCCAGGACAGCTTTCCGTTTAATCTGATTCTGTTCTTAGGAAGTGTCATGGCTGCATCCGAGAAATAATCTACGAAGAATCAGGCTGATCCCCGCAGAAAGATGGCGAACAGCCTAATGCTTTGCAGATGTTAACTCGAGCACCGGGGGTATTAAAGCTTCCGAAAAACGTGCGAGCAGTCCCGATAATTGGGAATCCCGATGCCCCCGTTGACGGCTCTAACTTTAGTAAGATTATCCGCGCGATCCACCGCCATTAGCCGAATCATCTACCTGCATTGAAAACATTGGAGATTCCGGCCGAAACCGGCACGATCTCCGTTTCCGTTCGAACGTGTTCATTGTTCCCTGGTCTCCCAAGTATGTAACAACAAAATAAAAAAAAAATAGATAGGTGGTTGAATAACGTGGAAGAGCTTTTTAGTACAACAAGCTGAAACGAATACGTTCCGATGGGGCACGAGTTTCATCGTTTAACTTGAACACCGTATTACATCGCCAAAGCTCATAAACGTCTGGAACGTAATAAACTGCTAATAAGCTTATTTCTCTGGCAAAGTAAGAACGGTAAATTTACAGCGAGCTAATTAACGTTTATCCGGATGTGCGTCACGCTCTTTAAAATTGGATATTCCTGGGAAAGGACTCTCTTGGAACACCTTGCACCCGTTGGCGCAGCCTTCTTGAACCCACTTGGTACAAATTTTTTCTTTATTCAATATTTGTTCACGCACCATCTAAATGGCTGAGCAAATCCGCCGAGACAGTTTCAGTAACGTAAAGGTGGTCTCGAACAATGATCTTCTAATTTTTGGTGGCAAGGGGTTGAAACACCTCTCGCGCAACAAACTATAATTATCCCTCTCGAACGATCGCTTGTCACATGACTGACGCGCAGCGATCCCCGCTCGAATTGTCGCGAGGATCGACAATCGAACAATCCGGTCGTCGTGTCGAACAAAAGGAGCGTTCTGCAAACTTTTCGTCTCGCTTTTTCTCACCTGTCGCGAGCTGGATCGTTTTCGTTCCTCCTCGAGAGAGCGAAGACAGGATAAAAACGTGGAAGGTGTACCTTTGATGCGATCGGCGAGACTGAGGGGGCGCGGGCCCCCCTGATAACTCGTGGGTGTAATTGTTATATCATGAATCTGTCGGTGGCGGGGCTAGGGGTGGAAAGAGGGGGTTGAAGATCGGGATAGGGGCGAATAAAGAAGGAGCGACGTGAAAGAGGGAGGAGGAGAGAGAGAGAGGAGGAGGAGGAGGAGAAGGAAGAGGAGGGAGGGCGACAGGAAAGCGAAGAGGAAGGCATGCAAGGCGACGTTCTACAATAGGCAACATTAAATCTGCAAAAGAGAGAAGATTCTCTCCCGCGCGCGCGACACAACGGGGACGAGAACGGGGGAGGGTGGAATCGAGCGTAAAGGAAGCAGATACAATTCACAATAGACCCGGCGAACCGGCTCGAAGATCAAACGCCGCCCCTGCGAGAGCTACCGACGCCCATAACTGGCGTAAGACTCCGCGAGTGTCGAAAGTTCGGTCATATCCGATCCGCAACCAGACGACGTGCATAAGTGTCTCGTAATAATCGTGTCCGAGGCGTCGACGATCCCCCGGATCATCGGGGTTGAACGCCGGAAACACCGTTGAAATCGTCGTCCACCCCCATAAGCAAAAACTATTATGCGATTACAACCGGTTGTGCCCGATTCGAAAGTATTGGTCGCTGGCAAAAGCTCCAGTACAATTTGAAAATGAAATTCGAACGGTAACCTTTTGAGATAACAGTTTTATTAATTATTAGACTGCGGATTTTTATGCTTTTGTAAAATAGTAAAAGACTAGAGAAACGTAGCGACGTCGTTAACAGAAATTGTTAGCGAAATCAATTTTTAGTTAATTCCCACAGTCTCGAAACAATGCTAGAATCGTTGTGAACAGTTAATTCAGGAAAATGAAATTAAGGAAAACGTGTTGCGTTCGGTGAAAAATTTGTTGAATATTTTTTCATGGTAATCACTTCTTCGAAAATTATTCGGAGTTATAGAACTGCGAAATCATTTGGCCGACTGTCAGCAGACACGCGCAATTGATTTATTCGTCAATTATTATATATAATCATCAGCATTTTCGACAATTGCCTCCGAACGTTTCATAATCTGATGGATTTCTTTTTTGTTTACCATGTTATTAATACTTTTTTAATGTATTTGTTATATCCTCTGTCGAGCTTATCGAATACGTGTGCAATACCATTTTTCATTTTTAATAAACGCTTAAATAATTCTTTCAGCAATCATATTTACGATTTTGATCGAATATTTTCCGCCAGGGGTAGTATTCGAAAACGAAAATCGATTTCAATTACCTTGGAATATGTCATAAATAGACTGCAGGCCTTCATGCATTTACGGTACGTATTTAGATTGAAATGCAAGAAAATGTATGTATTAACACTTTGCCTACAGGTAGTTACTTTATAATCCTTCATAAATGGCAGATAAATAATTCACGGTTTTTTAATGACTACTTGAACTCCGATAGCAATTTTATTAGTTAGCTGGTAAATTAATAACCTCTTTCGGGATTATTATTCGGAAATAAATTATCATGCTACTTTAAGCATGGTATTCTCGTTTAGGAGCCTATTGATAAACTTTTAAGCGTTAACAAAAATTAATTATGCTATTCTTCAGGTTTAAAACAATAATAATTTTGTCGATGAAAGAAAGTTTTCCCTTCTACAGTTTTATATAAAATATTTCACGAGAATGAGAGTTTACATAAAGATCTGTTGTAGTGTGGTTGCAAATCTCAACGTCCTGAGAATCATTGATGACATCTAAACTTGAAAATTAATTTCTACAGTGACAGGAAAATTGAAAGAGTAATTAACATTAGAAATATTCACTTATCAGTTTTTATTTCCTTAAATTGCTTGAATTTAGTCTGCCGTTTATGTTATAATGTTACACGTAGAAAAATCGCTTGACTGTAATATACCGGTTTGAAAATAAAAATTCTAAACATTCTAAAAGACAATAAAGAGAAATTTTGAAATTATGAGAAGCAGAAATTATTTTCGAAGCAGGAAGTCGTTCGTTGAGAATCCATCACGCTCACAAGATGCAGTAAAATATTACTGACTTCAAAATTCGAATCTGGGGAAGTTAGCGCAACGTCAGTGACTCGCCTAACAGCTTAGAACCAGAAGAAATTGTAGAGTACGTTCGTTGATAGCGCGTTCCCTGTACGAATCGCGAGAGGTCATATCGCAAATTGATCGCGGACCTGAGCGTCGAAATTTCGATGGCACACAATTCGCCATAGTGCAACGTCGTTGGCTGTCGATCCCGCGTTGAAAAAAAAATGGCGAATTTTTCTACCCAGTTTTACGCCGCAGTAGCTTTCTATTTCATTAGCGGCATAAAATGGGAAAAATCGTTTGGCGGCTGAATCCGAGCGATTATCAAAAAGGCTTTCGTTCGTTCCCTCGAATCTCATTAAACGTGGTTAGGAATGCGATTTTATCAGTTAAGATTCATTGACGATGAATCACGAAAGTATCTAAAAACTCCTTTCTTCCTGTAAACAAATTCCTTCCGGCTTCTGCAAATCTCAATATATAAAATATTGATTAATTCTTAGATAGATAAAACTTCGCCTTTCAACTGTGTAGCTTTTCTATTTTCCAACGTAAAGTAAATGTACCAATATGGATACCATGACACAATGAAGCGAAATTTACTCGTTACATTAGGAATTTCCAGTTAAAATAAAACTTTCTGTATTATTTTAAATTGCGTGCTGGTCTCCGTCTATAGGGAACGTTGTAATACCATAGCGTAATTGCAAAGCAGGGAGTTGAATCACAGTGGAAAGGGTTGCAACGTAAGATCCAAACCGTTGCGAATAAAAAAGTGGATAATGGACAGCGGACGAATATTAATAAAGAGACGAGGTACGCGACGGAAGAGCGTCATCGATAATCCGCTGTGCGAGAGGAGGAAGGCAACGAATATTAAATCAATCAACAGCAACGATAATTGCGACAATAACCGTTCGTTCTTTTTACTATTGGCACGACGGAGAGAGGTAATGTTCGTCGCAGAGGTCCGGTTCATCGGAGAGTGTAAAAACAACGAGATAATGCGATCCTCAAATTGGCGAGCGTCCTATTCTTTCAGGGAAAATCGCCGGGGAGGGAGGAACGAGTTTAGCGTGGATTCTATAAGGGAAGTCACGGTATCAAGGACGTAGTTATTATCCCCCGGGGGCACGCGCGTATTGTTACCGTCGAGCGAGCCCAAGAACCATTGAATTTTCGGAGACAAACGAGGCGAAGATTGCGTGTTTAAGCAATCGACGTGACCGGGATCGAACCGAGCGGAAAGTAGAGGAAATAATCGGCAGATTCGAGCGCTTAATCTTACAATTATCCTGCCACTCTGCTCATTAGGGACGACGAACCCGTCCACTTATCGAACAGAGTTGCTGTCTGGGCGCGTCGCGCTGGATAAGTGTCCGATGAAAGGACTTTTAACTCGCGGACGCTGAACAACGTTTTGACGTAATCGAAATTTATTCACGCACAACATGGCCTGTAGCCTAATCAGCAAGGTTCTAAATTGGAACATTCCATTTCGTTTCGTCTTATGCACTAGATACGCATCGACGGAAGAAAATAATAAAATAATTTTATAGTAATGTAAATCTATTAAGATAATTTAAAAAAAGGAGGAACTTGTGACTGATGAAGAAAATTTTTTGCACACATCTAGCAGGAGAGAGGGTGCGCGAGAATGTGTTAAGTGTCCACACGTTTTCCTTTTGCAGACGGGGCAGGAAGAGAAGGGGTTAGCGGGGTACAATGGTAACCTTTTCGAAAACTATTCTCTTTCCCCTTTTTTCTTTTTTTTTTTTTTGTTAATCCTGGATTCTTTTCAAGCGATAACAACGCGGTCGAGCAGCGACGAGGAGGTCGGTGGTCGGGGGTGGACGCTCTTTCGTGGTTGTATATCAGGGGCGTCGCGTTATTGGCCCCCGAGGCGCCACCGAGCTTTGTCGGGTGGCACGCCGTGCGCCGGATAAACCGAGACCGAAGAACCACTGACTTTTATAGGATAAACGGGGTAAAGACTACCCCCGGCCCCGTCTCTCTGTGGATGTACGCGGTTACACGCCGGCGACGACGTACGTACACACCGCAAAGTACGTTTGTACAGAGTGTCTACGTAGAACGAGGGAAACCGGGCTCTGAAAGGGGAAGACAGATCGGTCGAATATGAATTGTGCTCGTGTTACGTTCGCCTAGGTTCAGCATTTTGCATCGGTCCAGCAAGCCCAGTCTGCCATCTTCAAAAATCGGTTTCTTCATTAACACTTTGACTGCCAAACTAGAAACCTCAAAAATTCCACAAAATCAAAGTTATTTAATGAAATAAAAATAGCAAAAAATTAAATGTATGATATTGAGTTGTTCTCCAACTTTCTTGCTTTTTACAGATCCTAAACAAATTTGGTACAATAAATACATTAACGTAAAAATTCATTTGAAAACCTGGACAAATAATTCCGTCACCCACATATGGGTGACATGGCAGTCAACGTGTTAAAAACGATTAAACGTAACGCACACCTTTTTAACAGTCATCCTTTCGAGTAACATACATATTGTTTTAGGTAGATCTCCCGTAAAAAGAGTGAAACAAGACAAAAATTTAATCTTGCAAACTTTATTTTGCCAAGCGTCATCCGTGGAACATCCAGTGAGAAATTACGGCTCCGTCGATATTAACTTGACGTCCTACGCGCGATGACTAAATTAAAAAACGTCCCTCGAGCCGAGACTAGCGCGAATCGTTTTACAAGTTGAGTCGTTTTAATGTCGAAAATTGCGAGGGTATTTGGTGAACGTGAAAGCGCGGGGCGTCGCGACGACGATCCCGCAGGAATCGGTAGTGTCGGGGCGAGACAGAGAGGATGATTAAAATGTACTTACCAACCGCATAGATGGATCGAGAAAAAGGAAGGACGGATGGCGAGGAACGGTGGCTACGCCTCTGCTAAATAAACTAACCCCCGCGAGGGAGGGAAGGATCAGTGGAGACAGAGGGGGTGGTTACTGCGCGCCCCGGCGCGGCTGCCGGGATTTTATTAACTTCTGCACAACGACGACGCGCCGCGCGTTTCCCTTGGGTTCGACGGAGACAGAGGATGCGGAGACCTCGTCTCCGACAAACAGCCAAATAAAGAGATAGTAATTATTGTGTTTGTGCCCGGTTTATTTCTTCGTTGGCCCGTGTCCTCGTCACTCCACCGCTCCCTCCTTGCCCACCGATCCTCTCTCCTTCCTTCGCCTTTCTCCTTAAAAAATCACCACGATCCTCTCGGAAAACCGTCCCCTCTAATTAATCCAGTAAAAGCCGTATCTTCATCAACGGCTCGCAAACTTTACGCCGAAATGTGCCGGAAACAAAACCCCCTGCACAAAATTCGCCGTAGAACTCTTCTTAACCCTTAGCACTCGAATCTTTTACATTATTAAATTTGTTTGTATCTAATAAATTACTGAACATTTCAGTACTGTACGAGTAAATTGCACCATTTTCGTACGTATAGTATGAAAAATATAGAGAAGGGAAATATTCTAGGTCGGAAGAAATATTTCGTTTTAGAGTTAAAATGGCTTCAAGTGGAAAGGGTTAATTCCTTGTAGAATAAACGCCACGTGTCCTATTTTCAATCTTCAAATTCAAAGAGCATATACCTTGGGCGTTACATTTACATATAAACATGTCACCTGTAAGTTCGAATAACGGAACACGTTGTGAAGCCAACCATATGTTCCTGCAAAAATTGTTCGTCACAAACGGACACGTCAAAGCAATTTTGTTAAATGTCACTCTACAGATTGTCTCATCAAATGTTGCCACCTTGATTTACGTCGTTATTATTATTCGCAGTGAGATACGTTTTGACGGCGATTAAATGGTTCCGAGAGATACGCATACCGGTGTTTGTTTTTTTGTGGATGCGTGAAGGGCTTACGAGGGAGAACAAACGATTTTTTTTATTCAATCGACGCAGCTGTCGAAGAAGGTATTCGCACGCGTATGTTGAAAAATGATTGATTTGGAAGATATTTAGATATTCCAGTAAAACAAATAAATATAACTTCACGGCGCAATGTGAACTTTTCCGTATTTTGACATCGGCATTGAAGATCGCGCAGGGTGTCTGGATCGAGTCCTCCTTTTGCAGACAATCGATTAGGGGTTGAGCGGGGAGGAGTCCTTTGGCGCGGCCGAGTGTGTAAATTGAACAAAATTCCCTCGGTGCTCGATAAAGACGCCAATTACCGCAACGACCGGGCTAACCGAAAGTCCTTAACGAGGGGTATGACGTTAAGAGGAGAGGATTGCCACCGGGGAAGGTATAAACGAGGCGATCGACGGCGTAAATCGCGCGTGCATCGTCATGCACGGCGTACGTGGATGTGCAAAGAGAGAGAGAGAGAGGGAGAGAAAGGGATGAGAACCGTGGATGAGCAGGAGGAACATTCGGAAGTCCGATCAGGGCCATTGGCTTTGATCCGTTACGTGGCACCGGGGTCTGCGCGTGGCTGAATATGCTACTCCCCCGCCACAGGATCGAGAAGACACCCCGTGCCGCGCCCGTTGCCTCTTCCAAGTCCCTGTATTCACGGGGAATTCGAAATGATCGCGAAATAACCGCTCACTTATATCAATTCACCGGCTGCTCTTTATAAAGGCGCATTCACGCGTGCCATCCACGAACGATCCACCCCTACGCACGTTAAGGACTCTATATTCCCGGGCTCCTCTGTCTCTCCTTCTCCATCCTGTTCGGTTTCCTTCGTCGGGATCCTAGGATCTCCTCCGCTGTCCCATTGCGATCCTCTCTGTCCAACCCCCGTGTAACCCACCAAACGTTTCCAACCCTCGACGCCGCCGACGGGGGCGATCATACGTAGCAGGGCGGCGTCCCCCTTCTTTCTTTTTCAACCGGCTTTTAGCGTCGACCTCGAGAGGCGATCAGGAATTATCTTAGTCAATTAACTTGGACGCGCACCACGCGCTCGCCCGATTATCGCGCGTTAATCGCTCGCTCGTTCAAACGAGCTGAAAGGAGCGGCTTCTGCGCGACGACCGACGCCGACGCCGATACGCTTTGTTTCGGGCCCACGC
Organism: Halictus quadricinctus; assembly: GCA_028454245.1. Classification (NCBI taxonomy): domain Eukaryota; kingdom Metazoa; phylum Arthropoda; class Insecta; order Hymenoptera; family Halictidae; genus Halictus; species Halictus quadricinctus. The sequence goes on from CM052118.1 coordinate 16,435,585, forward strand.
GTATCGCCGTCAACCTACTCGGTGTGTTACGTTCCGCATAGTGCAAATTGCGTTTTCAATGGATTACGGAACATTCGTCTCGGTAGAAAGCTTCGGCGTTACAGGACCCTCTTGTATAACGAGATACACTGTCCCTCAAAATGACAGTTGTAATTTTTGGGGGGACAGAGATTTATTGGTCAATTTTCTTACAAATATATTAATCACACTGCGGATTTGGAAAATCGGCAAATGAAACTCGAGAAAGGGAAAATAGCAGAAGAATGTAAGGAATTATTTGTCGTCACTGTGAAGAGAAGAAACAAATTTTTACGCAGTTCCTGTGTCTGGCAATCGATGCATACGATTTTTATTTCGCGTAATGATCCGCAATCTAATGATAACAGACACAAGATTCTTTCTGCAAAATAAGGCTGGTCTAAATTAATTGTAAGGCACAGGAGATGCATAGACACTAATTTCTCAAGCATTTTCAAATTTTTTAATTGTTCGCGTTGTGAAAGGGTTGAACGAAGCAGGAAAACTAGAGAAAACCATGTGCTCCGATCGTCGCCGATCCAGCTTTCGAGATTTTAACCACACAAGCGAAATAATAATCGAATACATCAAGGGGGTCGACCAGCAAAAACTGGAAGAGGGTGCAGCGATCCGTCGAAGGCAGAGGGAAACCATGCTATCTAAAATACACAGCGCGCAGGTGCGACAACGTTGAAAGGCGGCTGATTGTCGAGAGTAGATTGATTGGCATGCATGGAGGCGTTCTTGCCGTCGGTTTTTCCGCTGCAAGGAAAGCGGCCGGTGTCCGACGGTAATTTCGCGATTAATCGCTGCTCCCGAGGGGTGTCGCCGAAGGTGGCCTCCACCAGCGTTCATTAACATCGTTAAACGCTTATTAGTTTCCCTGAACACCTTCGGACTCGAATGCGCACAACGCGACACAGACTAGCTCTTTAACACTAGGTTTGCGGCTAATATTTTTCATTTACAATTATTAAGATTCTAAAGATACGTCAAATTTATTTCTTTGGGTACATGTTATCAAAAAAAAAGGCTAGAAATTTGTAATCAATTTTCGGAGTCATTGCGAGATACAGACGTCATCACCGAGGGGATCCTCGGACGCCGGAAGCTTGGTCTCCATTTTGAGTTATAAAAATTGAAATTCAATTTTTGGTGAGTTGAAATTATTAGCCGTGTATATTGAGTTCGAGAGGAGGATTAATCTGAATCTGAAAGAAAAGAATTGGCAAAATATGTGAAGGAGAATTGCTGTATAAATATTTATGGTTTCCATGACACCCTGAAAAGTGTCCATCGTCCAAAAGTTAAAAAATCGAAATGCAGCGTAGGAACGTTAACGAACAGTTGATCGTTTGCACACGCTCGCGTTGTTTAACGGTGTTGAGGGTACGCATTGCGAGAGAAATTTTCGGTACAACCTAATAAACGTCGCGCGAACACAAAGAGGCTCGTTTGCGGGCACTCGACTCCGTTGTGGGCCGCACGCAAGAAGACCGGGGAAGAATGATCGAATTAACCGAACATTGATACAAGCGGAGTAACGAGACGAGTCGATTACCCGTCGAGTGGTTGGCGGGTGGATGGCGGGTACACCCCGGCTCAAGGCTGCAAAATCGACGAGCAACGGTTAGGAGGAGGACGAGGATCGCGAGGAAATGATCGTCGCCGAAAGGATTTCTCGAAGGGGTGGGTGACGGTGGATTGGTCGGTGGCAGGATTCAAGAGACAATGGACCGAAGGAACGAGGAGGAAATATAATTGAGCGATTTGAGACGTCGTCGAGAACCGTGAAGCGTGGGTGGGAGAGGTGGAGAAAAAAAAAAGAGGGGAACGATAAGGGGGCGGGAAGAGGGCGGGGAAGAAAGGGAGGAGACAGGACCGCCGCGATAAAGTATAATTATTTTCCGATAGAGTGGAAATTATTCGGGAACGAGCGAGGAGTTATTGGCGATATTCATACTTTTATTAAACGGCTCTCTCCTTCTGTCTCCCCCACCCTCGACGCCGCCACCCCCGTATCCGCCTACGTTCAACCCCCCGTCTCCCCAGACCTGGCACCCTACTCCCTCTCTTTCCTTTTTCTTTTTTTTTTCACTTGAGCGCCGATCGGAAAGATGTATAGTCGGCACTCACGGCAAATTAAGCACTCTGCTACTATTTTATTCCTCATTGTCCTTGCCGGTCCGAGGATACGCTCCTGCCTGTCCGATCGCGAAGAATGTAATTACTTCTGGACGTTTGTCAGACGAATCGGTGTATCGGCACCGGGAAGCCCGCGACGACACATCTCCGCGGTCTAATTGCTTAAATAATTGGTTCCGACGATTAATTCGAGCCCACCGCCTCGCGCCGATACAGGATCCGCGGTATCAGTACAGGAAATTTCATTATTTTCCGTTGACTTAAGGCGGGAACCACGCCGGGAGATGAATGCGCTGTAATCGGAGGCTTCAGCTCATTCACTGGCTGGCTAATCGGTTAATGTCTTGTTACCGATCATCATTGGGCAATCTCCTTTTATTGGGAGAAGATTCGGAAAGTGGTACACTCGAAACAGTTGAATTTATTAACCCTCGTGTCGATACCCGTGTGTTTAAATGTAAATCATTTTATAATTATTAGACTGCCGATTTTATGGATTTGTCAGAACAGAAAAGTGTCGTTGAAAAATAGATTTTCGCTGATAGATTACAATTGGAGGATACGAAGATTATTCGTGAAATTGTAGGGAGGGTTTTTCGAGCGCGTGGATATGATCGTCGCGGACTATACTTTCGATGGTCCGAAGAACGTTGAATCGGAAGCTAACCACTCGATACCAAGGTAAACGAAACACCTGCCGGCGCACATTACCCCGCGTCTGGCTGGCTTCCTTCCTGAGACTGTGCTGTCTTACTTTATAAAAGCAGACGATCCTCGTCCTGCTGATGACACGTTGATAATGATACTCCGCAGCTATTCAAGAACGAGTAACATTGTTAACTTTGCAATAAAGCGGGGGTGATACCGTCAGCCAGGGGACAAAGGGAACCGGCGAGGGAGGGGCGGGAAGCGATGAAGCAGCAAGGGAGAGGAGGGCGAAAACGAGGATGGTAGTGGGGTTCCGGGGGGATAAAGCGACACAGAGAAAGCGAGATCTCACCCATTGTAAGGTAAGGGATGATAATAGGTTGACATCTGCACTCAGCAGCCCCCGGTTCCAGCAGCTCGTTGGAAACGCAATTAATATTCGTAATTATGCCACATCCCCACCTACTCCTCCTCCTTCTCTTACTCCATCCTCCACCCTCACCCTTCTGCCAACCTATCCACCGCTCCGCTTCTACGGTTACTTTCGTCGTCCTGTCGAAGAACGGGATTTAACGAGATAAGTTGCAATCACGACATCGGCTAGGTATTAATTTCCCTCCGTTTCAATTTGCCTCGTTTTTATTTTTTCTTTTTTTCTTTCTTTCACCCCCGACGGCGGGGGTGGTTCTCGACGTTACTATGCACCAACGGGATTAACGCCGACTCTCGCGCACCATATATGGGTCACGCTGGTTCTCAAGCAAACTGTTGATTAAAGAAATGCTAAACTCGAACGAAAAATAGAATTTATAAAAAATAAAAAGAACCCCTTTTCATTTGCTAGAGCGAACGACAAAGATGTTATTTTCAGAATGTCTGCCTTCTACGTATAGCGATCATATGTAGCAATCTGACTGTAAAATTTTAAAGCAATTTTTCACTTTATGATAAAACTGTGGATAATATTTTCTTTGACATGGTTTTACAGGCCACTTCCTCCCCCGGGTAGTTATAAAATTTTAACACTAGGTTTACGGAGCATTAAATGTGAGTATTTTACATTACTTTAAAAAATGAAAACTTGGATAGACACATTCTTCTTATTTTTATAAATAATATATACCTAAGGAAAGAAGTTTGTTGAGTAATTCCACGTAGATGGATCTTCACAATCTCAATAATCGTAAATTAAAAATATTAGAACCCGTCATTTTGACGGGTCCCGTAAACCTAGTGTTAATCGAACGACAAACAAGGAACGTTTCCACTAAAGCTTAGAAATAATTCCAAAATGGATGTCCAGGACCTGATCGTCATGAATCGGACCATCGATTTGTTGATTCACGATCGAATCGGCGCTTCTAATGTTTTCGTTGCACTCGAATGTTAGCGACCCTGCCCACCGCCTCGTTACTAATAATAATAGAGTCGGGATTTATTTGCGGCATTGAGGTAACCCTCCGTACTTCCGCCCTACTAAAAACTGTCACGTTCAGGTTACCACCTGCTGTTCTGCCTAATTGCCGGCGTTAGGGCGCAGGGATCGATACGTCGAAGATCCGATCTAGCTCTGGTTAACACAGAGGGTACACCGGAGACCATTTTCCTGAATGATTCGAGACATCCACTCGGCCTTCGAGCAATGCAAATTTTGTACTTTCGGAATGTCAGCTGCGGAAACACACAAACAATGTACGCTAAAAAATGAAAAATCTTTGAGAAACAAAGGCTTACTTAACTGGGATAAAATAGAGGCTGCTTACAGTCAACAATTTTATAATTATTGTAATTCTGTACTTTGCTGATTCGTGAGAAATGGAAAAAATCGAGCATGAAAATTTGCTGAAATTCGCCGGATTGAATGGGTTAAATAAACACTTCTGGTTCGTAGCTGGTGCGGAACGAACGTTAACTGGTTCATGGAGGATGCGATCGCCTCTGAAAGTATAGCAATCGGGGCCCGATGCTCGCGAGGGTGGCGCGAAATCCGCGTGGCGCGTTTAGTTTTCCAGAGTGCAGTCCGCCGGAGTCTGCGAAACACATAACTCCATACATAAGAGAGACGCTCAATGGGCCGGAAATTACGCAACGGAATTTGCGACTTCTCGTCGACCGAAAGCCCGCTGTCCAAATAGAAAATGGATTAAGAGCATCGAGGTACAGTTTCGAAGCTGAGTCGCAGATATTATCGGTAATAGCGCAATTATGATAATGGCGGGTAATTCTGCACAAAATTCAGATAGAGGGAAAGAGATAGCGGAGGGAGAGAGTGCGAGAGAGAGAGAGAGAGAGTGAGGGAAGTCCTCGCGCGGGGGTGGAACGTAGACGGTACCAGGCGAACTGAGACTGCTAATGAAGGAAACAGTTAGATTCAAACGGCCTCCAATAATTATCCTGCCAGCCATCCATATTATAGTCTTGACAATGCACGAAATTGTTCACACTTCCCTTCACAGTACATCTAACGCTCCGCAGTTCCTGGATGCTGGATGCAAAGGGATGCTTCGACACACTGGGAACGGGCACCGCGAGCGTACCCCTACTCGGATCCTTGAAACTCGCGTTCTGTTGTTGCTCCAGCCACTCACCTTTCTCTAAAAATCCTATATTTACACCGTGTATGCTTAACTATACCGTCGGATTAACCTGGGCCTCTTTGTTCGACGAATATTCTCCACAAAAATTGAATCGGATTTTTTAATTCATTGCAGGGTGTTCAACTCGTTTTTATTGTAATATATTCGAATTGATCGACTTTTAGTCAGATTTTTAGAATGCTCTACTCTAAAACAGCCCATATGACAATTGCAGGATTTTTTGTTCTAACTTTCCAACAATTCCACTAGATTAACACGTTCGCGGACGTGAATGCTATAGCATTCATTTTCATAGTGATGCAAAATGACATGAATGCTGTAGCATTCAAATTTTAAAGCCAATTTTTATTCATTTAATTTTATACAACCTTAAGTTTTTGTAATTAATATACATTTCAAAGTAATGACCAACTGTCATTACTAATGACAGTTAACTTATTATTATTGTTTATGTCTAATCAGATTTCGGATAGTACAACTAGTTTCAAGAAAAATTGCCTGTCTATTTTTGCAGCTCACTGAAATTTTTACTGTCCGTGAACGTGTTAACTAACATTAGCACTATTTATAGCAAGAGATTCTATCTCATTTAACCCTTGCCATCTCGATTATTTTTTTGTGCCAACATTCATTTAATTGTAACCCTTATTACTCAATTTTTTGTACGAAAAATGAATAAAGAGAAATTGGAATGATTTGTGACTTTACTTTTTTCTTATTTATTGTGTTGGGCATTTTGAGTAAACTGCAGATCCGTATACACAACAAGAATATTTCACATCAATCCCGAGAAACAGTAATTAAACGTAAATCGATTTTCGATCCTAGGAAAATCCCTAGTCAATTTAATTGACCTGTAGGATTCCTTCGGCAACGAGTTGACCGAGTCGCACATATTAAGAAACAGCCTCTATAATCGGATTTCGATGTATTGTTGGAAGGGTACCTTTCCAGTTACGCTTTTACGAGAGGATTATGCGGTTAGACAAACGCGAAAGGCGCTAACTGGATTAGGGAGTCATTCAGTTTCAACCATTGTTTGTCGAAACTCCTCAAAGTGTAAGACGTTCCGTAGGACGGTAAGAGTTGGACACAATCGTTGGTGACCTTTCCGTAATTACTATGCAGAACCGAAATTCACGTGAAACGGGCCGAATTAAAACCGACTTCCTATTTTCAAGACGTACTACCAATAATTAAAATTAGAACGTATAATCCTCGAGTTACAAAAATACTTCAATCGTTAACTATTTACAGTGATATACACATTTGTGCGACCAACTAAATTTCAAATATTAAAAATCGTTCATTGATTTTTACCATGTCGCATTCTACTTTCACATTCTTTTACAACGAATTTATATTAATTTTAACATCAAATTTGACAAAGTATATTAATTTGATCTGTTTGAGTGACGATTTGAATTTTGTTACCCGTACACTTCGGAAAGAAATGCGATTTTCCGAATTTCGAGTTGATTAAGAAATTACTTGTGCGCGGCTCGGTGTTAATGCGCTACCGGCGCGCGACGGCAGCGACTTTGTTATCGGTATGTACGAAGTTCCATCCGAAATCGCGAGTGCCGTGTATAGCAGACTCGTAATTGCGGACCTCTTACGAAATATAATCAGACCGATGAATGTACGTCGAACGATCGTCGGACATGTAAATTCATGTCATCGGGGTTTGAACCTCTGAAGCCGGGAGCCGGCGTTCGATGTTGATGTGTTGATATTAGTAAAGCTAATTTGATAGTTTAATCAATTTCCGCAAGCCGACGGGAGTTTAATGGTGATGTCATCATTTTCAACAGGATACAATGGGGTTAATCTCGCTCGACGAGCTAATATTCGGAGAGTTAACAGAGTTTCAAATGCAGGCAGGGCCGTCATTTGCTCGCATCCGTTCGCGGCCGTGCGCGCGAGCCAGACAAACTTTCATTTTTCGAAATATCCATCAATTCGACATCCCCGAATTACCTCGTAAGATACTAAATACATTTTTACAATCATAAAAATCGGTGCACAATACACGACGCCTATCAACAATGCCTCGTTCATACGACTCAGTTTTAATTCCTCACAAGAGCATAGTTTATGTGTTAATGAATTTATTTCACAATTTTCTGCGAAAGAATCTTCACGTCAAAATCACGAGTTCTAGTATTTTTAATTTAAAATTGTTAAGATTCTAAGGATTCACACATGAGAAATTATTTAGCAAATCTATTTCTTTGGGCATAAATTATCTTGAAAATATTGCTAAAACGTTCTTGTTATTTTTATAAAGTAACGCAAAATAGTCACTTTTGGACCTAGGTAAACCTAGTGTTAAAATAGTGGTCTTTCCCTTAAAGTACAAATTCTATTTTAATAAAAGATAGTGGTCCGGCGGAGTGGAGAGTTTCGCATAGAAGCGAGAAGGGTATGGAGTGTCTCGAAATTCTTTGAGGAGAGAAACGCTGTTGAGGAACAGCGAAGAGAGGAAAAGTGATAACGTCGGTATCGACGATCGAATAAATGAAAAGTCAGCAGAGGTGGCGGGGGTTTGGCGTCGTTTGCAAACGGCGATAAAGAATTCCCATACGATACGCTCGGGCTCGGAGATAGCCGGGGGAAAAAATCAAGCCCGGATAGGCTGGGGGTTGGGCGCACCGGAGCCAGAAGAGAGGGATGCTGGATTACCACCGACGGAATTAAAGATTCACAGGCGTGTTTCGCAGTTTTCGTTCGAGCCGGCCCTGCATGCGAATCCCCGAGCGGGCATATTAGGTGGAGGCACGCAGTTAGGCAATAACCGCTGTCAATAGAACCCGGCCTCTCCTCCTCTCCTGGAGTGGCCCCCACTCGAAAATGCTACTCGCTAAATTAGGTAGGTTATATGGGCTTCGTTTCATTTGCGAGCAAACTTTAATAAACGCTAAAATTGCGTAAAAGAGCAAGGTTTTCAGACGAGCGAATCAGGGTCGGGGTGATCCCTCCTCGTCGAGCTACGGCTCCGGCATATATACGAGGAGTTATGCCGCTTCGGAAACTACCGAATCGGAATTTTTTCTTCTCATTACAGCCACCCCGGGAGATTCTTGTTTGCGGAGAAATGTAGACGAAACCTCTCCCGTCTGATTATATTTGGGAATTAATCGCGGAAAACCAGCTCCGATGATACCCGTCAAAAGACTCACTCTTCTTCCGCTCTCGCTGCCTCGAGAACCACAATGTTAATAAAACCTTGTCTATACGTAGACAAAGGGTTTTCGCCGTCCTGTTCGAGATTTATTAATAATTCCTTAAGCATTCGATCCGAGGCTGTATAAGTAGACTTCCAATTAAATTAAGTCCTTGTTTACTAGTTAACACGTTCACGACCGATATTTATCATAGTTACAATACTCTATCAACACATTGCGCTATATCATCGAGTCAGCCTCGATTTTGAGAAATTTTATTTTCTTGTTTTCGATATACAAGCTAAATTAGACCTAATTTGTCAACGACTCGATAATTAATACGGCCGATAACTGTGGAAATATTTTTCTTTTGCAAGGTCAAGTTTATAAGCCAATTTATATTAAATTCGTTTTTAAATTCTCAACGTGTCATCATAATTGGTTTCAAATTCAAACCTGTCTATCATATAGTGCGCTCTTCGATCTTAGCCTAGTGAATTTTAAATGCAAATATCTCAGCGACCACCAACTCAAAACTAATGTTTTCAGTCTGGAAATACTCTTAGTGATTATGCGCATCAAACTCATTAAATTGCTGTAATTATGGCTAATTAATATTTTCTTTTATAAAATAGCATGCCTTTATTGAAAATACGGACACAGAAACGCTATGGACATCTGGCGGTGAAACGAGTGAACTAAACCACTCTAAAATCTCCAAATAGCGCCACTTAATGTAGTGGCAAAACGCTCAAACTGGTAGACAAACGTTACCAACGGCTGATCCTTCTACGGAAATGTGTCACATCCTACCGTATCGACCAGAACTGATATTGTAGAACTAATATTCTTCAACTATTGCTAATTGGGACAAGGGAGCGCATCCTTCGAAAAAGC
>CM052118.1:16445156-16492088 GCA_028454245.1 Halictus quadricinctus
GAACGCTTTCGATGCGAGCATCGATGGTTTTGTACGAATATAATGCGGCAACATTGCACTTTTAAAGCTGACAACGCTGTAAAATCTAGCTTTCTCGGATATACACCTTTTGTGTTGCAACCTTATGTAGTTCACTAGCTGACCGTTCCATTTCAATAGAGTCCGCTATCGTACCACAGACGAGCTCCTATACCTCGTCTGTGCTACTACTATATCTGCTCTGTGCTGTAACCAAAGAGGAAATGAGCGTGCTCACGCCCGGGATTTTAGTGTCCCTGGTATAATGCTGCCCCCTAGTCTAATTTTTAGCCTGGACCAAAACCTGCATCATCTTACCTGCATTATTAGCAGCGGATTCCAAATAATGCCAGAGAGAGTGGATGCTACTTCTATGTTAAAGGAGGCTCTTTTATGTAGTCTCTGATCCAGCCTAAAGGATGATGCAGGTTCTAATACAGGCTAAAAAGATGATGCAGTTTCTGGTCCAAGCTAAAAAGTTAATGCAGGTTCTGTTCCAGGCTAAAAGATGATGCGGTTTTGTTTCAGACTAAAAAGATGATGCAGGAAAAGTGGGAATACCAAAACCCCGAGCGTGAGCACTCTCATTTCCCCTCTGCTGCAACCTTACGTAGTTCATTAAATAACCGTTCTATTTCAATAGAGTCTGCTGTCATATTAGGGCACTTTCAACAGAGTCGGTAATTCAGAACCGTAGTCAGAAAGTCGGTAATTCAGAACCGCAGTCAGAAAAATGCATTGCATTCACAGTCTGTAGGGATGTTAACTCTGTGACCGTTCTATCACATGGCGCCGCCATCGCTCGAATGAAGGAACCTAAATACTCGCAGCACCCATACATAAATTGCTATAGTTGCTTGTGTTTATCCTATCAACGGAAATTTTGACATTAGTTGTGCTGTTTAAATTTCATTAAATCCGTCCGGAAATCGTGTATAACGGAACGATGCGTAAGTGCTACGTGTTGACGTTCGATTCCTCACCAACCCGACTGGATTTATAAGAATTCATAGGATCTGAACGGTAAACAAAAGTCATTGATCACACACCACCCATTTTTTCAATAGGAAACGAGCTTTTCGGATTAATTGCTCCGTGTTACGAGTGCATGATTTTACTCGAACGCTTCACCGTATAATTTAAACATGATCGATGCTTCAAAAGCTTGACAAGCTCCCAAAGTAAACCGATGTAACGTTCTACATACAATTTTGAGGTTAGAATGTTTCATTAGTATCAATTGGAGCGGAGTTTTGGTATCAATAAACATGCACATCGTACCATTCATTCATATAATATCCTCTGATTGTACGTACTTGGAACAAATAATGATTTTTTTTTGAGAAAGCGATTTGTACATAGCATTCGTGAGTCACTGATCGCGTCAGCTGTTGCATTTTATTTAATTTGAGGGATTTAAATGAGTAAACTGTTTTTATCTGAAACTAAATGGAATTTAGTGGAATTTAATGGAATTTTTAATTTTTTACGACAGACATAAAAATCTGAATTATCGTTTGGGGCAAATTGGACTCTCGAAGACTCCAATAAATTAGTAAATCATTATTAAAATTATTGCACCTTGTCTCGAAGTTATATATGAAATTATTTACTTTGATATTCTTTGTAAATTAAGACGAAAAATAACATTTTTATGTCGTTAGATTTCGTAATGTAACAATTAAAAAGTGATCTCGATCTCAAGTCGAGTACTACTTACAATTAGAAACTTGAATTTGCCGTGCGTAAATATTTGAACAGATTAAGACGCTCTAGGTACAATCTTTTCTACCACAGATATCAAAAATACATACTTCCGCAACGTTATTGAAACAATGAACTGCAAACGAGATTATTTTTGTTCTTTGATAAGGATTTATCGTAATCTGATTTACATACAAATCGATGCATTTTCCGTCATTTAAGATCAGCATTTTTTTCTCTACCGTCGCATTTTTCTGTCGTTCATAACGTAGCGTTTGCATCTTCATCTACTAATGTGCAGTAATCTTGCAAAAATTCCAATTTTCGAACTTGTTAAAGAATTTTCAAAATTATATTTGTTTGTAGTTAACTTGTATAAATTTGATCATTTTCCCTAACACATCCTCTCGAAATATTGAAAAAAATCGTCCCTTACTCAACGATCGATGGATCATTTTGATCCGCTTCGTATACTCATCCGATAAGAGTTCCCATCGTTTTAATGTAAACAATGACATCATATCAGCTGTTGCAAGGATACTCCAATCATGTATAAGGAATTAAGTACGACAGTGTCTAGTAAAACAATGAAAAACTAATCGAGAGGTATTTTTCCATTTTTCAATACAAAATAGCAGACCTACTTTATTCTAACAATTATATTCATATTAAAACAATTATGACCAACTATTAATCTCGCCTTAACAATTCTCTGATTAGGAAGATATCATCTATAGTATCAGTGATGAAATGAAATGTTATTAACGTGTATGTAATAATGGATATTATTTTGAGCAAATAAAATAGCTTAAAACCAAAAAATCATTTTATGTAGACTACATAAGCTGGACTGTACATAAGCGAATACTGTCCTTCTTGGCTAGTGATCTTCTACTGTCGCATGACCATAGTCGCCAGATCAAGACTTGTTCCCCCACTCTAATTTCCCCTTCTACCGCGCTATTCCGCCACGGTCAGGTCACGTGACGCAATCCGTCCCTGTCGTGCATATGTCACAGTGTCACATGACCAACCCGATAGTGGCAGGGAGGGGGTAACTTTTTCCCCTCAATTTATGCTACCTCCCCTCATCTGGTGACTATGCTCATGACTGGTGACGCTACGAAGTGTCCTGAACCAAATGATTAAATAGATTATTTACTTCAAATCCTTCAACAGGCTATTATAAAATTACAATTTAAATGTTTCTAACTCTGGGACAAGAAGGACTAATTTTCTCGTAAATGCACAGAATCCGCAGACCTCCCGTTATCAATTAACTCGACTGGTATTTGTTGTCTCCAGGCCATCGTCGGAAACATGGAAGGGTCGAGTACCAGGGAGATACCCGAAGACGTGAAAATGATCGGGCAAGTTAGGGCGGCCGTGCAAAGTATGCTGAGCGAGTCCATAAATTCTGAAAGAAGTTCGTACATCCACGCGGTTCGCGACCCGGATATCATCGTCAGGGAAGGTCTTATCGCGGACGCGATACAGAACAAGATGTCGAACGTCAGGCGTTTCTTCTGCCTGTTCGTCACCTTTGACCTCCTGCTCACCTTCCTCATGTGGCTCATCTGCACGATGGTAAAATCGCGTTCTCCCGCGACGAAAGAATGAAGAGCTTTCCTTGCGGAGCTGTTAACCCTCGTAAGCTCTTCAGGAATAGTCGCGTGAAAGATCTTGGGATAATAGTTCATGTTGTACACTTTTTACAACACGAACGGAGAAAAATTAAACGTTTTAAGAGAAGGGGACGAATTTTTACTGTGATGAACGTATGAGACGTAAAGGAGGATTTCACGCAACTATTCCTGAGAAGAGCTTACGAGGATTAAATATTGCTCTGACAAAAGCGAAGTTGCTTCGAACTTCGTAACTACCTTCGAACTACCAACGTGCGTTCTATTCTATTATATTGTGCAGTAAACTTTCAACTATCTCACACATTCAGCTAGTCAAACTGGCGAGCGATTTTTGTTTACCCGGGCACATTAGATGTTCGAATCGCCAGTTCAATTTCCCTCTGTTTGTTCTTACTGTTCACTGTTTGCAGATCGCCGGCGAGAATCTGGAGTCCGCATTCATAAATCAAGTAGTCCATTATCATATAACAACTTCGCTGTTCGACATCGTGGTAAGTACCCGCGCGAATTTCCTTATTCTTCCACGGAAACATCAGTTTCAGAGGTCTTCGTCTTTGCAGATGGCAGCTGTCTGCAGGTTTGTAGTCTTGCTGCTGTTCTACGCGCTGCTGCATCTGAACCATTGGCTGTTCATAGCTGTGAGTACCGTCGCGTCGGTTCATTTGGACTGTGCGCTACGTTGGGTTTTATGCATACTTTTGTGCAGAGGTTTCACAAATACATGTCATTTCGAGCGAAAGACTATTTTACTTGATAAGCAGTAAAAAAAGTATCGCGCTCTGGAGGAACTTATAGGTCGGTTTAGTGTTAAATAGAAGTATGTATTGCTTGTTGTAGCTGACGACTGCCAGCACGTGTGCTTTCTTAATCGCCAAAGTGTTTCTCTTCGACGTAAGTGCCACGCTGCACCGACCATATGCGCATGAAATCTTTATTGATCGGCAGTGTTGTTTCTAGTGGTCGAAATGCGCTCAGCCAGTGTTCCAAGTCCTCCTCATACTCACGTCTTTCGTGCTGCCTTGGGTGGAAGCATGGTTCTTCGACATCCGCGTGTTGCCCCAAGAGATGCAGGCTAGAAATTGGCTTCGAAGTATGTGTCCCCAAAACTGTGTCTATTTAATACGTTGAAGACGTCTAAACAGAATAGCTATCCAAGTCTGACAATACTACTTTGGTCTACGAACAGACCCACAGAATGAACCATTTTTAAATCTTACAAAATTTTTAAGAAAGCTACGTATTATCACCAAGATGACAATCAACGTGTTAAAATCTCATCTAAAATTTGAACAATGGAAATAAAATTTTCTGTTCGTTCCCAGATCCCTTAGATGGCGAAAGGCGACCATTGTTGCGGGACGGAACCTCGGCAAGGGGTAGAGAGTTCCCCGCCAAAGAACCAAACACCGTCTTCTTCACTCCCATGAACTCCTCCGGTTGCTCGGACAGCGAGGATGACACCGAAAGTGTAAAGGTAACCGCGAGAATGCTCGCGATCGTCGTCGAACTCGCTCGCAATTAATTCGGTTCGAATTCGTAGCTAGGGAACTACATGATGAAAGCGTCCGCACTCGGTGGCGATTGTCAAAGTCTATTGCTGTCCAATGAGTGGCGAGTTGAAATGAAACTGTCGAACGGCGATGTGATCTATTGCATGGATCGTCACAAGCAGGACAAACTACGGAAAATAGTGGTAATTTTCCAAGTCCCGAATGCTTTTTCCAAACATTCTGTATATCTCGATGTAATTCTCTGCTTTCAGGGAATCATCAATACCCCTGCCACCGCACTCATAGATTTATTATACAACGAGATTGACTCGTCGCCGACGTGGAATAAGCTGCTGAAGGAGTGCACCAAGATTAAAGTAACGATCTCTTGATTGATCATTTTCCTTGACACCTTTGCGCCTCTTTCATACTTTCTCTACACTTTGATTAAAAATTGCGTCGTTTGTAATAAGTAGTTTTTGAACTGATGTAAACTATGTACCATCCAAGTGATAGTCCTGGATTTTATGCAACAATGAGACATCCGACGCGAAGATGTTAACACGCTTGCTACCAACGTCGCATGAAGAAAATCAAACTAATCTTTTGCATGTTATTGTTTAAAATTAGCAAACACCGATAGCGAACTTTGTTAATAGTACTTTTGGCGACACATTTGTTTATATGCTTACTTGTTGACTAGAATATCGATGAGAACACGGACATAGTCTACCAAATAACGCGACCTCAGGCCGCCGGTCTCGTCGGTGTACGTGATTTCGTAATCTTGAGACATCGTCTTCAGCACGCGAATTACCACATCATTTGTGGAAGATCGGTGCGCGATGACGCGCTGCCGATTCGGAAGGGTGTCATCAGGTAATATCACCTAATGGTCCAATACATAAAATCAAAGTTTTGTTAACTATACAGGATGTTCACGCCATTATTAGCCAGCCTTTTTATTGCAAATAATAATTATTGGAAAAACCTGAAAGCCTATGCAATATTTTTGTAGGGCAGAGAACAATCTGACCTGCTGCGCGGCGGAAGAGCTGCCGAACGACGAGAGTAGGTGTCGATTTACCTGGATAATCGACACGAACTTGAAGGGCTGGATACCGCAGAAGGTGGTGGAATCATCGATGTCGGATGCGTTGAAGATCTTCATGAAGGACGTGCGGGATTACATAAGCGGGCAGAACGAAATGAGGCCGTCCACCTCGAAAGACTTATGATTGCCGCCCTACGCGTCCGTGTGATCCTAGAAATTTCGAGTTTTCGAACCGGTATTCCCGTCGCGTCGAGAGAAATGCATATTCGACCGGCTGCAACACCGCAACACATTTCTCCGCGGGTTCCACAACATTTTTCTTACGTGTACATTGATGAACATTGTATGTAGAACGTCTCTGCAACGTCTTGCGCACGAATCTAGCGGGAAACAATGGGACGAGACCTTTTTTTACATGCTTTCTATTATGCGGAACAGAAATCATTACAATACGCGCAATGTATATAATGTGTACGTATAACTTTTTATTTTAGATCCAATTATATATGTACATTAAATTCATACAGATTTTTTAAACTGTCCAATCGAGGCGATCACGCAGTTTCCTTCGGCGATCTAGTCTTACCTCGTTAGCGTCGCGTCAATGGGATGACATGGAGAGCTGCTATCGTATACTGGACACGGTTCGTTATTGGCTAATGTGTGGAGTCACGTGCACGGAGATGTGGAGCACAGTTGGATGCGACGTGTCGTGGGGATAGAAATGCGACGCTAACGCGGGACAATGTAATTACCACCGATCCTGTAATTAACTTCATTATCCTGGAACACAATATACTCTATCATCAGCTGCTCGATGGTGTCGGAAACATTTAGGCATTTTATTTTTGCACTATACTTACCTAAGGTGTTTTATAATGTTAGTTTCTATAACACTGTCGTCGGACACGAATTTCCTTATACGTTCGACTCAGTACACTGTGTTGAAACAACATCCAATAATTGGATGTGTGCATATACGAACGTAAGCGTATCGATAGTGACTTTTATTGATATGCAAACACCATATAGAACAGAATAATTTCTTTAATTTCTTTAATCTAGAATTACTAAACAAACGAGTTGTATCTACAAGACGTGTTTTAACATTTTTACTATACAAGAAAAATTTATTTAACTTATCATTCAGTACAGTAATACTTTTAACTTTTAAGAAAAAACTCAAGTCATTTGTCCCAACTTTAAAGAAATTATTATATTTTACAGAGTGTCCAAAAATGAATAAAAGCCACTTCATTGTACTTTCATGCTTAACAAGAACTGTTACGCGTTTAGATAATTCATGGGAGTTTATCGTGTATTCATACATTTAATTGTGTTTCATCTGCAAACGCAATTGTCTCTCTTAGTGTCCTCTATAATTGTAAGGTCATCGAAGTGTGTAAAAAGAAATTATTATATTCTAAGATTTATAAAATAATTGATCAAAGTGAATACATAATTGTATGTGTAATTCGAGGAGATGTTCATACTATTGAACTGAATAAACGAAGTTTGCTATATATGAATATATGCATATAGTTAGGAGAAGTATAACTATATTTACATGTATAAGTTGATAGTGAAGTTTTTCATTTTCTACTACTGTATCGAGTTCTATTAAATTTTTGAAAGTATGCACCGAAACGATTGTTTTATTGCGTAGTATTTTGCTTTATAGGCTCTGCTAGTTACATAGATAATGCTTTTCGTTGTTTTCAGAAAACTGATTGTGCCAACTAAACGATGATTTTCCATGGCTTGTGGAAAATGCATTTAGTATGACTTCGATACTAAACAAAACAATTATATTAATTGTGCATTTACCAGTGCATTTAACTTTATATTTCCTATTAATTTAGGATCAAGTATTTTATTGTTTATGAACTTTAATCCGTATTTTTTATATTTGTGTTTATTTGTATTGCTTGTTAGTAATTAGAAAATTTTATTAATACTGTACTCAATCTTCCCTAAAAAAAATCCCAGATACCTACTCATGACATTGAACAATCAAATGATGTATTTATCAATGATTGTAATGTATCTAATTGTATAAAGCTGACCTAAATAAACAACGCTTGTACGAATAAATATTGTACGAAGATAATAAAACAGAGGAACTATATTTTCCTAACGAACATCGTACAGTTTTATTAACATTAAAAATAATATTAATCACTCTTTGAGAGCAAATACAACAAATACCAATAATTACATTTTAAAACACAATCTTGTTTAAAAAATCTTTCAGTGGCAGCGCGCCGCCAATATGGCGGATCTCGCGCACAGATAGACGCCTCAAGTCGATGCTGCTAATTAATAGCTACTTGATTACCCTAATCAGACGCTCAGCAATTACGGCTAACGCCCACAAGCCGTGATGCAATAGTCACCAACCGTTTTGCATTCGTGTTGCAGATCAATCCCAAATAGCCATCACTGGCCGAACAAATAGTGTATCGAAAAATTAATTAGTCTAGCCGCTAATAGACATTCATTGCTACCGAAATACAACCAGAATTCATACGTGAACATCGAGTATTAATGCACGTGTTAACGTTGGTCGCACAACCGATTAATTCGTCTTAATTTCCGGAGCGATTCCCATCACGTATTTGCTGCACCTTGTGCCGCGCGAATTGCAGTTTACCTGCACGCATTGTTCCCGCAAATGCAACGTCGCGTATATGTATACAACACTGTATTTTGATATATGACATTCTGATGGAATCGTTCCGAGTACCAACACAATTTGATCGGTCAACCGTTTCTCCATTAACCCCTTCACGTTTATGCGAGAAAGCCGGTAAATGGATTGAGTTAACTTTTTAACGATATTTTACCATTTTTATTAACCATTTTCAAGGGGGACATACTTAGTTAGGTTGCAAATATTCCAACAGAATACAAAATCGCGAAATACAATCCACGCGATGTTTTCGATTTGACGTAAAAACGCGTCATCCGTAACAAGCTGTAGTTTTCGATGGTGTCATCGAACTCGAAAGTGTTCAACTTCAAAATTCAAACACGCAACGGTGTGTGGCTGTGCGGTCTCTCCATTTATGTACCACGCTTTCTAAATATTTGCCAATCTCTTACGGCTAGTGCAAATAAATATACGTCAGTTGGTTATAACATTGTGATCCGGTGCAATCAATCACTGTCGCCTCAGAAATTGAATTGTTAACGTCAGTGTCGTACAATCTAGCAAAACATTTGTGGTTTCATCAACTTTCAGACAATCCGACTAATTCCGTTTAGATAGACGATTTATTTTACGGTTGGTTATAAAAAAAAAATGGCTGAAAATTTGGATACGCACATCATTGTTATTTTTATAAAGCAATGTAAAATGGTTGCGTAAGTTCAAGGACTCCCATGCCGAAACTAGAGTTGCGGGCTTTTCTTCGGCATTCTGTTGCGAAAACGTGCGTGTTTACAACCTCTGCATTTGAGTTGAAACGAATGACAAACGTAAGTGGTTGCATTCGCTGTCAATAAATAGCTTCGTCAGGATATTTTAACATCGTAGTATTTCACATTAAGCACGTATTAAGACGACTCCCCCTAATATATTATTAGACCGCGGATGTTTGTGCAAACTAACAATTTTCCACCTTGACTGAAGCAAACGGGAATTAAATGGAAATTCATTTTTAATTCGTGACAGCTTTAATAGGTTCGACATAATGTAACAATATTTTGTACATTCTTCTCGTTTACTGTTTTCCACTTTTCTATCATGGACGCCTAAAATCCACGACTCCATTACTTCACATAGTAGCATCAAAAATGCTAGGAGAGTATTTTACTGATTTGTGTTTTACAATTCAAATCAACAAATTATACTCCGTTTACAATTTCGCTGTTTAAGTATACTAAATTTTATAATATACGATGGATAAATAGATTTCGCGGTATCCCAAAGCAAAAAAAGATATAAACTTTCACCCCGGCGAACGCGCGAAATCTAAATTCCGTTATTGCGGTCACTAACTTTCAAAAGTCCTCGAGATTGCCGATAATCATAAAATTCATTGTCACCGCATAAACGAAATAATATAAAATTTTTACAACTATCCATCGCCACGTTTATGAGGCAAAAACAGCTCGAAAGTATGTACTGAAATTTCCGGTCGCGTTACTTCATTCCAAAATATCTCGGAAACTGATGATAACAAAAATAAAATTCTCGAAAGTTTCTTAGAAAAACGAAGACGATTCCGTATGTAACGTTTCCTTCTACCTAGGATAGTTTCCAAAAATATGCCATAAAATGTGTTCCAGGAAACTGTGGCCCTTATGAAAGCCAGTCGAGGTAATAAAGTAATATGGATTCCGATGTTTATTGGCGTAAAGAATTTTGCGGGACGATTTTTTTACCTGTTCAATATGTCGTGGGGAGTCATCCCCGGATGTTTATTACTTAACTCCCACCCTGTATAATCGTAGGAACCGTCTCGTAGAACAGGTGGCGCTGTTGCGGGAACTACGACTGAAATCGCGAGAGTCAGTCAGTCGGTCTCGCGCCTGACGCGTGTGCGTGTCTCTTGTTTTTTTGTGGTTTGTTTGTCGTGCTGAACGTGTTCAACATTTTCCACAGCCACGCTTGCAGAAGTCAAAATCTAGACGCCCTTCGCCGCTCCCGAAATTTGTCCTGTCCGAATCTACCAGAAAATACGAGCTGGCCCGTGACGGAGCAACGCCGGTCCATCAGCATGCCGGAAACTTAAAGGGACGCTTCAAAGCGTCTGCTGGACAGTGATGCAGAAATGGTAAGTACCGTATTTCTGTCAAAATAACGCGCCCGAATGTCGACTATGTTAATCGTTAATTATCCCGTAAATTGTTCGCTCGATGAACGCTCGCGTTAATGCACCGGTCACAGAGTTCTCCAGTCGAATTGCCTCATTTAATTAAGCTAATGAAACTGTGAGTTGTCGTGCGGGGAATCTTGGGTGAAGTGTGATATTTGTCGGATGGGCTTCGAGGTAAACGTATACAAGTAGATTTATTTTTAAACCGATGTGTACGTGCATAGGAAAAGGTCTAGCTTCAGGGGCGCGATAAATGTCGATGAAGATCGATCGGGAAATTTTGTGCGGAATTCGAAATTGGCGGGTACTCTGCGACGATGCATGTGGAGAATTTTTTCGAGTATGTTCGCCTTAATTTAAATTGAATTTGTAGTGAATTTTTGTCGTGAACGCCACGATTTTCGTTAGAAATACGGTTCCCGGGGTTTCTTTTTGTCTTAGAACACAATTATTTATAAAACAGTCGGGTTCTTTAATGTTGAGAATACAGGGAGAAGGGAACGTTTTTGGTTAACTAATTATGAGCTTGTAAAAGGTGTACTATATTTACCTTGTTTAGTATGCTCATGGAGAATTTTTTATTAAACAGTATAAGGGACAGGAAATAACAGTACAAAGGCCTTTTTGGGGTTGTTAGCTCAACCAGTACAAAATATTAAAAACAATCTATTTTGCCTTGCATAATATACTTAAAAAAGCAATTGTATTTGCTAATCTTGTGAACACAGGAAGAACAGAATTTCTTGGCCAAACTAGTTGCAAATTAGTTCAATCAGTTATTATAATATTTCAAAGTAAAGCAATTGTATTCATTAATCTTGAGAATGGAGGAGAAACGGACACCTTGAGCTGTCTAATTACAAACTAACGCAACCGGCTTCAAAATATGGAAACAATGTTATCTCGTTTATTGTGCCTAAACAAATTAGCTATCGTCGTTCATGTATTAAAAATTGCCATCGAAGAACAGAGTTATTCCAGAAAACACATATTCGAAAAGAAAATATTTCAAAGCAAGACAAAGGTCTCGAAATTAAACTCTGCTATATTCTCTGTATTTATTTTTATTCATACACGGGGAGGTTGCAGCTAAGTAACAACCAAAAAAATCAAATCTATACATGTACACTGTACAAAGTACTACTATACACGTAAATAATTTTTATAGAGATTTTTAAAACCGTTTAAATCCTGAAGACTGCAATACAGTCTTTTCTCGTTATATGTCCACTTTGATGTTTTTCTTTGAAACACTGACGAACGTAGAAAAGAATAGCGAAGCTCGAGTGACCTCGAATCATGGTCCCTCACGGGGTACCACCCCGCGGGAGTGGGGATAGTTATGGGACTTCTATCGGCGAGATATTTGGGACGTATATCGAGTAAAGACTGTACTGACTGGACATAAAATATTCTTTTTGTCGTCGAATCGTGAAGCATCAACCCCTACCAGGAGGATATCGGTAAACACGTAGATTTCTTCCTGGTGTCTTTGAAAGAAGTGCCTCGCCCCCTATCCGCCCCTCGGAAGCTTAGAATTGAAAGGCAAGTCGGACGTCTGACAAATCGACTCCTCTGTGTCTATCCATTTCTTACGCGTCTCGAGGCACATCGGGGTCGCACGGTTCGACGTCCATCCCTTATCCTCCCGATCCTTTTGACCTTCGACCTCCGCGAAACATCCCGGAGAGCCAATTGTCAATGTGGAAGCGCGCGCGCGACCGCTTGCGGCACGATGACCCCCTTTTCCCCTCGGAAAAGGCAGGATGCTGCGGTTCCCGAGTGCATTATCGCCGACAAAAGCACCGGGCCCCCTCTTTTTGCACCCTCGCTTCCGTTTTCGGCGTAACTCGGTTGAAAACTAGTTCGTCTGGTCGCCTCCGCCACTCGGCAGATTTTTAACGGTGGCGAACTTCCCTCGGTTGTGCGCGCTCGCTCGTCGAGACTCCTCACGGTTTAATTGTCTCTCGTTCTTTAACCCGGACGAATGCCTGGCCGTGTTGACACGGCTGCTGGAACTCTAACAAGGCTGCACGATGAAGCACTATACCCGTTTTCGTGCCGGACGGTAGCACAGTATCGCGACCCATCCGAAGTCATAAACGTTTCACTGCAGTTGCCGGAAATATTTAACTTCATCCCCCTCCCCCGGAACAAGTCTGTTTTTTGGAAACTTTCGTTTTGAAAGACAAAGTTCGGATCTAGTTCATTTAACAGAACTGACACTTTTAACCCTTTGATGAAGAGTCTGGATGGAATCTAGTAAATATATTTGTTAATAATTTGTTGTTGATAGTTGAGTCGTCGTTTCACAGAGGGGAGACGTTTAGAAGTTTAGATGTATTGAGTGTAGGGATTTAGGGTACATACATCCTCCAATGAAATTGCTATTAGGCACAAGAACCGAGTTCTTAGAGTTACTCAGAAGTTTCAACATTTGCAGCAATATTTCGTTTCTCAACCTCCGCGGAAATTTATTATTTCACGATGATAAGGAAGAAAAGTCTTTTGATCGCTCCTGCGTAAAAATCGCGAATTTTTGATAACAATTTCATCAGAAAGCACTCGTGAACAATACCCAATAAATCGCAACTTGAAGATTGTCATGAAGAAGAAGGGAAAAGTTCGTCTCACCGAAATAGCGTCCATTATTCCGCGCAGCTCGTACGTGGGCGTTAACAGGTTAACTGAAAACAGGTGTTAAACGGCGCTGCCCGTTGACAGTGTCGTAGACGTTGACCTTTGGCAATTTCCTAGGCGCGATGCGGCCTGTCAAGGTGAATCGATTTCGCGCGCCGAGCCGCTCCGCGCCGCGCCGCGCCGCGCCGCTTCGAAATTTAAATTTAAACGCCTAATCGCGCGACGAGCACATTACAAATCCGTCTCTCGCAGTGCTGTTTCGAATGACGCGTCTCCAGGAGTGCTACGCTGAAATTTCAGAAAATTCAGGCTCCGATCGAACCGTTTAAAACTTTTCCGGAGAACGTGCGGAGGCGGCGTGTCTCCGATGAAACTTGTCTCCCGTCGGGAATACTTCGGGGGGCCCGTTTAAATTCTGTCGCGCGACAAGAGATTACGTCGACGATCAAACTGAATATTTATGGAAAATAATGTTTCATCGAAACTGATATGCAACCGCTGCCGCCGCCGCCGGAACCGTCGCGGGGCTCCCAGCTCCCATGAGGACGCCCTTGATGTTGTCTTCCGCGAGCGAGAAACTATTAATCCGACGTTGGCATTATTTCAAGAGCAACTTTCCCGCTTCTCGCTTGTAAATAACCACGACGTTTACCATCGTGACGTGTAGCCAATTAATGAACCTTGTACCGATTTTGATCAATTCAATTTTTTAATTCGTTCGAGCCTATTAAGACACTTGCGAACGACCTGTGTGCTCTTTTGTGCAATCTGCGACTCCACCAGAGCTTCGGTTTTTCGGTTAAGCTGTAATGGAATACCTCTTTTTGCATACGCTCCGTGACAAAAGTACGAGAAGCTGTGTGAAACTGTACGAGTCACTGTTACAGGAAAGATTCTACTTTCACTGTTTACGCGATTGATTGCTTTAAGTGAGGTCACACAGTGTGCAAAAATGCCCAAAAGCTGGGCAAAGTACAATTTTTCGAATTAAAGAGTATTGTTCATCTGAGCTGTGATGTCACTAACGTTTACGGAGCACTAAAAGCGAGTATTGCACATTTCTTTATGAAAATAAGGAGAACGTGTCTATCCAAGTTTCTAGCCATTTTTTAAATAATATATACCCAAAGAAATAAATTTGTTGAGTAATTTCACGTAAATTAAAAATATTAGAACCCGTCATTTTGACCGGTCCCGTAAACCTAGTGTCAAGTAACAGTTCGAACCGTAACGGACAATAAAAATTAGCTTGAAAAATTAATTCTAACATTGCTAAATTCATTTGCTCTGTAGTTCCGTTTTCCTTCATTCAAATTCTGCGAACTGTAACGCTTATTCCTTCGTATTGTGTTAAATCTGTGAGAAGCGTTTTCAGTGGGCTGTTCATTCGCCTAACAATTTTCGCAACCCCTAAACAGACGAATTCGTCCGAATACGCAACAACCCACATCCTCGCGATATTGTTTCTATTCCGGAATTGTTGCGGTTATACGGCAGCGTTACCAGGAACAAGAATAAATGCGCGTGATACAGCCGCGCACTAATTTTAGGCGTTTCACGGCTGTTTTGTGATAAAACAAAATTCATACGGAACGAAGTTGACGACTGCTGCTGGCAGTGCATCCGTCGGTACGTTCGTTCGATTGTTTCCAGTGAATTATTCCATCTGGTGAGCTGCAGTTTCTCCGCGTCACATATTCGGACAGCAAATTACTTAGTCTGTTCAGTATCTTGGATAATTGCGAGCGTGTCGAAACGATTTTCAAAATTGTACGTGCTTCCTAGTCATAGATTCAAATCTGATCGAGTCTCTGATTCCAAATACGATTAATCATTGAAAAAGATTTTAAAGTAAATGTAATGTCTATTTGCGAGAGGAATTCGATACCGAAATTTGCAAAACTCCTTCGTTTACAGAATATAATTCTTACCGTAGAACTTGATGTCTACGCTAAATCCTATTTTAAGGTGAAACCTAAACTGAGCAATAAAATTATTCCACAATTGCTTAAACGATCCTCCTTCTCCTAATGCAAAAATTGTAATTATTTAAAATTACCGCCTTCAGAAGGCAAGGTATAGCAACGCTGGCCGCATTTGCGTTAATCAGAATTTCCCGGAGCGAAATTACGACGACGGGAATTTATTAGCGGCAGCTCCGTTTCAGAGATTCTGATCTATAGCTACAGCAATGAAGTAACAATACGTATGAGCAGAATCTTTCTTCTTTTTTCCATAACATTGCACAATATCCGCATGAAACGGAACGGCCGACGATTAATCGAAAACTCGACAACCGCGATAACATCGGCCGCGAGATCAAAGGCTTGAGGGGGCGCGCGAAAAGAAAAACTGGCGGAAGTCGCATAAAGATTTTATGCAGTTTTTCAGCGGTCCTAATCCTTTGAGGCCTGCGTAACTACGTCGCCCCTCAAAGTAATCTTTAAATACATCCCCCTACCTCCCCCCGGACACTTATTTACGCGCACGTTTCCCGTTTTCTCGCGTCGTAAATCAGCCGGGCATGCAACACTCGCGCTATACATTTGATTTATTCTTTCTTCGTCCGGACAGGGATTTCTTTATTCTTCAGAAGCGGAGAGAGAGAGGGGGGAGGGGGTGGTTATGGTCGCCGCGAAAGGGAGATTGGGAACGCGCACGGACTGCACCGTTCGAATTTGAAAAATTGAATTATCCAATGCTAAATTATTCATGCCTCCATCTGTTTTATTTCCATGTCAAACGAGCAAGTACGATCTCCTCCCCCACATATCTCGCAGACGTTCCGACGCGTTATTACCCCCGTCCCATAAATTTCTGACAATTTTTACACCGATACTTGGATCTGCTCTCCAGCCACCTTTCAGTTCCGCGAACAAATTGTACTTGCGAATCTTCCTGCATTTCCGAAGACGAAGCGAGCTACCCTCTTTCGTAACATATCGGACTCTTCCGTTTATCCATGCGAAATTAGTATTAATCATACCATTTCAGACCTCGTAATCAATTTTGGATGTTTTATCAGGCCCGTCTTATTTTCTGCTGACTTTCATACCGGCACGGTAACGTCTCCATGTGTACATAAAAATAACGAGACAATACCTGTGATACAACATTTTTATTTCTAGCAATTTTTTTCACGAAACTTTTAACAACACACGGACAACACTTTTCTGACCGAAACGACATCAAACACGGCCCAATTTGGATCCAGTATGGATCCAGTTTGCTTCTCTAATCCGCGATACGGTAGAACCTCTGTTATCCGTACTGATTGGTGGATCATCGGACTCTGTTTCGTTCAACAATGCACAGTTCTTATTGTTGGTTGCGTGCGCCATTGAAAATTGAATACGCAGTTCGGTGTGCCAGACAGAATTAGGTACACGCCGGGTACGTTCAAGTACTATGTCCAATAATTACTTGTCCGCAACATCCGGTCGAAAGACGCCACAAGCAAACCGAGCTCGCTCGTCGACGACACAGTAACACGACTCATGAATTTAACGCAAACATCATTTTGTCGGCCGAACAACAAGACAAACATGAGATTGATGTTAGTCGGCGTGACACTCAAATGTTTCACGGAGGACACGCTCGAGGTCACGCCGGAAATTCTGCATAGTTCTCTTTGTGTACACGGTGTGAAAGAAATGATCGCTTCTAAGCACCGTCGGGGCGGAATCGTGAAGATTAAACGTTTGTCCTTGGCCTGAGACGCGGAAGATCAAACACTTCTCTTCCATCGTCTTTATTTATAAGTAGAGACGGCAAACCATCGATCTAAACGGTAGTCACGCAGGGAAGATTAGTAAATAATTTGAAATGAAATACAGTGATTTCTCTGTATATGTCGCGAAGGCCTGGATGATAAATGTCGCGGAATTATCCCCACTGCCGCGGGGTACCGTGAGAGTCCTCTCTACGATTAAGTGCATCTCGAAAGTGTATATTTCGTCGCTGTCTTATTATCAGACTGCGGATTTTATGCATTTATGACAAAAATGTAATTCGAAAGTATAAAAAGATTAAAAGAGATTTAACTATTTTTAACATATAAAAATTAGTAATGATCAAAACCAATTTCTACTTAGATCCTACAGATTGCACTGGATGTATAAAGATTTTATTTTGCATAAAGATCCGCAATCTACTTACTATAATCAGTACTATCAAAAGCTTTAGGACGTATACGGCACTCTCCGCCCGTAATTTTGATCATAGCTCGCATAAAGTGCGAAGGAACGCGCGATTAGCACACGCGAAAAAGGGGGATGAAAATGGGCGACGCGTTCACCTAAACTCGTGCGTTCCCATAGCAACGCAACCACCGTCCCTTGACCTTGTAGAGGGAATGCGCAGAGGGTGAACAAGGAGAGAAAATGTTACAACAGCCGGGAAGAGAAAGAGAGGGATAGTGAGTGGGGGTGGAAAGCTAGGGTGACGTTCAGAAAGTTCTTCGTGTCCCGGAACATTTTCCACTACCCCTGAATCCCAGGGGGTTCAGCAACCGTTGATGGTGTCCGTAAAAAATAATTGGTTCAAGATTTTAGGCTAAACTCTGATCAGGCCGCTCAAGCTTCTCGAATATATTATATTTTCAAGAAATTAACCCTTCAAACCCTTATACTATTTCATCTACTAATTTTCGTTTAGACATTTGCGAATCTAATCTTCTTATTGGATTTACTGTTTCAACCTTTCGATTCGTTCATTCTCATAAATTGTTCTCGGCATATTTTCACGGCTCACTTTTTTGAGATCAATGTTAACCCTTTAACGATACCCTAGGATCTCTCATGACCCTCGGTAAAAATTGATCTGAAGAAAAAATTCTCTCCATCGTCGAGTGTGTTTCTTGGTATAGTTTAATCTGAAATAGTTTAACAACGTTTTCTCGACCGGTTCATAGTGTCTTCCCGCTTCAGATTTTCGGTGTAAAATCGCGATAGAGTGACGTGTCGCGGTAATAGGCCGATTTCGGAAATTCCACGGTCGTCTCACGCTTAATTTCCACATCAACAATCGCTATTTCCACTTTGATGGGCCGGCTCAAAGCCTTGAAACCCCTGGCTTCATCGAGGCCCTTGGCCCCGGCGCGTTCAGTAATGGGCTTGCGGATGTTGCGGCGTTGCCCGCGGAATTATTGTAACGTCTACATTAACCGAGCAATTTGTGCCCCGTCGCCAGAATCCCATTGGCGCTCAATGTATGTCGGGCCGTGTGTCGCGCGAAACGCGTTTAATAATCGCCGCAGTTGCCCGGCGAAATTGTTAATCGCCGGCGTAGATTGCAGCCGTTCGCAAAACCGGATTTCAGTCGCAGCCATTTTATTTTCGGACTCGCGCGAATCACGCTTTTTTAAGCTGGCCATCGAGGTTCGAATAAAATTGTCTACAGGACTGCTCCGATTATTTTTCTAGCAGCAAACGAACGATAATTGTGACAGTAGAATCCCCATGAACTAGACCTTTGTTATATGTTTTCCTTTTATCGCATATTTCGCGTGACTTGCTACGAATTTCTTTCGATGGCTTCGAAACCACTTTGTGCATTTTATTCAAAGAACGCCTTTGTTCTTTTTTTTTATGAATACTTGAATATAGAATATCTACGCCCGCGAAAAATACTACAATTTTCTATTCTTCCATTTTTTTTCCTCGTACGAGGATCAGTTTTCGAGAAAATCTGGTTTGAAAATTCATCGAATACGCCCTGCTTGAATGCGAGAGTCGCTTTATTGATTACCGAACTTGTTTTTCTCGAAAACCGGGTCTGATGTTGGAGAACTTTATTCGATTCGAGTTCATTTTTCGATTCACTTTTTTCCTGTCGAATTATTCCCTCTTTAGAAGACAAGTTGAGGAAAGTAAAACAGTAGCTGTAGATTCTTTTGTGATTTTTGTTAGTTTACGTTTCTCGCATTCATTCTCTCGTGGTTTCGAGTTGAACTATTCATTACATTGCAACGGACGACTGTTGTTCGAGAAGAGCCGTGCTCGTTTTTCGAAAGAATTTCATTTTTACCGGGTTCCGGGCCCAGCACGGGCGAAATCACGCTGGGTGTTTATTTGCGAATAGAAAGAAGACGATCGTTTGTTTGAAGGCTCGCTCCGGTGGCGAGCTTAATTCGCGAGAGAAGTGAATGGGAGTTTATTTGCATCGAGCGACCTCGGCCGTGCTTCTTTTATCGCGATGCTGGATTTGTCTCGTGTCGGTCTAGCCTAGCGGTAATTGCTCCTCTTTTAATCTCCTCACTTGATAATGCGCCGGTTGACGCATTGTCGCTCTCGGAAAGTGTACTGTCTTCGCCGTTTTATCTACCGTTGAAGTGCTGTACGTGCTTTTCAAACAAACATCTCTGTATTCCGCCAGCGACAGAATGAGCGTTTCAGAATGTCATGCTTTGAAAATCAATGCGACCGTTTATAATTGTGCTGCCGATAGAAATCGGACCTCGATCAGAATACCGGGGCGACACTTCCGTGCTAAACATTAGTATCTCCCGCTGAAAATAATTTTCTTTTCAACAATAATATTATCCAATTTCAGGGATAATAACGTTTTCATAAGAGAAAAATTAAAATTCTAATTTACTGCATCGAGTGATACAGAGCTTGCCGATAAATAGCAACAAATGGATTTTATTCGTATATAAAATTGACATACTACGATGGAAATTATTCATGACTCGAACTTAGTGTCTTCATTCTGTACTTAACAAGAAATTTGCATGCAATGCTTCATTGGAAGAATTTGAGAAAAAAGCTCTGCTCTTGGTGCGTTATTGATCTACTAAAAAATGTAAAAATATTCGTATAAAATTATTTAAAACGTACAAGTAATTTTCTATTTATTAAAAAATGCACACATATAATATGTAAACAGTAAACATAAATGTATCTTCTCGCCCTCTCGCCCTCTCTTTAGAGGGTTGTCCTCATCCCTTCAACTTAGCAGCCATAGGAAAAATATTTCACAGTTTTATTGTAATTTTATATGTCAAACATGAACGTGTAAAGAGCATTAAATGATTCAGTCAACATGAATGTATATAGTCAATGCAGTAACGAAGTCAGTGACACAGGGAACAATTGGCTCAGTTTCTAATGAATCATACGTACGCGGAATAAATTATTTGGATTCGCAGTCTGGCGATCGCGTGCCATTTTTATTACTGCCTCATTAGCGCAGTCGAGTTTTTGCGCTCGCTCGAATCTTCGGCGCTGCCAACAGTTTCGTAACTGTGACAGTGGTCGGTCGGTGCCGGCCGAGTGCCATTGACATCGGGAATGCCGACCGACCACCTGTGGGAACGAACGTTCATGCCAAACCTCTGTCGTCGCCGGTTGTCGCGCTAACTTCGCAACTGTTCCTTGTACAAGAAGTGTCAATGAGTTCGCCTGCGCGGCAGTCCAATACAGCCCGCGACTTGTCGGGCGAACACGCTCCGGTAGATTGCGGATGGCAATGAATAGAATCGAGACACTCGGTGCACTTGTGTTCGAAAGCTCGTATAGCAAAAGGGGAACAATGGTACGCTACTAGGTGTCTGGTTTAAATTGGTTCTCGTATCAACGAGACTGTTAGTAATGTCGAAAGATGTTTCAAATGACGGTTCCAGTCGGCGCATAACTTATGCGTGACCTCACAAGGTGTTTTTTAATGTACTGATTCGAAGAGTGAACAGTGAATTCTCGATATATGTCATCAACACGGGTCTTGCGTCATGTATCGTCCAGGAGACATACCCGTGTTATGTTTACACTCCTCCGAAACCTCTCACGGGGTATACGGTAGTGGGGATAATTCCGCGATGATTATCGTCCAGGCCTTGGCGACATATATAGAGAAATCACTGTACGTGCCGAGCCACTGATGACTGATGACCATTATTACAAAAGATTAACTGGTGTAAATGGATACAATCGTAGAAAATTAATACGATGGGAAGCTAAACAATTCGTTTTGTACATTTCGTACTAATAATCAATGGTTTTGACTAAAAGTGACTGACAGTGATTTGCTGTAATCAATTAAACAGTGTCACCAGTTTCGTTTGAAGAAACTCCGACGAAATGTAGCATCGGCCGGACGTCTTCAAAGTACAGCTGAAAAAAGTCAAAAAATAGCGTTCCGTTTTTTCGTATTCGAGGTGTAATTAGATCGCAAGGATCCCGACCACCGTTCCATTATTTTGAAGTATAAATTGTTTCCCTTATAAAAAGCTCGCGTTCATTTCTCCTTTGTAATTAGTTCTGTCTCTCCGCCAGTAGTACAAGACTGCACTGGGTCAGACGTCCGCTACACGATTCACTGCATTTCCACCTTCTGGCACGAATATACGCCCCGTAATGTTTCCTTCTTGCCACTATCATTATAAATCTGATTGCAACGATCTCGGTCATTAATTATTGAGAAAAATGCACGTCATCAACTGTGTCTTCTTAAAACGTACAATCAAATTAAAAAGAAAATTAAGGAAACCGATGTTCAGAAAATTCTGAAAGTCTGTAAATAACATCAGCTACCAAATATTGAAATAAGTTAGGAAAACCAATGTTTAAAAAAGAAAAGCAACGCAAAATTTTTGGTCCTTATTATCTATGAGTTTCAAGGAGTACAATCATCCCTCGAAAAGAATACAGAATTTTCTTTGGTACGGGAGGTTCCCAGTTTTATATTTTAAAAATTTCGCGATACAGTTGTACCGGAAGCATCGGAATTTCCGGTTCCGTGATCTTTCTTGCAGAAACGGTGTCCCGTGGATCTCTGAAACCTTGCCAAACACATTTTTCACCGGTTTCGAAAACCTCGCGTTCGTCCGATGCGATCAGGATGCATTTTCTTAGGTTGTCCCGGCTGATCGCACTTTCCATTATTCCGAGAACGAGACACGTGCTATTCGGCGCACATGTTTCGCGCGAGACCGCTCGGCTGCCAAAAATTTTCGGCGCTTAGGCGATCCCCGATGTGTAGCCGAACTGAATTCAATCTTCCACCTCTGTGAAACGATTTCGGAAGCTTTATCGTGTTTCCTTTTGGTCATCGTAATGCTTGAACCGGACTGTGAGTCAGACTGTTTTCACACAAAACTGTTTAAGCAGATTTGTGAACGTCTAAATTTTATGAACACCTTTCTTTCTTGAACGATTTTAAAATATTGAAACTAATTGGTACCCTTAAATTCTTTTTGAAATCACTCTGCTGCTTTAAATTGCATTTATTTATTCTCGCCGCATAAGCATAAAATCCGCAGTCTACTGAACTTTGCTCTTTCGCTCGCGCATTTAGGTAGTAACAGTAAAACACAGGAGACTTTCACATTTCATTCCATTCCTTTCACGCTATCATAACTGCAAGCACAGCACCGGCCAGTTCACGTTGCCAGCAGCGTCGCGAAAACATAGTTCACTTTGATAGTCGCAAGCGCTATTGAATGAGTCCGCTCTAAAGATGTTACGAGATAAACTTCCGCAATAATTGCCAGCGGAAGCTCGCTATCGGACCAGTTTTGGCACAGTGGCAGCCGGCTTTCGGAGTCGTTGCGTTGCTCGACTGTGGCGAGTTACGACAGCATTCTTAACGTTCATGGACATCAAAAAGTGAATTAGGCTTGTAGTTCCGACGCCGCTTTCAAATGTGCAGACATTCACGACGCTCGTTTCTCTATTTTTCGCGTGGAGGAAGGCGATCGACCAAATGTCCTCTTCAATTGCCATGACAACATATTGCGCATGTATATGATTGTGTTTTCTGTGTGTGTAATATATACATATACACAAAAGAACTTGCGCAACGTCGAAAACTGATCTTAGAACAGAAAAATATAAATTCAAGTCGTGTACAAAATATTTTATACACCACTGAAACTGAAGGAGATATTTCGGAGACTTTTAAACCTGTACACGCAACAGTATTGTTCGTTTTCAATCGGTGAGCTCGAATAACTTTTCCGAGGGTGATACTTACAATTTCGATCGAGTATTTTCTGTTAGGGGTAGTGCAGTGAGAGGGGAGGAAGGCGGTGGAGAAAGAGGGCTTGAAAGCCGCTAGCTTTCACGCGGAGCTACTATGGCTGAGCGGGTTAACTCGCTTCCCCGGTTAACAGTGTTAACGAGCAATCTCTTAGGCACTCCTCGAAGCGGAACCATCGGATTCTGTTCGCCTCTAACGCCCGACACGTGACCATGGTGTCCCGTCCAATCGGAAAATTCGCCTGACCCCGTCTATCCGGCGGGATAGAGCCGTTCAAGAAGGACGACAAGGCGTGGTAAACATACACAGTGTCGCTACCGAATAACCGTAACTCGACAATTCCCTTCCATCACCGTAACGCGTCTCATCCCCCCACCACCATCGAGCGGGGGACCATCGTATCTCGTAACTCTCGTCAGCATAACGTTCTTCCGAGAACTTTCCTTCAGGCTTGGAGAGCCCACTCGTATCCATTTCCTACGTATCCGCCGATAGACGTCCCCCGGGCGATGCAAAACGATCGATCCGAGATTTTCTTCCTCCCCGGAGCGGGCGACCGGCGTCGTCGGCGTCGTGACGGTCGAGGAGCGCGGCCCCCGACGCAACTAAGCAGAATAACAGGAATTCCACTGAGGCCGAGCGTGCTTCCTGCTACAGTGTCACGAGAAAACGGTGGTCATCGGTGGTACCGGCGGTATTCGACAGTATGCTGTATGCTAATTTGTTGGAACAACGACAGTAGTGTCGATGAAAATGAAAATTAATAGTCCTGCATCGCCTTTGTTTGGTCAGTGACCGGAATGTGCCAGTTTGTCGCCGATCGCATGTTTTATGCGAGAGAAATAGTGGAGGACATTTAGTATTCTAACAATACTATTCAACATACGGTCGAAGGTTACCCAACATTGCAATTGGGTAGGGGCCCAATTGAGGTCAGTAACCAGTTAGAAAGAATATTATGGTCAGTGACCGTTAGAAAGGACCTTCAGCGAGGAATATTTTGGTCAGTGACCAATTGGTCATGGATTTGTCGGGATAATTGGGAAAGGATTGTAGTTCATCGTTCGATATGTGACCAAGTAGGGGTAGCATAGGGCATAGGTTGATCAGTACCGAAGTAAGGATAGTATCAATTGATCAGTTACCAAGTATTGATTGATCAGTGACCATGTAAGGATAGTATAGGTTGATCAACAATTAATTGAACTCGGTATCGATAGGGGTCAGTGACCAAGTGACAATCATATCGCGTGGTCAGTGACCAAACCAAGGCCCGAGAGATAACCCTGGCCAGCTGAAGGCCGTAATAATATAAATAAAAATAAATGCAGAACTTCTTTCCAACATTTTGAAGAATAAAAAAGAAGTTGCAAACGCTGTCACTTCACGGTCTTCAAAGATGAAATTTTAGCTGCCTGGTCGATTATCTGAGTCATTAGTCCATTGATTCCTGTCGATTGAATGCCCCGGCCAGTTGGACGGATAACCTTGTGAAACCGAACGGAAAATTCTCAATCGATACATCGGCGAGCCGCGGGATGTTCCTCTTTTTCATCCGTTCGGTCGCGAGGGAAAAGGGGAAAGCCTGAAACTTTTTCTTTTCCGTTCGGAGAATCGAAGCAATTTCTCTCGGCGAATGATAATTTCGGTTTTGTACAATTTTCCCGTGGAATATTCTAATGAGCGGTCGTTGGCTATTATCTTATGTTAATTCGGTCCATTCATCGTCCAAAGTTCTTCCGATCTGCCCGGCTGGGAACATCTTCCCGACGATTCTGCGACTCTCTTTCGATCGGGAAGCAATTAATTCAACCCAGATTCGTCGTGTCCCGTGGCGCGAGTCGCTGGCCCCCGCGTGTAATGCAATCGTAACAGCCGACGATAACTAATTGCAATTACGGCCGCGTCATGTAAATTAAGACGGAACTTCCCGTTGTTGCATAATGCGCGCCTGCTCGCGCGGTATCGTAACTCACGGTAATGCCATCGACGACGGGCTTAGAATGATTGTTCCATTCCCGTTTCGCGGAATTAACTACTAGCCTCGAAAATCGAAGCATCTTCGACACGTTTTTGTAGGAGAACGTATAGTTCTTCTTATGAACGTCATTTCACGCAATACTTTCTGAGACTGTTAAACAATTAAATATTTCGGGCGTGTATTTCCGTAAATCGTCAAACAGATCTCAAAACAAGACGGTAAACGACTGCTCGGTGGCAGAGACAATGGCCCACGGAAAGTCCAATGTAATTAGTGTTTATCTTAATGGAACTCCGTTCGTTCGCGGAAAGTGCACTAATTATTCGCCATGGCGTGCGCTGACGTTGCCACGACTATTTAAATTGGCCCAGGTAAGTGCTGCGCAAACGTATGCCTTGCTGATTCGATCGTCATTATTGAATATGCACATATACAGTGCTTTCATGGTGTTTTCCATCGATTCAGATGGAACGTTGCGCACCTCTCAGAAAACTAACAGTTCAAAACCCTTTTAAAAGACATTAAAAGATAATAATTTACTTTAATACACAGTGACTCGCACATTTATTTACACACTTTTCAAACAAAAATTGTAAACATTATTATTCAACGTCTACACGTTCATTTGTGTCCCCCTTTTGTTGCGACGTTTTCTCTTGGACACGTAATGGTAATAGATTTCTGAGTCACTGTTTAACATAAATAAATAGGGGAACGCTTCCTTGAAGTTTCTTGGTCGTCCGCCATGTTCGATGGGGACGAGTAATGAGATGCATCCTTAGACGTTTCGCAGTTGAAGCAGTACGGTGATTTCTCGATATATGTCGCCAAGGCTTGGGTGATAAACGTCGCGGAATAATCCCCACTACCGCGGGGCATACCCCGAAGCTCGAGAGGCCTCGGACGCCGAGGAGTGTAATAATGTATGTCTCCTGGACTATACATGACGCTGTCAAGACCCGTGTTGTTGACATATATCGAGAATTCACTGTAATCGGGACTCATTGTGGTTTTTCGATTACCTAGCAATTATCTGCGCCGCGCGGAAAGGTGAATTGGTTCGATGAATCACGCGTACCGTGTCCTCATCGCGTGTTTTTAATCGAAACTATCCTCGTTCCCTCGGCCCCGTTAAATAATAACGGCATCAATCGTCCACGAATAATCGCCGGTCATCCCTCTTTTTTTCGCCGATGATACCGAGTTGTTTACGCGGAGGGAAATAAATTAGGTTCAATCAGGGCCGATGGCTCTCGCGGTGGAACCACGAAAAGCGGAATAAATAGAATTCTGCTCCCTCCGAGGCAGAGTTGATTAATGACAGAGAAATTTGATGGCAGAAGCGGGAGAGTTTTGATGAAAATTCTTTCCGTTGTCTGACGCAAACCAGGCCGAATCTACTTCGCGGATTTCTCTAACTGAAGAAGTTAGGTGAAGTTTAATCTTAACTGGTGAAGTTTGATCAAATCGTATCAATGATATTTTAATCAAAAGCAGGTAGCAGGTGAGGGGATCGATAGAGATTAGTCAGCCTGCTATGAAAAATCATGCTGCCTCGAACCTGCATCTCGACTTAGGAGGCAATGATAAGAAATATTCAAATCTTTTTTCATTTTCTATTCACTCATACCAAAATTCTGAAAAATTGTTGATACATTCTAGTCATCAAGGCGTACAATACAGAATTTCTTCCGATTTTTAAGTTGACAGATTCTGCTTGCAAAAAATTGTCGAACTTGAGTCTTAATCGGCACGGTAGTAAAGAGGAAAATTCACCAAATTAAAAATTAAAAATTATTTAAGCTGGCGTTACTATTTTCCGGAATTTTCCTTTACGCATTCTCATGGGAAGTTATGATAGGTGAAACACAAAATTGTGATGTGCCAGAGCGAAAACAGTTGGGAACTGAATAGAAGTAGTTGAGCTCCCGTTAGTATTTAAACATTGACGTCACAGGGATAGATCAACAAGGGGCAGGGGGAAATTCGGAAGTTGCAGGATAGGAAGCCGTTCGGATCGGTCTTGTTGGTCACGACAGCGATCGTTCAAATGCAAGAGTCAATATGAAACGAGCAAGTGTCGTCGTGTCGCTCCGATGCCTGGGGACGAAATTAAAGTTTCCCCGGCTACGGAAACTCAATTACGACGGTTTTCTTCGTGTTCGACGATCGCGTGTCGCCTTCGAATATCGCTCGCGTTGCAAAAAGTCGAGGGCAAAACGGACCTCGAAGAGGTAAACGGAAAGTATTAAGCCCGTGCCGGGACGCGCCGGAGAGCATTCGAGTTTCCCTCGTAGTGAAATTAACCAACCGAGCTCTCTCTCGTCTTCGAAAATACTTTGTTACGTAAAATCTTTACGTAAAATCTACTCGAAGCGCGACGATGATCGATGAACCGTGCGAAGGTGGATAAATTCATAATCGAGACGCGGAGATAAGGGCGTCTGAGTCCCCCGGAACGAGCCCGAGAATCCCAATTATCGAGCAAATGATCATTTCTGCGGAAAAAGAGGAAGTTTAATCGCATTGCTCGCTTAAATATGAAAAATTAACGACGTTACTTGCAGTGATTTCATTGCGACGGATCAGATCGTTCATCGAATTTGCGGGAATTAGTTTGCAAAGTTTGCGGGTACATTTCTATATTTAATCATTTTTCTACGATACCTTCGGCAACGTACTCGCGTCACTTTTCTGGTTAAAATGATGCCATACACGACATAGTTTGGATCGTACTTGGTCATTTAATTCACGATACAACGGAATCTCCATTATCCGAACTAACCAGCGAAACATGGGAGTTTGAATAATAGAACAATTATCAAGCTACATCGTTTGATTAAATGTTTGCTGATGGGTACAATGGAACCGTGTTGTATGTTCCACGCGAAACACGTATGTATATTCGAATAATGAAGATTCAGATTACAATTTTACAAATATGGTCCAAACAGCACCGTGTGTGGTCTCATTTTAAACCGAAAAATATCACAAATATGTTGCTGAAAGTGATCGTATCGTATATAAATTAAATGAAATGCTTTATTCAAGATTATGCTTGTAAATAAGCCAATCTGCAGGATAAATTTTCACAGGAACAGTTTCGCGTCTTTAGCCATTGTAAAATCGGGAATCTGAAACGGAAAACTGAACGTACTTTATCGGAAGTTAGGTCGTATCCTTTGTAGTTCACTGGTACGGCGGGGCGATAGTGTTTCATATCCATAATTTATCGAGTTTCTTTTCCCCCTCGGCTCGCATTATCATTTCCTCCGCGTATTTTCTTCCTTCATTCGTGCCCGCCCCTTGATCTCTTTTTCGCGTCTCTGTCCTTTCTCTTCTCTTCGGAGTGAATGTGTTCATCTCGCGTCCTTTGCTTAGCCGTATTTTTTTTCTCCCCTGTCTACGACTGCCCTCTGTTTATCGATCCGGCCGGTATAATCAGCTGCACCGGAAGCTGAAACGCCGAGCGAATGTTTGCGCAAGCATGGAGAACGGCCGCATACGCCGACCACATTTTTATAAGCCCGACGCAATCCAAGGGAATAGGAGACCCCCTCGGAAACTGATCGATTCCGACCGTTCTTTTTTTTTGCATCTCTCGATTTTAATATGTTTGATAATACAATATGTGCCCTCGCCTAACTCGACCAGTACTCTGCCCCGTTTATTTTTCATCGCAGGAAAAATTGTCGAAAACATTTTATCAAGAGCTTTTTCCTCTCGAAATTTCAAGGTCATAGCTTTTCTAACCCTTAACGGCGTATCCAGGTCTCCTTGTACAATTGTCTGTGTTCTTCCAATAGTTTCATAGAACGTCAGACATTTTAACAGAAATTCAGAGTCCGATTTTTGGAAATTGACGGAAATTTCTTTCACCTTGCCGGACGGAAACGAGGTAGAATTCAGCGTCATGTAGAGCAGTTTTTTCGACTAATCCATTTCGATGCAATTCCGGCCCCACGGATCGAGTTTCTTAAGTGTAATTTCACCCTCTCGGATGAAGCTTAAGCGTCGATTTCCGTGGACAGACGAACCCGATCCCTGGGACGAAGAAAGAAACCCGAATCGTCCAAGATTGCTCCGCTGACGACCATGGTCGCCGCGAGCTTCAACGTTGATAGACGTCGAAATGCCCGATCTATTTCCTAGATATTTATCATCATCCGCAATATATACTTACTCAATAATCGCTCGAAATTATTATTCATAAATCCCCTTCGTGGGAAAACGGTACATGGAATGATCCCCCCTTGAAGAACTATTGAAAAATTCGTCGGACCACAATTCACACACGTGAGAAGTAGAAACGGTGTGTCATGAACAGACATACTGCCCGACAATATTTCACCCTAGAATTATGCCTCGATGATGGATAGAATATGATAGATCTACGATTGATAGAACTATGATTTGGAACGGTTTCCAAATTTATGAATTTTCTATTTCTATGTTGTAATAAAAATCACTAAAATTCTAAATAAACGCGCTCTTGTTATTTCTATAAAGTAATGTAAAATTTTTAGTGTCCTGTGGATCTAGCATTAATGGCATAATATTTACATCTCATTTTGAAGCTACCTTTCTCGAAGAAAAACTTTCATTCTGCAGGTTTATTTTTCCGTAGATTCTACCGCGACTGTTAGGACACCCTGTATGTTCAGCGATACGGTGCTGTATCGAAGAGAGCGACGGCTCCCGGTATCTCCTGCCAGCTCGCATCACGTGGAAAACAAATAATATCGTGTTACCGACAATGTTCTTAAACTTCGGCGCAAGTAGAAGCGGCTGGTATTAGTCAGACACGCGAGATAAATGGTTCCCTGTTGTACGTACGCGCAATAAATCTTCGGCGCGGATGATTGAAAATGAATCCCGTTAGGAACACTTATTCCACATTTTCGCCCTTTGTTCGTGTATTGTTTAATCCTCTTGCTAATCTTTTATCTGCTGGAACCTACACAATACTTCTGAGCAATTTTAAAATAGTAAACAGATCAAGAGAGTTTAACAAAACAATGTGCTATTTTCAACTTACGAAAACTAGTAAAAAGAGAGAGAATTTTTCGCTTGGTTCCCGTTTCTTAAAACCGACAAAATAAACATTTTGCGCGAAGACCCACAGTCCAGTAATTAGACACGACAGAAAATCCGTGACACGATCGAGCGATCGTCGATCGCCCGGGGAAAATCGCGGAGCTATCGACACACAGTTTTTTCTCCTCCCAGTAGCAAATTGCAGCGGTATCCGTTTCCTCGGTTATCAAACGAATTTTTTGCCGGGCATCGTCGTCTATCCGTATACGTTCCGTTTACGTTCTACCACTTCAGACACCGAGTGTCCGCTGACATTTATTCGAGCGTCGGGAGCGAGCATCGAAGCTTTCATGACGGCAAATAAATTCCGTCCGGCACTCGTACGTGTATCCAGAGACCCGGCGAGAAGTCCACGAGAGGCCCACGCCCTTCGTTTTTAATTAAATGCTCGCCAGACTGCTTTCTCGGCTCCTCTCCCTTTTTTTCTCCCTGCACAGCCGCCACCTTTTTTCTCCCGCTCTCATTTATTCCTCCTGTGTATCCAACCGCCTCTTCCTTCCCTATCGTTGACCCCGGCCTCCTCCCCCATTTTCATTTTTTTCGCGTACACCCACCACGATAAGCACCGGGGACACTTACGGTGCATCGAGTGCATTTCAACCGGTTTCCTGAAACTGCTACGCCCGGCGAAAAGTAGGCGAACCGCGACAGAACGAGCCTATCAACTTCACTTTGTTTCCCCCGAGTTTCGTCCACAGTCGAAGCATGATTGATTGTTGCTCAGATATTTTTGAAATTTTTGTTAGTTTAGTACTTTTTCGCAATGAAAGATTTTCCATTTTTGACAATATTAGAATCAGCCAACAAAAGGACTTACAAACACGAAGGGCATAAGACTATGAGAAGAATGATCGAAACTCTTTTTCATATTTAAACAATAAAGGAGACTGAAACTTGTTTCGCGGCGAGCCAATTAGATGCAGAATATAATTGCGCAATATTTCTTCCTTCCTGAAGAGTCTTAAGAAATGTCTTTCTCTTAAGTCCTGTTATAATTCCTAATGAGCGGTTCAACAATCCGTTCCCTCTTATAGTGAAGGAGTGGTCAGATTTGTAATATTTACGAAAAAAGATGTGCACAATGTATTCCTTTTGAAAATGAAGGGGCGGTTATTGCTTCTCATTATGAACAAATTGTTCATTTCAAGATGTTCACAAAGAAACTTGCAAACAAAAATTCCGAAAAAGGTGATCAAAATTCCGTTTCACGTTTGGAAAAAGAATTAATAAAAAGAAACGTTTATCCCACTGGAGCCAAACTATGAAAAAACGCAATATTCGTCGCATCTAAAGCACTTCGTTCTCGAAGCACTTGTTTATTGTTTCGCGCGTATTTCACAATTCCAAAAAAAAAGTCGCAGCTATTATTCATCGATTTTTGCAACGACGCGCGGCGGTCAAATCTATCACTTTTGTCCCGGATCGAGCATTTCGACTGCTGCGCTTCATCAACTCGCGTTTTCATCCTGACGGAATGCAAATCTGCGTCAACTCGACGAACATGAAAAATAACACGAACGCCAGAGACTCTTCTACTCACATTTCCAAAAAAGCTTGGTGAAATTTCGCGGCTGGTTTCCAGCTTCGGCGTTTCATCCGAACGTTAATTACCCCTGCGCAAACTCATTATAGTATTGTTGCGAGAAACACACCCCGTCCCGGGAGATTCAGTTTTCAGGGAGCGCATAATCCAACGTTTAATTGCTCGCGCCGCCTTAATTACCGTATTTCTTTCAGCGCCTCTCTGAATGCAGCTTCCCTAACGTCGTTCCGCGATAATAAAACATCTCGTAGCGGGTATAGTGATCACGTAATTCGTTGACTCCGGCGTTAACGCGGAAAGTGTGTTTCTTATCTCATTATCGCGAGTAATTTCATAATCCTGTGCACTATGCAGCGTTTCGCAATCGCGAAAATGCAATTACATTCTCATATCCTTTATGATCGGTTTGAATCGCTTCCGTCGCAGAAAATGAAAATTTTGAGCCTCCTCCAGGTACATTTGTTTGTTATTAAATATGTGCAGTAAACATTTTAGTAAGAATCCCCGTTAATTTTGCATTAAAACTATTATCACTTTATCTACTAGAAGCTTATTATCTGGCTTTCTAATGATTGTGCCATATTTAACACCGGGTTTACGGACCGCTAAAAGTGACTATTTTGCATTACTTTAGAAACATAACAAGTACGTGCTGCCCACATTTTTAGCAATATTTTTAAAATAGTATGTACCC
Source organism: Halictus quadricinctus (assembly GCA_028454245.1). NCBI lineage: Eukaryota > Metazoa > Arthropoda > Insecta > Hymenoptera > Halictidae > Halictus > Halictus quadricinctus. The sequence continues at coordinate 16,477,825 of CM052118.1, forward strand.
AAAGAAGTGAAGCTAAATAATTTCAACTTGTCGAGTTTTCATTTCGGAAGGATTGTTAGGCGGTGGATGAAGCGCCAAAAATTGTGCGAAGCAATCGAATAGCATAATGTTTCCTCGAAACAGCGATATTGTTCGCTCGAATTTTGAAGGCGCCGAGTCAGCAGTTTTGAAAGCCGCACGAGACAAAGCCGCCGGCTTTAGATCCATCGACGTTCGCTCGTTGATTCGCCAGAGTTCGTCCGGGATTTCGGTTGGTACTCTTATACTGCCCCCGGTTCCATTATGGCTGCGCATAAGTGCGCCGCTACGCCAACAAATTCCTTGAAATTTGCATGTCGCAAGCGAGGATTTCTGTGCCGAGCCGGCCGCATTATTCCGGAGCCCTCTGCCGCAGCGCAGGGCAATTTGTCCGTACAATTTGTCGGGTTCCGCGAACCACAGTAATGCCTCGATATACGTCTGTGACAGAAATCAGCAAAAACCTTCTCTACATCTAATTGCTATTTCCTGAAACGCCTACCGACATATTCGTGACACTTTCCCGATTAAAATGAGTCCAAACATGACACAATTTGCATTACATTTTACGTGTTTAATCCTCGATTATCCGAACTGATCTCTGAATTCTCCATTAAACAAGGTAATAAACAGTTCAATCTAAAGTGGCCCATTCATTGTTCAAAGGTACAAGTAACCAGCTAACTATTATCCGTACTATTAGTTCGGATAATCGAGGCTCTCCTGCATCTTTGAATTAAACAATTAAATATGATTGAAACTGGTATCGTGTTTGGTGTCGTTTTAATCAGAAAAATGCAACGATTGTGTCGGTAAGGGGTTCATAAGAAAATAAGGAAAACCAAAAATATTTGCTCATTGGATAAATATTGTTCCCAAATTATCTCACATGTAGAAATAGGAGCCGCGATACATCACCTAATCAACGGATTAATCTAAGATCGATCTACAGTAATCTACACACCTCCAGCCCGAATCTCACGGATGACGAGTCTTTCGGGGCGGTGTTGTTTTGAAAGTTACATAGATTGGCCTAATTTCCTACGTTCGTCAGAGCGACGGTACGGGGTCGGGTGTTGATCTATGGAGCGCTCTTGCGGTTCACCGATCCAGTATTTCGATGCTGAGCGTTTGATTGTCGCACCGCATTCCCCGTAACGCTGCCACGGGATTAGGGCAAGCGTGTGCAACGAACGAGTGGCTCTCTTGCCCCCGGCGTTAGGTCTGCAGGTTGCCCCAGGGAGCAACGCAATTACGTCAAAGGGAGAGAGAGCACTGTTTTGGGGATAGCAGGCGGCTATCTGTTTTGATTTGTCTGTGTGCAGACCGTCCTGAGTGGGCGGGGTTTAGTTGTTCTTGACTTTCATGGAGCTAGGGCACTGCCTCACGGGCAATCTGTGCCTAAACTTAGCCTAGGCTTCGTGTCTTCTAGAGATTTGGCTGGGAACGTCGCAAAGGTCAGAAGTTTCGTCTTCTTGTTAAAATAGTCGCAAGTTCTTTGGAGTGCTGAACCGACTTCCGTGGAGCTAGGGGAGTGCCCCATGGGGAAATTTTTTATTAAATATAGTGGATTCTGTATTCCTTAAAATTCTAGGTCTACTATATTCCCTAAAATTCTAGGTCCACTGTACTCCCTAAAATTCTAGGTCAATCCTAAGTCGCAACGATTCTAATTGGTCCCTTTTTATTGTCGTAATCTTTCACAACGCAGTATTAAATAGCGCAGCTATTTCCGTTCTATTCACCTTGGGAGAGCAGTGGATTGCTCCAGGAGCAATACTTCAAGTTCAATTATGTGAAAGCAGAAGATAGAGGACAGGCTTGCTCGTTCTGTGCCGAGTGTCTTGAGTGGGCGTTGCTTCGTTGCCCTCGGGCTCCATGGGACCAAGGCAGTGGCCCACGGGGCAATCTTCGCTCATATCATCCGTAGAACCTGTACTTTTCAAACACATATCTCTCAAAATCGCAAAAACCCTTTGATTGTTCTCTTCTTCTTAAAATAGTCCTCAACGAGGATCCACAAGCTATCGACCGTTCAATATAAATTAACCCTTTGCCCTCGGAGCTATTTTAACCCCGATACCGAACGTTTCGCCCTAAAATAAATATTTAAAAACCTGGTATAATACCTCGTACAATACTTAAACGTTCAGTAACTAAATCTAATGTTAACAATATTTTGAATAATGGTATAGCAATTTTTGTGACTCCTCAGAATGGTCATTCGGGTGCTAAGGGTTAAGGTGTTTCATCCTAGATTGCTCCAAGCACAAGACAACGACGTCGATAATAATATAGTCGATCTCATTTTATCCTTCCTTGTATTTCACAAATGAAGTCGGTTGCTTTCAAGTTCGGTTGACAAATCTGCATCGCCGCTTCGAAGCGGATCGGCTGGACAGTCGGGGTAGTTATTAAAATTTCCGAGTGATTTCGTCAGCCATTGTCCGAAATGAAAGAGAGACGGTCTTGAAAGGCCAAGTAGCCGCAGCATCTGAGGATTAGCGAAGAGGTTTCCAGCGACTCGCGGAGGAGCCGTTCTCTCCGTCGAAGCGAGAAAGAAGAAGGCCCGGCATTCTTTCCCGGTCGTTCTGTTCCGTCTCGTTATCATCTTCCTCGCTAATTACACCTGTTTCTACAATCCCTTTGTAGCCCCTTTAATTAATTTCTCCGCGGTACATTGTTCCGCCCCGCATCTGGGAATTAATCATTCATTCGTCCGCAGCGGCGGCACGGCCGTGGTTTCCGGTTAAATATTAATCGGGTTTGCCAGTCTCTCAGATGGGTTATGAGCCGCTGCTACGACCGTTTGAGCATTGGAAACCAGAGACCTTGAGGTGTGCATCTGTATGCACCCGCAGATGGATTGGACACAGCAAACCGCGAAAATGCTAATGACCCTTCCTTTTGAAAGCTGTCCAGCTTGATGCTCCGATCTCAAAGCGACTTTGTGGATTTTTGAACAGAAAACTATCGAGTGTTTTCATTCCAAACTTGTCGCATTCATCAAGCAACACTCGGAGATTATACACAAATTTTCTTCTGAACTATAAATTTCTTCAGAGTTACTGCCGTGTAAAAGCTTTTGTAAAGCTTGTACAATTAAAAATTGTGAAGACAATTCCAATTCATCTTGGTCTTGTAATTCTTCTTTATACAGTAGTAACAGATATAGTTTGAACGAGCCAGCCTGTACATTATGCGCTGGGACGTACTGCGAATTCAATTTAGTGGTTAAAACCACGGCAATTATTTTCGCAAGGATCAAGAAGACCGGAGGCTCGTGTTTTTTCACTGCGGAGATTCGCTATGACTGTTTATTTGGCCAGAGCCAACTGAAAAAAGAGGTTGAATACATACTGGAAGACGCTCTCCGAGATCAAAAGCAATGGCTCCTAAGAGAATGAGCCGGCGGGTAGTAGCTCGACTACACGTTTAATAAATTTCTACGAGATTGCAAAGGCCAAGCGTAGTTCACGCCTCGACAGAATTCAATGGTTTTCGATTCTGAATGGGTTCCACCGCGCCGACGTTCCCGGGTCCCATTCTTTCCGCTGCGAATCTGAAGCGCGGCCCAATGAAAATAAAGTGCTCCGACGGTGTACGTGACAAATAACTCGGGGAAAGTGAGCGCGAAAGGAAAGCAGCCCGGCCAGAAGTCGAGCGAGGAACGTTTTACGGCGCTCTAGCATTAGCGCGCGGAACCGAGCAGAAACGGCAGTTTTTCGTCGGGAATATACCTCGCCGCTGATTGGAACCAGGGAAAATCGGCTTTGGATTTCCTCGAGAATCTTTGATTCACGCCGATCGTTTCTCAGCTACGATTATCCTAAATTGATCGGGCTCAAATAGGAGTCTTAAGAATGCTGTTTATGTCTTCTTGTTCGCTCGCCGAGTCGCCGTGGAATCGAACGGAGACATTCGAAAATGAAACTCGATATCTGGATCGTATTCACAATAGAAAGGAAAGTTTATACAAGGGAAGGTAATGTTACATAATTTTTTCATGCTAACGAGATCTTTCTAAAGAAGGCAACACTATGAGCATTGTTACGCCTCTTGCAAAGGCGCATAACTGATTAGCAAGAAGTCCTGTAGACAACTCGAGTGAAAAGAAATATTGCGATTACTAAGTGTGATGGTCTCTTACCATACTGACTAGGGTTATTGTGGTCAGTGATCACTGTGAGAAGGATAATTGTGGTCACTAAATGGCACAGGGAAGGTTCATGTTGATCACTGATCGCGCTAGTAAAGAGAGATCACTGACCATACCGGGAAAGTTCACTGATCGTAATGGAATATTGTGATCAGTGACCACAGTAGAAAGAAGTAATGCGACTACTAATTGTAATAGAATACAGTATTACAATTGATTGTTCCACTGACCATAATGAAAAATGATTTTGCAATGAATGAAGTACTATAAATTTTAAGACTACAAATTATACAACAGTGTAACCATTCCACAACGAATGAACACGATACTACATTGCGTATACAGCTTTGTTTTGAATCTGACGTTATCAATGCACAGCTAATTGAGTTTGGGCAGCGACATTAAAAATGCAATATTCAATTCATCGTGCGCATTCGATGCCGCGGTGGAGAATTTAATCAAGCACTGCAACACATGCTTTCCGCGCGTTGACGTACAGGTGGATTTTCTCCTTCAGGAATGTATGTAATCGCAGGATTGATTCGCAAAACGGAATGCCTATCCCAAGGGACATCGTTCGAGAAACTTGGAAAATTGGAACAGGAAATAAAAGGTCGGGAGGTGAAGCGGGGGGGGGGGGGGGGGGGGGCAGAAGCAGGGAAATGGAAAAATACGACGACGACCAAGAACCGGGGAAACTGTTGAAAATTTCCGGCGTTATCCCGCCTAGACAGATCGTGACACTTTCACGGGGAACCGCTTCAACTTCGCGGAAACTTTCTCGGCTGCGGAGACAGCGAAATAGTGGGGACACGATTGCACCGTGCATATTGCACTCGTGGAAGCTATGAACTTCCGGGATTACTGCAATATTTGTGCGCCAAGTTGTCCGGGAAATGATGCGGCGGTCGAAGAAGCTCAGCGGCCGATCGACTGTCACTCATAATTTACACGAAAGTTTGCCTTTTCAGTTTTCCTTCTTTGAATTATTATTAGACATTCTCGGTTTGACGACTTTTTTAACTTCGTCAATAATAAAACGATGTCCTATTAAGGATTGTCCTATAAAAAATTTACGAATGAAAATAAAAATAGAGAATGAAGCTCGATTTCTATTTGCGAATATTCAAGTGCGAAAGATTAAACTGGGATCCTAGACTGTCGAGAGTTCGAGTCTCCTGTTACTAGATCCACAGATCATCGAACTAGCTAATAAACCAATGTACCGTATTAATCTAGAGGTTCCTAAAAATACCACCAACAGCCCTGTATATTGTTATGCGAGTATAACCGATGGGAATTCATCTTGGACCGGTGCCAAGCATTAAACAATTGCGCGCACGACTTTGCAGCATTCGCCGTCTCGTGCTTCGCAGATCTATTATGACGGGCGTTTCTCTCGAAACACAAAAAAGATTTTTATTGTCGCTGCTGTTGGCAGCGTAGTCTCGCAAGTCAGTTCTAAAACCGTGTATATGCATTCTTTCGAATTTACGCCACTGTATTCGAATATTTTAGCTGACTGCACGTAAATATCGAAGAGTCAACGATCACTGACCACATTGGGATTGTTATTGCGATCACTGACCGCAGTGAGAGAGGTAATTATGATCACTGAGCACTATAGAACGAATTTCAGCTATCACTAATTATATTTAAAGATCGCTAAATATTTCTGCGATCACTGATGGTCACAGTGATCACTGACCACATTCGGATGATTACTGAGCTCACTAACTACACTGAAAGGGGTTGTAATGATTACTGAACACTATAAAACGGATCTTTGCGATCGCTGAATATATTTAGATGGTTACTACGAGCACTGATCACATTGGAAAGAATCATAACGGTCACTGACCACAGTGGACAAGGATAATATCGTCATAACCGTCAAACTATATGCGTTACTACGATCACTGACCGCATCAGGGTGAGTGACCGAAACGAACATTGCAATCTTGTTATGTTAAACTATTTTACGAAACAGGAAATTACAAATAGCTGTCCAACATGTTATATAAAGTCAGCCTCGTCACGGATGACCATTGTTTCGTCGATACCCTGTACAATACGTAACGTCGACCATATTACCTGTTGAAAATCTGTCAAAACTATTTCGCTCAGTGAATCTACCAACCTTGTCATACTGCAGACGTTGCACACGTTTTTCAAACTTGCATTCTGCATCTATGTCCGAAGAAACCATCGAAAGTACACTGCTGGCGCAGCGCTTATGCGACGTTGTGCAATACGTAATTAATAGAGGCATGTAACGACGCCTGTTTCGCCGTCCCAGAAACGTGATAATTTGGCGGGAATTTATCGTTTGCGCGGCTACGCGATCCAGCGTGGGCGTGGATAATTCGTAAATACACCCGCGCACTGACATTTTCATAAATCCGTTCCGCGAGGCGAGGCGAGGTGCGAACGGATCCGCGAAAAATCTCGCCAAATGAAAAATTCTATAAATCCGGTTGATCGACGATCGTCTGCATACAAGATTGGATTACGTGATCCCCGGTACAAAAGGTTATGCCGTCGGCGGATTATGGAACAGTTTATTGAACATTTGTATAGTCGTTACGCTGAAATAACGCACGTGACCTGTCCCATTATTAGTCGAATATCTGCCAAACTGTTGGGCGTGCGAAAAAATATGTGTAACACAAGTGTTACACAAGTGTTTCTAGCGTTAAAGATGTCGGAGAAAATTTATATAGAATTTTAGGAAGATCCTAGTATGATACTTTGTAATCTGAGTAATATAGTAAACACTGTACCTAACACTTAAGAGTTAAAAAAGAACAAATATGGTTTTCTACGTCCTATGCTTCTATCCACGAAAAATCGAATTACGTGAGATCATGTGTCTGCTAAAGCCATTCGACTTTCGTCGGAAACGTGTTTCGGTATTGTGCACGGTGTTGGTAGAAATTCCCGGTTTAAGTGGGCCACCCGTTGCATTGTCGGCGATCGTACGTATCTGAAATCGAATTGTGTCGAAGAATATCGAGTATCGAGCGGTGAATGTTCGATTAGGGCACAATAACGGTCTCGGCCGGTGGCTGGTGAGTTACGTACACGGTACTGGCTCCCGACGGCGGAACAATGGTGTATAAACAATGGTAATATTCACGCAAGACCCGACGCCGTCGATCGGGTACACGGGAGTTACGCGTTTACTTACGCACGAGGCCCCGCGATCCACGTGAAACAGTAAATTGAGGGTAAATAGACTGGCGAAATATTTTTGGAGCCAACCAAACGGAAGATTCCGATCGGGAACGATGACGCAAAACTACTCTCCGAGATTGTGTTCCCCCATTCGCAAATATTGCACCGCGTTGGTCTCCATTATGCGTCAGACACGGCCTACTCGAGATTCGTGTCGGGCTTTTCAGTCTCGTTCGACAAATTCTAACAGCGTTTCCGTTTCCGTTCCGAGATTCGTGTAATTGTACTATTTTAAAGTAATGGTTGGTCTAGAAAATATCGTCCAATTGCGTTTAAAAAGCTGCGAAAAATTCGAGCTCGTGACCCTTCTCCTTTATTCTCTAAAACATTGTCTAATAATATTTAGCTCGTGATCAATTTCTGACTGCATGCCTGCAGTGAGGAATGATCACCGAATACTATAGAACGGATGACTGCGATCACTGACCATATTTAGAGGGTCATTATATTGCTTATCGCAATAGGAATGATCACAACGGTCACTGACCGCAGTAGACTGGAATGTTATCATCGCAACGGTCACTGACCAAACCAGACGTGTCATTGCAATCACTGACCGCACCAGTACGGGTTACAGTAAGGAACATCAATATTAACAATCATAATAAACTCTCGTCTTTGAATAGGAAAAAGAGATTTCTTCGTTCTAAAACAGATGCTATCATGTTATAATATATTATGAATGTACAAATCTCTTTACACTTTTTAAAGAACAGTCTACCACATTTTCGAAGACGAATGCCGTGCCAATAATAAACAATCCCTTCGAAAAGATATTTCCTGCCTCTATTACGAGTTCTACCACATTCCAAAGCATACAGAAATTACAGAAAATTGCTTTAAGCAGCCTACCACATCGAGTTTCCTAGTTTCAGAGACGGGAAATGTCGTAAGCGCAAAAATTTAGTAATCGTCAGAAAGCGTCCGTCCCGGGAGTTTCAAACATTTTCTTTCTGTATGGGATAGAAATCTGCTCGTTCCTTCCGCAGAAAAAGAGAAAAAAAACAGTGTTCGTTAGCGTGCACGGAGATCGCGTTCCCTTTGAGACGGTCTGTTACGTTCCTCAAAGCGTCGATTTTCTCGCATAACCGACCGGGAATAGATGGAAACACAGATCGAACACGGCTGGCGTTCGATTGAACGCGAGAACATCGGCAAGAGGGTGAGAAAAGAAGTTTCCCCTTGGCGATAACGTCCCTCACGGCGATCCACTCTCCCCCCTCCCCCCTGAACGTCCCTTATCTCTTTCCTCGCGTTGGCCGATACCGGTGCGCTGTTACTTCTTAAAAAATCGTCCTCCGTTTCCGCGTTCTCCGCCCGGGCTATCGCGACGCCATTTTTTCCCGCGATTGTCCGTCGGTTTTCGAAGATTGAAATCGCTCTTGAATCGATGGCTCACGTTGAACCCCTGCACAACGATTTATCTTATGGTTACTGCGATTAGAACCTTTTTGTCGTTCATGATTTCCTTGAAAAAGAAAACGGAGATCGATATCAATTTATTCTTCTTTGGCTATGTATCGTTAACAACAAAGTGGAATTGTTTGAAATCGATTCTGTTTGGGATCACCATCACGAACCCAACTCGATATTACAGTGAAAGGGAATCGAAGAGAAAATTCAATTTTGTTAATATTTGGAAAATGCTGAAGGGTTGTAAGCGTGATCACTATGATAAAGTCATTTTTTGAGGACTAAAGGGATAGTAATTTAAAAAAAAAAAAGGGAGTAAATTTTGTTAGCATTCGGAAGGTGCTGAAGAGTCAAAGTCTCAATACTGAAATTATTGTTCCAGTACCTGCCCTATTCTTTTTACCACATTCATTAAAAATCAAGTCGCCAACCTACGCCAACCGTGCTAGACTCTGGCTCTTGACATTTATGAAACGTTCCATTCCGTTTAGGTTTACTGGCGATATTGCAGCTATTTTTACATGCAGCAGAATCGTGTATTCATCGTGCAATGCGAACAATATTTTTCGGTCCCGGTCTGACGGGAAAATGTGCGGTATAACGAGCAACCGAAGCGTCCTCGATTCTCGCGGCTGTTAAACAATGATTCGATAACGCGTTACGCGCGAATAAATAGATTTGAAATAAATTTGTCACGAGTAACGAGTTGGGCTTTCGGTAGACGGCCCGGAAAATTTGATTTTTGTCGGGCGGTTCCGTCGGAAACCCCTGGCGAAGACAGCTTTAATTTAACGTTTCATCGAACTGCGGAAACGCGCGTTCTATTCTTCACACGTGCATTGAAAACTAATCGCCGACTCGATTAATCTAGGCACTTTAAATTGCCCCGCCGGTGCTTATTACTCCGATTTTCCAATAAATGCTCTCCGCGAAACCACGTATTGAAGTGCTATAAACAAATTTATTGAGGAACAGCACGACAGAGAGAAAAATAATAATAAGAAAAATAAAAATTATAAAATAATAATTTTTATCAATTTATCAGAATGGAAATAATAAAAAATTCATGCGAACTCTTCATGGAGACTGTGTATGTAATTCCTGCACTATTATTAAAATGTTTGATATACAATTCTCGTTCGCAAAGAATAGAAGGGAGAAGGAAATAAAATCAAATAAACATCGTACTCGTCTGTGAGCAATAACACGAACATCTTTTTGGAAATAAGAGCTTGAAACAATTTTCTCGATTGACTCGAGAAGCGAGCTTTTTAGAGGAGTCTCGGAGATGTCTCCTAGTGATAAAAGTAATCGAAGTCCGTCGTTTTTCGAGCTGGTCGGCTATCGACGCATCTCCAAAAGGCGAGTCACCGTAAATTTACGATCTCGCAGCGATTTAACGCAGGCAGACCGGTGCAACGTTGCTCTCCACCTTCTCCCGGTTTCCTCTCAGCCTCGCTCTCGTCCGTGCTTTTTGCTGCGAGAAGGTCGAAGGTGGAATTAGATGGAGCCCGGAACCAAGACGAATTTCGTCGTTCTATAATCACAAGAAATGTCGGGGAGGGGTTGGACGTGGATCGAACCGAGGCCGGGAAAGCCTTTATCGATACAGCACGGTGTGTCCCGCCCTCTGATCCCCGGAATACGGTGAACTCTGTACACTTGAGTCTCGTTAATCCGAGGTAAGCTGAGGCTTGCTCGAGATACGTGCGCTCAGGCTATAGGGATTTCATCGAGCGAAGGACGTCGAATACTTTCTCTGACTGCACTCTTATGGTTACAGACTGTTTCGTCTTTTTTGGCTTTCTAACATCGTGGAATATTGAGCGTGTAGGTTTTGAAGTTACCACGTTGCACTGGTAACAAAAATTCAATGATTCATGACGATGTACAGCGTCCAAGAGTCTTGAGAAGTGAAGATCCAGAGGACCCCGTAGGTCTCGAGGAATTAACGGTGTCTAGGATCTACTACTTCTAAGGATCTTCTAGAATCTTCTACTTTAAAAGTAAATCCAAAGGTCTCAAGGTTTCTACAGTCCCAAGATTTAAAGGGTTCATAGGATCAGATACACAATTCCTAAACTCCAAAGGATTCAAGGATTTGAAGATCTCTGGGCTTTAAAGTCTCGGGGGTGGAAAATCCTTAGAGAAATCAATCCTAAGGTTTCCAGGTTCGAAGAGTAAAAAAATTTCATGGTTCCACCAGGATTCGAAGACCTCCAAGATTTCAAGAATTCAAAGGACTCGAAAGCTTCAAGCCCCCTAGGATCCAAAGGCTTCGAAAGCTTCAAGCTCTCAAGGATCGAGACGTCTCAAAAGCTTCAAGCTCCCTAGGATCCAAAGGCTTCGAAAGCTTCAAGCTCTCAAGGATCGAGACGTCTCAAAAGCTTCAAGCTCCCTAGGATCCAAAGGCCTAGATAGCTTCAAGCTCTCAAGGATCCAAAGGTGTCAACAGTCCTAAAAACCTTAAGGATCCAACAGTCTCCCAAGTCCCAAGATCTTAAGGATTGATAAATCACCAGGGTTTCAAACTCCCAATAGTTTCAGGATCCACAAAATCCAAAGATCCTAAGTCTCTCAAATTTCAAAGGATCCTTTGAATCCAACGTTTCCAAAATTTCCAGGATCTGAAGGATCCAAAGTTCCTGCGAATTCAAGAGTGCAAAGGATTAAATAGTCCAAATTTTCGAGGGATCCAAGGATCACAGAGCAAACCCATTACCTGAAGAGCCCCAAAAAATCCAATGATCTCAAAAATCGATCTGTTTCAGTTATTCCATTATTGAATAGCTGAAATCGCAATAAAATAGCAAAGTTACAAAGACATCCACCTTCACTAAGTCAAGTTAAATGATCAAGTTCGGTGATATAATTGAATTGTATAATTGAATTTTTCGGGCACTGGAACGAGTCGCGTTGCAATTACACTCTAAATGAAGAATTCCAGTGAATTAGCACGTTATACATGTATACTTGATCAAAGGAGAAGTTTCAAAGAAGCGGTTCCCCAATCCCGGCATCTGTTTGCGTCCTCTTTCCCGCCAAAGTCAATCCCATACTCGTTCAATGGGAGAATTGATCTCGGAGTTACAGCCCGGAAAATGAGAAGTTCCTCGCCTAATGCTCCATCACAAACTTCCGACTGTTCTCTCCGGTACTGTTGCCCATTAATCCCGGAAGGATCTTCCTTCTGTCTGTCGAGGATTTACAATGTACCGGCGCCATGATATCATAATTTGTTCCCCATTAATCCGACGATATTTTCCAATTTCCACGCTATCGAAAGGACCAGATAGAACGAGAGAAGGGATTGGCAGTGGTGAAAAAAAGAAAAGGAGAACCAAAAACGATTTATGTCCAGGTAAGTCGGACGCTCGAGAAATATGACGCGTCTTTGAAGAAAATGGACGGTCCGGTAACAACCCTCATCGAGTTATACTTATTTCTATATCGGTTATCTACGTGTACTGTCCCACTTGGCAGAATCTCTGGGAACAAATGATTGAAAACGAATAGGTCTTTTCTCGCTCAGTTTTATTAAAAAAAAGAAAAGATTAAAAATCGACATTTTTGGTTAGAATTTGTTTGATATAATTAGCGAGCGCACTGCGGAGTCTTGGAAAAGCGGAAATCAGTTTGGCAGCGTGGCGTTTCTCAGAAGTTCCGATGGAGCCGATAAAACGAAGAGAAATGGGATCGTGTCCGCGGCTCACGGAATATCGGGCGTGCTTGTGCGCGTTATGGGAAATGAATGGAACGCGAAATGAATAGAACAAAGGCGGAAAAATGACTGTAGTCCGCCGCACGGAATTCGAATATGAACAGCCCCGACAACGATAGAATCGTAATTAAAGGCGGGGAGAGCCGGGTCCGTCCGCGCGTCCGTTTCTTTGCTTCGGTTTCCGTGGTTGCCGGTACTCCGGGGAAATCGAACGAAGAAAGTTATTCGCGGTGTTGGGCGAGACAAAGTGTTCCGCCGCAGCGGAGACGCGAAAATTGAAAGCGCGGGAAAGTGGGTTCTTTGAAGTTCGAAGATTCCCGTAACGTTTTCAAAGGGGGAGAGGGGAGAGGAGATTTCGAAGTGGCAGAGACGGTGAAATAGTTTCGGAGTTACTCGTTTTGCCATTTGGTAATGAACCGGAGCCGGGAGTATCTCTCTCTCCATCGTCTTCGAAAATAGCTTTGGGGATTATTAAGCAGTTTCGCCGTGCAATCTCTGCCGATCATTCTCGTGGCTCGATAAATAGGAAGTCTCGAGACTCGGAATGTTTGCGTAAACGTGAAATTGTTTGTTTGTCGATGTACCAGCGGAATATTTATTTTTCGTGCGAGCGAAGGGAAACGAAGACTTCCTCTTTCCCACGAAGCTGTTATTTTATTTTTGTTTGCGGTTTTCATTCCGATTCGGCAATTCAGTCGTTCTTTTATTGTGATGCGATATTGGTGTTCGGGAAAAGCAACGGTTTATTTGCATTGTTACCGAATTTTTAGTTGATACCGAGGTTTCAAAGTCCAAAGGGTCTAAAAGTTTCAAGGGTTCTGAAGGTAGTAGTGAAGTTTCAGGATTCCAAAGGGTCCAAAGGTTCCAACAATTCCAAAGTTCGCAAGGTTTCAGAGACTCGAAGGATCCAAAAATTCTAACAACTCCAAAATTTCGCGAATCTGAAGACCCCAAAATCCTCGAGGTTTCAGAGACCCAAAGGATCCAGAGGATCTAAGGTTTCCAAAAGTCCAAAGGATCTAAAGTCTTCCTTAAACGTCCAAAGGCGTTAATAGTCGAACTGTATTAAAATAGGCAGCATACAACGATCTTCGAAAGTTCTAAATTTGTTTAAACAATATATGAAACATTCGAATATCACAAACCTTACCAAAAACAATTCACAAAAGCATTTCTCGTACAATAGTTGTGCCGGCTTTTGTGCGAATCGGATGGAGGATTTTGATGATTGAAGTGTTTTTTAAACAAGATAACGATGCATTTCGAATGCAATTAAGTGCAGGAAGATTTTCCTGACAGTTAATCGACGCCGGCAGAGGCGGTCCACACGTTAAATCGAGGCCTTGGTTTTGTCACGGCGAGATGCCAGCCGAAACGCGTTCCAGACGGTTAGTACGTATTGATTCGTTCCCTAGCATCGCCCTCCCCTTGGAAAAGCATCCTTCGCCCCGCTCGGATCTTCCTTAAACCTGCTCTGCCGCACCTTTGCGCCGCGTCCCTTTGATCTCGCCGCCCAGATACGTAACGAGACTTCCGGCCGCTCGTTGACTAAAAAGCGACACTGTCCGATAGGTTTTCTCTAACTCTACCATCCACGCCCTACTCCATTATCCACAAAAGTCTAAAAAAATGACCAAGAGAAAACTATATCATTTCGTAGACTGAACGCTCTGTTCAGTGCGAACCTGAAGGCTGCAAAATTCTCAATGTTTCAGA
>CM052118.1:16492188-16512085 GCA_028454245.1 Halictus quadricinctus
AATTTATGTTGCTTCAAATAGTGTAGACTCAGTTTTGCTCGTTAGTGTAACTGTGGAAGGTATTAGTGTGCTGATCAAACTACTTTGATGCAATGTCATTTAAAAATTCAAAGACTCAAGAAGCCTAATTCGAAAACCGTCAAGCTAAAATTGACATTGGCTGTATGCTGTACCGCTGCGGATCTAAAATGAGATTTCGTCGAGGTTAATTTATTGTTCCGCGTGATAGATAGATAAGAGACGTGTAGAACACGCTCGGAGCTAATTCGCCGCGCGTTTACACACATTATGCGAGCCACACACGCTCGACGGTTCGATAGGGGGTGGAGCACCATTGTCAACAGTTCAGCTGCCGAGAATAGCTCGATCGTCCACGCAGTCGACTATAAGGAGACCTTAAAGGTTGTCTGCTCCGAAGGTGGGTCGATTTCAATTAAACCTCTTATGACGAGAACCCACACCTTGCTCAAACATAATAAGCGCCGCGTACCCCTTCGCCCTGCGGGCAGATTCTACTCGGTTATTCTAGTTTTATCCTGTTCCCGGAGGCGTCTGGCAATCTTGATGGAAATCAGTAACACGGGCATACCATTTGCAATAATGCCCCGAACAATTCTGTTAACTTTATTCTGCTGATCGCGATTTCATCAAATTTATACTCGAGCAAGTTGAAAAAGTCTGAACGTCCCCAAGATACATGACAAAAAGTGGCAAAGGCAACTAGCAGTGTCTAACCTAATCGTCCCACCTAATTCGAACCTCTTAAATGTCCCGTTTATTTTTATGAACAAAAATTGTAGAGGTGATAGACAGACAAATTTTCTTCAAGGTCATAGCAATTTTTTAAATGGGACTACATATTTTTGCCAGTCGTGACAACTAAGATCAAGGTGGATCCAATGAATACTGTGTCCTCTGGGTGACCTTGAACGCAAGAAGTTCATAATAGTTGAGTAATTGTTGAAAATAGTAAAACTATGAATGTAGTGGAAAGAGTAACGAAGGAAAAATTATTTTATTGTAATGAATGTTTACGATGATGACGTCACAGGGTTAGAAAGGAAAGACTCTAAAGGCGAGACGCTAGCGAGGAAAAATCGTAGAATTTTAACGAAGTGAGAGCTGAGGGAAAAACAAAATAATCTACAGGAGTTTTGTAATTCGATTTCCACGGATGAACGAGGGAGAAATTTTGGACGGGACTCCGTCGACGGACGGGCAACAGTCGAAACCATGTTTTAGATTGATTAAAACAAATATAGACACCATTTGGGAGTGCTGCCTTCTTCCGTTTAGTAACGTTCAAATAAACTGAAATCGGACCGGGGAGGGGGGCCACCATGGGGGGCTAAGAATAGTGTTGTATATCAGAATTTAAAAAGACCTCTGTACGTGAAACACCGGACGAAACATTAAATCTGTCCGCGTGGAGTAACGCTATTTCGAACGCGGTGATCCTCGTTAAAAATTAGTAACAACGATTTAAATCACGTTCGTCACTGCCGAACGGAATACTAAATGTTGGCCAGTGACTTGAAGTATTTATTGTCCGGGTATTTGACGCGATCCCAACACATAACTAATTTCCCTTTTGCCATGAAAAGGAAGACTGTCCTAGAATAAATATGATTTGCAAACTTTCTTTGGTTGTTAATTTGACAAATATTTTCTAAATCACAGTATCAACATTGTTGCATCGGTATTTATCTTTCTGGGTTCAGTTTAGCTGACACAATTGATATCGGTGTTTATCGTTGCAATATTTTATACTGAACTGACTACTTTGCAGTCTTTATGCAAATACAGATTTTTATGAAAATTGAAGTGGAAAGAATTTCTGTTAGGGGTTCTGTTGTGTTCCGAAGAGAATAAAGATCTCTTCGAGCTCTTTTAATTGTTTTACGTCGAATGTTCTTTTTCTAAATTTTGTAAGAGAGTGCGTTGCATTTAATGCAATGTAACTGCATAGACTGTTGCCGAAACCGGTAAATGGTAGCTGGAAACTGTGGCGCCTTGAAAATTTTCATCATTTTGGTAACTGAAAACTCCTGTTTCTTCTAATTGCTGTAGAAAAATTGCATTATCTTGCAGCTGCTAACTAGAAACTTCTGTTCCCTGGCATTGACTCTAAACATTTTTCTGGTGCATAAAGATTTGCAGTCTAGTTACTGAGATGGTACTCTTTTTAAATTTCATAAGAGAACACGTAATAAAATATCATAACCACGAAGTCTGTTGCTGAAACTTACTAAATGGTACCAGAAAATTCCTATTTCTTGCGGTAGAAAAGTTTCCATTTGCCATCAAAAAGGTTTCTATTATTTTTCGGCAAGTGCTACCCCTAATATTCGATCAAAATTGTGAATGTGATTTTGGAACCGATTATTTGGGTTTGTATTAAACATGAATAATATGACGCGTTTCGTCACAGCCTTGGACACATGATTTGTTTGATCGAATAATTATTCCCAGGGGTAGTAACTAGCATGCTGCATGTTGCATGAAGGTCTGCAATGAAGTATGCACCAGTTCGAAGTTTTGTCGACTCTGTGGAACGCAAAGCGGGGAGAACCGTCGGGGAAATTTCGGGGTTGTAGTTGTCGGGGTTTCCAGGACTCTTTGAGGTTTGTTTATTGAGGAGGTCAGTGGCACCCTTGCACGAGTGCGTCAGTCTCTAAGGGAACAGTTGCGTAGGTAGGCACACACGTTCATGGCAAGCATGACAGACGTGTACGCTTCATCTAAATATACAGTGGACCGACTGATGCTCCGAAAATAGCCCTGTTTGTTTCTCTCGTGGCGGCTACATGCTCTAGTACGTGTCCGGAACACACGTCACTCTAGTATCCGGGTCTTCCGATCGGATCTTCTCAGGAATTTCCTGCGAGGACCTTCGATTTTCCTACGGTTCATCCTGGACCGTTGGCAATCATTTACCTTGGCGAATCGTCACTGATTTTGATGAGCTTGGAACACGGTTCCATTTGCTCCGCAATTATTTCCCGATTACCTACAGGTTATTATTTTCAAAAATTGATTGTGTTCATTCTTATATTTATCTCTTAAATACATTCATTCTCTTAAATTGATTTCTCTGTCGTTCTGTTTACGATTAGATATTTATCTCTTTGATACAAAAAGTAATTAAATGAAAAAAATGATTTTCCTATCACCGTGAATCGAAAACTATTTTTTAACCCGTATTTAAGGGTTGTGAAATACAGTTGAAGTATTACCTGCTTCAAAAATAATTTTTTTATCGTCGAGAGAAGTGCGTTTAAGGGTTGAAGGAATTTTTTCCTAAACTATCAAAACTCTCTCCCTTGTGTTATTCTTGTGTTATATTTTTATGTAAACTACAGTGAAGTATTGCAGACGTAAAAATTATTTTCTTGTCGTGGTGAACTGGCAGCGTTCGCGAGTACTTTATTGCTTTTCGAGGAACACGTGTAAGGGTTGAAAGAATTACTTCCGGAGGCGCCGGGGACGCGCAAGTTCTCCCATATTTCGGTCTTATTCGATCGTTTTTCAAGTTCTTTGGGATTCCGGAGCACGCGCGACAATTTCATATGCTGATGCCCTAGACCTCCTATTTTTACAACCCCAACAGCTATAAGCGATCGGAGCGTAAGTGGCATGTAATGCGCTGTCGGATCGAAGGAGGTCGGTCGTTACGTGCAGGGTATACGGTTATGACGCTGTGCAGAGTATTTTTCGGGGATAATATATCGATAGTGGCTTTTTTTACAGCAAACGGATCGAAGCGGGGGAGGAAAAAAATTGTGCCCGGAGGCTCTACCCTCTTCGCGAAAATTCCAAGTTCAACCCTTCCCTCCACCTAATCCCTTTTAAACCCCAGTTCCACCTAACCTTCCTGAATATCCCGCTTATTTTGCATAATAAGAAACATGTCAGATGCTGAGGCAAACAAATCTACTCAAGGTCATTTCTTTAGAAATTTAAAAAATTTGTAATTCCACGTCTGTATCCTCCGTCTCTAACATTTCCGAAAAATTTGAAAGAATTGTTCACAATTAATATGTCCTCGTTGTCAAGTCGATATCAGTTCGATAAACGCATCTATGATAAAAAATTCATTGACAAATCTCAAATGAATCAGTTAATTTAAATTATCCGTTCCTATTGTTGAAGCGGTCAGGTGAATCTTCTCGCGAATCTTTTTCGACGAACGAAAAGAAATGTGTGTCACGACTTTTTTACCGCTGTACGTCTGGAAAGATAAAATGGCGTATTTCCTCGTGAAGCACCGCGACCGTGTCCGCGTTCCGTCTTCGATAAAACGGCGATTGGTTCAACGGCCGCGATGAGCGCAGGATATTCACGGTCCGAAAAGTACGACGTCATTGTTTCCATGGAAACGGAAAGGGGGAAAACAGTGACGTCACTAGCTGCAGTTCGAGGTGACGGAAGAAAAGGTCGGTGCACTCGCCGCGCTGCATCTGCCGTGCATCTGTGTGCAGTGACGTCACTGCATCGCCACTGCGGCAGATGTTTGCGTCGTCGTCGTCGTCGTCGTCGGTGTCGGCCATTGTTGTAACAATTTTCTTCCGATTGTCTCGAGCGGGACACAACAGTTGTCCTAGTTAGTTCGCCGGTGAGAAATTACAAACAATTCCGATGGTCTTTTTCGGGAAATTTTTCGATAAAAATTGCCTCTTCTCCGCGCGCGGTGGTCGCCAATCGAAGCGACTGCAATTTGCCTAACTCGCGGGAGCAATCACAATTCGGGGGAAAATCGTAGAAAAATAAATACCGCGGAAAAAATATACAAAAAGTTCCGCGAAACAGCCTGGAAAACTGCGGGTAGTATTATACCGTTTCCAGACTGAATTTAACCCATTTAGAGTTATGCGTACAACACAGTTTATTCAATACGAAAATAAACTGTGTTGTTTTAACTTTTAAGTATGCATGAGCCTATTGTGTTTTATATGGGATGGGTGAAATATTGAATATACATTAAATAAAATAGTGTAATATTATTTTAGCGTAGCTTTATAGAACTTTTACTTGATCCCTCATTATCCAGTGATCATGCTTCAAGGTGTTAATAGTTTCTAGCCATATTTGACTAATTTCCCTAAAAAATTAAAAGCTGCGTTTAAGAACGTATGATTCGATTTAAAAAACGTTCTAGAAGCTAAAATATTAATCCAGCCTGCATAGGCAAACACGGAAATACAAAACGGAGGAAGATAGACCTAAGAAAGAGGGCGGTCGGTAGCGAGCTGCGGAGAAAAGTGTAGCATTGCCGTGGAGTTGCATAGTAAATTCAGCTGCGGGGCTTGTTCGAAACGCGGTTGTTCCCCCTCCCCCCTGGTATGCAGCATGCAACGACGTTACCGGATTCCAGCTTTGCAAAGAAAAATCTTCATACACGGCCCCGCCTCCGCTCTGCATCCATCGAAATTACGTATTGCAGCGGTGGGATCAACTTCGATGCACCCAGGCTCTCTCCGAAAACATGGCATGAGCGAAAAAGAAGCGATCCCTCGGGCATTAATTTTACGTTCGTAACGTGGAGCTTTATGATACACGTTCTCGACCTTTTATGCTTCATTTGCCTGCCCCGTGTGAACGCGTCTGCGTTAGCTTGATGCACACGAAATACACGATTTTTAACAGTGACATTGAGCCAACATTCCTCTCTAAATAAAACCTGTTCGTCAAAGTTGAACGCCACTGCACCGAACGTATTCCGTCAATGAATTATTAGTATTATCATTGTACATTTAATAATTTATGAATGGAATTGAAATTAAACACACGGAAGGTGATCCAAATGAATGAAAGAGAACTCTTCCAAGGTAAACCATTGCGGACTTGTACTCGGTATAATTTATAAATAATGTAGAAAGAGAAAAGTCAAGTAACAATTCCATCCCGTTTTGATGAAATAATTGAAACACCCGGGGAGGATTATTGTCGCTGGAAGCGACGGACTAAAAATTGTTGGATGCCCGTTTTTCTCACGGTGACGTAATTATGGGACCGGAATTGGCCGCGATGGGAAAAGATTTCCGCGGTAATTGGAAACGGTCGGCGAAACGGAGCGTCGCGACGGCTACCAAGGCGCGCCGGTTCCAAACTCGCAGCTAATCAGAATTGACCGAGTCCATTTTCCTCGTTGACGATCTGCCGTTTTCCTTTATCGCCCGGATGAACGGTGAAATCGGACCGGTTCTGATACACGGAACGACGCGAAATTAAAATGAGAGGATGATCCGCCGCGTTCCTTTTCTCCTGATTACTTTCCAACGGAGCCGTCGTCATCTGCAACTTTCTCGCTGCTGGAAATTACCGGGGAAATTGCTTCATTTATAACGAAAGAAAAATCTCGATCGATCCGCTAGTACCGAAAAAATAATTTAGGTGTCACATTAGGTGGCCAGTCGAGTGTACAGCGTGAGATAAAAAATGCGTGGACTAGCTCTATCACGGAATCGCCCGGTAACAACGTTTTCCCGTGCCGCAGCATCCGTTTCTTGTGGCAAGGTGAGAAAAGAAAAAAATAAAACGACGGAAGGTGTCGCGCGCCGCGAATAACGCGATCCACCGCGCTTTTTATTCGCCATTTCCGTAATACAGCGGCGCTCTGTCATCTCGTTATTTTCGTAGCTCCGTGTTTGCGAGCCGAACATGCCGCTGATTGCTGTGGGGTGCCAGTTGTCGAGCTTGTTCGGCTTTTTATCGCGCCCGCCGGCTGTCCGCGTTTACTCAGTTCGTTAGCGCGGAATAAGCGAGCGGAACGCGCGATGCAACGGAGCACCCGGCGCCCTGCAGAGCGAAATATTTTCGTACCGATGCCCTCCGTCTAAATTTCGAATCGCTCGCGATCATTCCGAAGCACTCGGTGACACCTTTGATCAGCTTTCGATACCAGGTGTCTCTAGACTTTGAAATTTACGAGGAGTCCAATTTACAACAATCGAGACGTTAATACCTAAATGCATAAATTGTAAATTTTTTACTTATTGTCTTAATTTCAATCTCGGACCTGGTAATGGATGAGATCTGATGAAATCAGTCCGCCTCGTTCCACCCTCGCTCGTCCTCAAAGTTGATTTGACAGGACGTGAAATTTCCGAGGTGTATTTCCGGGTTCGGCGCAGTATTTGTGCAGGTTTTCTTTCGTGTGCAACGACGTCCCCGGTTTGTACATACAGCGGCAATTATTATCGGAAAGGGACATCTACGAAACGAGAGGCTTCTCTCCAGCACGACACCAATTTCCGGTGTTCGAGGACGATGGTCTTCGAAGATGGCCGCAGCCACCTTTTGGGAAATCAAGGAGGCGTTGGAAGGATAGGAGGAAAACGCTTTTCCTCGATACAGATCCGTTTAGAGGTTTCCGGAATTTTTCCAGAAGTGTTTTCACTTAGATTAGAACGCGGACGTTTCGACGTTTCAGAAGCCTCGGGTGTACCTAATCCGATATAGATAGAATGATAAAACGTAAATGAAAATTTCTGAAGTAACTGAACAGTAAAAATATTTTTTTTTTTAACGAAAATGACAAGGCAACGCTAATTTATTTGACACGATTATCCTCTGTTCTGAAACTATTTTGTGACTTTGCATTCAGTTTGACAGTTTGTATTTTTTTATTGTTTTTTTATTTATTTATTTCTTTTATTTATTGTTTGTATTTTTATTTGAAATTCTCGATGGAATTTGAACAAGTAAACAGACTGTGTGAATTTTTATGCAAATTCCTATTTTCAAATATGACTTTGCAGGTACAGAAAATATTGGTTTCGGCAAGCAAAGAATACATTACATGAAATGAAATCGTTTAACAAACGAAGTAAAACCATTTTCCCGTGTTCCCTCTGAAACATTTCTGATTTACATCGTCCTATAAAACTAGTAAGATTGAATTTCGTCCAATTTTGAATGAAAAATCTAACTTAATTCAATGATTCCTCACAGAAGAATCTGTGTATGATTGCGATAACAGTGGAATCATGAGATGAAAATGATGATAAAATGAGAAATCTAAAACTGATCATTATGATTAATAGTAGAGTTAAATTTAGCCACTTTGATCAATGCCACAAGTGTTAATGGTTAATCTTGCACGCAATGCGCTTTGCGGAAGAGGGATTTTTACGGGTCTGTTTGCACAAACGGTTCGACGATATTCCTGAGAGCTCTCGTAAAGAGATTAGGGATTTGCGATCCGGTAACGGGGCGTGTTCACACGCGTGTTCACGCGCGTTCACGGGCGGCGGTTTCTAAAGAACGCCCCGAGGAGCGTCTAACTCGGGCGCCTCGTCTTTTTCATCATCGCTTCCAGAGGCAACACAAGCCACGGTGATGCGCTTCATCGAGCGTGAATAACTTGACATCAGTGGCCATAATCGTTGCAAGGTAAGATGAGTCGACCCGGAGAAAATGTAATATCCGTCGGCACTCTCTCTCTCTCTCTCTCTTTCTCTCTCCTTCTCGCAAGCGCTCGCTCGCGCGTCTCGTTGCTGGTAACTTTCCCACCGAGGTGAATCTTTTGCGTCTACGAGCCTGATACATGATCCTCCGATCGATTCTGCTGAGTGTCTCATTTAAATCGGACCTCTCGAGTGTCTGCGAAGCTGTTGGTGATACAGGAGAATGTTGCGAATAAAAGTTGTGAAGTTTCAAGGGCTGTACAACTTGAAACCAGCAATCTGAATATTAACTGCGCCTTTTGTTTGATGGAAGCATATAATTTTTAATATATCATTCGATATAGCTTACAATTCTCGGCAGAAAAGTAGTAGTATATTTTAATTTGAATGTTGAGCATAGTGCTTAGCAGTTTTGTTAAAATTTTCTCTAAATGATTTCTAATTTGAACAAATATACTATGGCATTAAACTGTGAACAAGTTTTCCATGAAATGCCCCACAAAGTTTGCGTGTACTGAATGTTGTAACAGTTCGAAGTGCCTCGTTATTTGATTATTTGTTTTGTTTAAATATTGAGAAGGAACTGAGAAATGGACAGAACATTTATTGAAATTATATGGCATATATCTTTGGAATCAGGAGGTCTTGAAAGATTGAATTTACCGGTACTGTGTGCCTGGCCATAATCGGTACGTACTACTTATAATATTTGCAACAAAAGGCGGTCGGTCAGTTTGTCTACCAGAAATACAAATGTAATACCTCGATGAAGAGGAGAAGTAGGTTAATCCATCTTTGATTAATTCACACGAAATCCAAATTGATTTATTGACAGTTTCACTTCATGTCTGACCGAATACCAATTAAGACTACTTATATTTCTGGTAACCACATGGTAGATAAGTTAAGTTGAACTCTTTATCATGAAAAATTTGCAATATACATTGGTTCAATTAGCACAATTTTATTTCGTGTCTGAACAATGCCAGCTAGAACTACTTAATCCCCCTACCAACTCTTCACTTTTAATGAACCAAGTTAGGATTCCATAGTAAAACGATCAGCAACAGAATTTTACCTAGCTTCATCAATATGATTTTACTGCGTCTCTGAATATTGACATCTAAAGCTACTTAAGTGTCTCTTCCTTTGTTTGCCTCCATCGCCCATAATTCGCAATATGTACAACTTTTACTGATTCTGCTATGACAATTTTACTGCATGTCCGATCATACATCATCCTGGACTACTTGCTCCTATAACAGCACCTGCTAATAATAAATTAACTTCAACCAAAATTGTCATAGAGACACAAGGGTTAGGTAGTATTTCCATGTAGTGTACATAGACTTAGTATAATTTCATTACATGTCTGACTATGTAGCAGCCAGATCTACTTAACTCTTCCTTTTCCGCTAACAGTCTTTACGTTTCCTTATTGTATTTACAATCAATGACTACTATATCAACAATATGTACAACTTTCGCTATTTTGCAGTTTGATTACATGTCTGGCCACATACCAGAAACTACCTGAAACTACTTACTCCCTTAACAATCCCTGCTATGAATAAATTAACTCCAGCTCAAATTGATCATGGAAAACAACAACCGCCACTAGCAACATGATATTCCCTAGTTCAGTTAACATAATTTCATCACGTGTCTGACCACATGCCGACCAAATCTACTCGACTCTTCCATTCCCATTAATAATCTCCAAACTTCTAAATCTAGACAACGACTACCATCAGTAAAACCACCGCTTTTCCCAATACAATATTTCTACATGTCTGACCACAACCGTCCAGAACCACTTATCCCTCTAACAATCCCTGCCACCAACATTGGTCAAGGAAAACAACGGCCATGACTAGCAATATGGTATTCCCTAGTTTCGTTAACATAATTTCATCACGTGTCTGACCACATGCCGGCCAAATCTACTCGACTCGTCCTGTCCCATTAATAATCTCCAAACTTCTAAATCTAGGCAACGACTACCATCAGTAATACTACTGCTTTTCCCAATACAATGTTTCTACATGTCTGACCACAACCGTCCAGAACCACTTATCCCTCTAACAATCCCTGCCACCAACATCGGTCAAGGAAAACAACGGCCATGACTAGCAATATGGTATTCCCTAGTTTCGATAACATAATTTCATCACGTGTCTGACCACATGCCGGCGAAATCTACTCGACTCTTCCTGTCCCATTAATAATCTTCAAAATTCTAAATCTAGGCAACGACTACCATCAGTAAAACCACTGCTTTTCCCAATACAATGTTTCTACATGTCTGACCACAACCGTCTAGAACCACTTACCCCTCTAACAATCCCTGCCACCAACAAATTACCTCCAGCTCAGATTGGTCAAGGAAAACAACGTCCACCACTAGCAATATAATCTACCCTAGTTCTGTTAGCACAGTTTTGCTGCGTGTCCGACCACACACCGACCAGAACCACTGGTCTCTGGTCGATCTCCCAGCGTCGATAAATTCTACGAAGTCCGGAAACGGTGCGTTTCTATTTGACGATGTACGACCTGGATCGTCGCACCGTGTGGGTCGTTCCCTGACCGAGACAGGCGAAATTAATCGCGCGGCGAAGGAGCTGGGTATCCCGGATCCCCGAAAAGTTCGCCGCCTTGCTGGTAATCCGGTCAATCCACCTTCCTCGGGTTCTCCCGGTGGATGATGACGCGTCGACCTCGCCACCCCATCTCGTTTCTTCGTCACACCCCCGACGGTTGTCTCTTATTCGAGTGCGTCAGAGGTGACGTCACGTAGTAGCTAGGCAACCGCACCCTTGCTTGCGGTCCACGAGCCGCCGCCACCGCCACCGCCGCCGCTTTTTCCACCTTTTCGTTCTCCACCCTGTTCCCGTCCTTCGGATCCCGTTGCCGGCGACGAAGGACGATCCCGAAGGCCATGCCGGAACGCCGAGCACTATGTATAACGCCGACTATGGCGAAGAATGTTCGATCGAAATCGTGGCGGCTCTTATCGTTCGAAGAATTGTCCGGTAAACTGTGAAGGGTGGACATTCGTGTCAGGACTACTTCGAACAGTCCGTAAAATTCACGCACTTTACCTCATGCTATCCGCAATATAAAATGTTTCAACAAATTGATTGTCAAAGTCGTTGTGGTAATCTCAATTTAGTATGATCGAAGGTATTATATGAATTTTTTCAGATTTTTCTTTAACGCTAAACCTATCACGGTCAAAATGACCGGTTTTATATTTTACAATTATTGAAACTATAAAAGTTCATTTATGAAAAATAGCAGAATAAATTTCCTTGTCCGAGCATTTATTATATTGAAAATTACAAGAATTTTATTCTGAGAGAAGAAAATGCGACACATTTATGAATTTGTTTACTATTTAATATTTTTTTTTTGACACACGACGCGAGTCTCATCGCCGTATTTGTTTGCGACGTTAACGGAAATATTTCCACGTCCAGTATGCAAATAGTGGCGATGAAAAACGCTTGATTTATTTGATCGAATACTTTTTCTAACTCTTTTGAGCGAAGTTTTTACAAACTAAAGATTTCTTTCTGACGAAATATCGGCAATGATTGTCAATTTATTTGTGTTCATTTTTTCAATGGCCTGCTTCATGCTAACATAAATATCATGGTACTGTTAACGTGTTACGATTTTTAATACCGATGTGCACAGAACCAATTTGATTTTCTCTATGTGAAACGCAAAATCACTATCAAAATCAAAATCACTATATAAAATAATTTTATGATTATTCAATTTAGTAGAGTTTCTATGTTATTAGCTTTAAAAATACGAACATCGTGAAACAGTTTGACTATTAGGCGACCTGCTAGAATTTTTTCCTTGGGAACTATACGATCAATTCTTTCGAAACTGGCAGAGTGTTTCGTCGTACTATTGAAGCGACGGAAAACTTTTTTTCCGGCACAAAAATATTTATAGTAGAAACAAAAGAAACATGTGTTCGGCGCCTTCGCTTTGACTTTTTTTGTCGCTGCACTATGTATCATTGTCCTGTGTGAATTTTCACCTGAAAGCTCAAAGTGATGTTGACTTTCCATGTGTTTATTTATAATTTAGACCTTATTAAATTATTTATTCGTGAAGATATTCAGCCTAATGATTCAAATAAAAATAATATAAAATTTTACTGTATGTTCAACGAATACAGTAAAAAAATGAATAAAAATTAAATAAAATTGCAGGTGTGACACAGAAAAGATTGTTCTTGGTCGCTCTGCTCGACGAGAATATCAAGTTCCTGTAATTTCTTATGGCTTGACTTGTATTTCATGTATTCTTTCGCATACTCTATTTGCACTCGCGAATTCGCATTCCCGAATTCGAGGGCAGAGAGCCCAGAGCATTTTCCGACATCGTTAGAGCTGGATTATTCTACCTGTTCTCTGCACACGCGAAACGAATTGTGTGTTCTCCTCCTCGGCGCTTACTCTCGAAGGGTAAAGTGTGCTTGGTGAATCGATAATTACTCTCGGGGCCTCTACTGGTCAAAGTAGCGTTTAATTGGCGCAACAGGGAGAGATAGAAGGAGAGAGAAATGGAGCAGAAGAAGGTCAGAGTAAGGGTCAAGAGCGGGTATATTTTTTTCTTCGCAGAAATAACCGTCTTATAATAAATGAAGCACGTGTCGGCCGTCTTCTGTGGAAAGTTTATGAGCCACCCCTTCGAGGAGCGGGGCGGGTAGCGTAAGCTGATTTGTACGTCAGCCCGGGGGATAATTATCTCGGACGCTGACCATTTATCCTGCGCCTCCTGACGAGATTAAAATCGAGTCGGACCTGCTTGCCTGCACAATTAAACCGCCGGTTTTATCAGTTTGTTGTCAATTTTTAACAACGCTGCTTGTCACTTCTTCAACAGACCTCCGATTTTGCTGAACGTTCCTAATTACTCGCTGGCCGAAGAATGAATTATTTTAACTACTTTATCTTTTATATTTTAACCACATTCGCCCACGAGATTGCTTCAAGCTTTTCTTCAGTATAACATCCATATTGTGCTGAACCTAGCATTGTAACAACCTCTTCACAACGGCAGATGATGCCAGTATAGTGTTACAGGAAAGAAAGACGTTCATTAGAAAATATTTGGAGAATGATTTTATTAAAAATTTATTCAAACAGAACGAAAAGTAAAATAAGAAATTATGTTTTTCGATTAGTCAAAGAATGTCAAGCAAGTAGTGTGTTATACAAACATTTTTAACTGGACAATTTACTAACTTCCCTAGTGTAATATTTTAGATTTTCTTTATCTTTTTGTTTGGAATTTATGAGTCGCGCATGTAATGTGAAGTTCCGTGACTGACAGAATTTATTCACCTTCTCTCGACATTATGTGAAATATATAGCTCCTCTGAGGATCTCAAATTTCCATGAAACCATCATTAAACTGCGGACTAAAATGCAAGCTAAACATTCTCCACCAAAATTACAACAAACAGTAGCTATACGCACCTACATTACTCCTCTTGATAATTTTAATAAATCAAAGATAATATTTCAGTACTTTTAAATTCCTTAAGTATTTCTTTTCCTTATTTGATGTATTAATTTTTATCAGAAATGCATAGATGTCGCAGTTTGGCCAATATACTTCTTACTAAAATGTTAAAATATGAAAAACAATGTTTCGGGATAACGGAATGAGATTACAGAAACAATAAGAACATTTAACTGAAATGAAAGAAGATTTAGTCAAAGAAAAACCTGTCATTTTCAGTGAAAGAGGAGGAACAGTTAAAAATGCGAGCGGCTTCGCAATCTTTCATTTTGTAATCCATCCGAGATTCCAAAGCTTTATTTTTTGATCGTTTGGGCTTTAACCGACGGACGGTGGAGGGGAAAAAAAGCGAAAGGAACAAAGGGGGAAGCGGAAAAAAAGGTAAAAAGGCAACGCCCTTCGTCCTTGGCGCGGAATATCGATAAATGTCGTTCTCGAAACGGCAGACCCTTTTCAAATAAAACGCGAAACTGGGTTGGTCGTTAGCAGCTCGCAGTCGGCTTGTTTCCTCATTAACTTTGTGCCCAATTAGAGGACGATGGCGAGTCGACAATTGCCCACGTCTTCTTTTATTAAATGGTACCTTGATGCGCGACTTCGACGATGTTTCGCGAATTCCGACGAAAGTTTCGTTCCGGAAATGGCGGATCTCGTTTCAACACGTCATCGGTCATATTTGGTTCACACAATTCTTCGTCTGTCTTTAAAAATTAGTTTTCTTCGTAATATAAAATCTTCAATTTAAAAAAACACTTATGTAAAATGATATATATTTTCGTGACGTTGAAAATTCCCCGCAATGCTTAAACAATGCTTACCGCTAACGAAATGTTTATTACATTTCAATATTTCCCAAATATTTTCCAATTTGCTCCGTAAATTGAACCACCAAAATTAAAAACCATTAATTCACCCTTGTAAACTATACGTTATTTACAATCTCAATAATACATTCGCGCAAATATCTATACTGTCAATTATTTTTGAATATATTTTCAACCGTGTTTTCCCAAGTTCCGAATTGGATATACTGTAAATGATAACAAAGAATTTAAATCCACCATCAGAATTTGTAATTTATCGTAAAAAAAAATTGTGCATATTGCACAGTGAACGTGAAAGTTTATAAAAGAAGAAAAAACTGATAGAAACACTCAAGTGAAAATCTTGGAAGCTTTTCCTCTGATTAAATTGTTGCAATGTTACAAAACGACGAGACAAAACCGTAACAAATTGTTTAGCGAACGTTACAGTCTACGGAAAAAGTAAACAGCTGTGTAAAAATGCTCAAATGAAAATCCTTAAAGCTCTGTCTCTGATTAAATCGTTTAAACGTTCGCAAAACAACGGAACAAAACCATAACAAATTGTTTAGCGAACGTTGAGATCCTTTTAGAAAAGGAGAATAACGATAGGAATACTCAAATGAACATTCTCAAAGTTCTGTGCCTGATTGGATTGTTTCACTGTCACGAAACAGGAAGGCGAAACCATAACTAACCACAGCTCGACGCACCATAAGAAATTCACTTTGATAAAAAGAACTCCAGAACGAAATTCCATGAGACGTAATCGAGACCGCTCGAGACGTATTCCGTTTGAACAGAGATGTTTTAAACATTTCTTCGCTACCTCAACGAACAACGGAGGGTTTCTAATTATCATTACAACGATAAACAATGCACGTTCGTGAATAACATCGAAACAAGCGGGTCTCGTCGACTTCCATTTATAATTTGCGAAACGCTTAATAAACTGCACAATCGATCCGCGTAAATTTGTTTGAAGATGTTTACGGCGCTCCGACTACATTCGCCCGCGAAATATTATGCTTGGAGAACCAGTTCATTAATTGGGGAACGAGTGTTTACACACAGCTAATAACGAAATAAATTCAAGAAACAAACTCCCGGCCGTTTATCAAACGGCGGATAATTGCTGTTATTAAACGGGACATTTTCGTAAAAGAGCCCGTGGAACGCGAGCTTCAGTGGATTTTTTAATACCTCGTGCGCACGTGGCGATTTAATTGTCGACGGAGATAATGTAAAATATCGAATGTTGTAATTCCAATAAGTAGCTGCGCGAAGTTAGAAATTTCCGTCGACGTTCGCAGTCTAATTAATGACGCTTTGTCGGATATTTTATTGCTTCCATCGGGGTATTACAGTGTTCCAGGATCTCGATCAACAGGTACGCTTCCGTTGTGCAATACCGAACCAATTAAAGCAATTAGTTCCTTAAACAGGTGCTCGTGCAACTTTCACCTGAGCCCTCGTGAAACTTAATTCGAGCGTCAAGCACGTCGGTTTAGAAGTAACTCGATTCAAATGGCGCACGGTCGTCGGAGTCATTCTTCTAACGCGACAAAATTATTAGCATTATTCTCCAACAATCAGTATTTAAATGATAGATAACCTAGAAGAAACTTCAGTAACTACGAGTACAGGAAACATCAATTCAGTAAAGTATTGATCTAAGTCCAATCCTCGGGACCCTGCTGTGACATAGATCGTGTAGGACTGCTATTTTCTCGAGAAGTTGCGAGAAAACTCTCGTAAACTTATTAACGAAAAAGAAAGGGGCCGATTAGCGTTAAACATGTCGCCGACGACGTCCCGAAATTCACCGCGAGCACACCGTGCGTCTTTTGTATGCGGAAAGCTTCTGCGTTAACAAGATTTAGATCACCGCATAATCCTCGTACAATAGCTGACGATCCGGTTCGGGTAGACCGAGCAAACTCTCCGCCGTTGCTGATTACAAGATGGCTACTGCTATTATCGGGTTAGTGCATTCATCTCGCGCCCTTAGAAATCGATCAATCGCATTATCCCCGGCTCTGAACAACCTGTGTTCTACACTATTGTGCGGTTTAAATGGAGCCTAGAAAATCTGCCGCAGAATCATCATTTTATGGGGAAAAATTCGATCTTTCTTCCTCTGTATTGAAAATTTCAGTAATTGGACATACGTTTTAATTTTTTAGGAATTATAAGACTATTTAACGATACACGACTGTGTTGCACTGTATCACTTCATATTAAGTGACAGAATAAATCGAGAATATAAAATAAATATCACAGTTTGTTTTCAAGAAAAATTAAGAATCGAAATCTCGTGTAGACAAATTTGATTTTACACGCCTTCTTTAGAATGATCCCCCATGATTGCACCACAAATACCGATACAGATTAAGATCGTGAATCTATCGTAAACCATCGAAACCAATCCATCTGTACCGTCTCCCACGGATATCAGGACTATCTATCATGTTCTACAGATAAATAGTGATCGCAACGATAATTCAACAACCACACAGAACACCGAAATCAATCGACAACTTTGACATTCGATCGTTGTGGGTACTCTGTGTCTTAAAATGTAAATCCCACGGCGATAGGCTATCAAAACTAGCTGCACACGTGGATAAGTGATTAAATTAGGCACCATTGATCCGACGGTGCGGTATACTGTTCGCTGTTGCCAAATATGTTGTCGCGTAATCAACTTACGCCATATTTAGCGACGGATATGTCCCGTTGTTGGTCAACCGCTTCTCGGTATCGATTTTTTAACGAAGTTCCCCGGAAAAATGTGTTTATAATCCAAGACCGATCTTCTGCAAATTAATGTAAAATTATTAAGATTCTAAGGATGTATAGATGAGAAATTATTTAGCTAATTTATTTCTTTGAGTGTATATTATTTTGTAAATGTTCATTCACTCATTTTTTTAGCATAAAATCGACCGAAGGCGAATATGTTAAAGCTAATTATAATCCTGTTGTTCCAGGACATCGATTACGATGGATTTCGCAAGTTCCTGGACACCTATCTCGAAGTCGCGACACCGGATGAGCTTTCGCGACACCTTTTCCTCTCGTTCGTCAAGAAGGTGCAGCGCGGCGTCGACGGGAAAGCTTTCAAGGTATAGTGTTTGCCATCCTCTGCTACGCTGTTCGGCAACAGGTGGGAGAAAATTTAAACCGTGATTCCCTGTAACAATTTGCCGTAAAAATCCAAACTCGAAAATTATTTCTAGAAGAAAGAAAACGAGGACTTAAACAACCTCGACTCCCTGTAACGATACAGGATGAGTTTGCGTTGCTTTTCAGCTGATTCTCATGGGAAATGATATGTCGTTCGACTACAGAACGTTTCGTTCCAAAATCGACCAACAATAACAACTGCTTCGCAGCCTATAAATAAAAACTAATATCTGATTTTCGCTTCTAACAAGCAGGAGATGGCCGTGTTATCATCGACAACCGCCTGTGCCGCCATTACCTCCCACACAACGTCCAGCAGCAACGTGAACAGCACAGGTATACCTGGTGGGACGTCGCAGGACAGCCATGGTTCGTCATTCGCTGACAAAATCCACGGTCTCACGGAGAAACTGCAGGCTCTAGGACACCATAGAACGGATAACGAAGCCTCCACCAAGGCTCGCTCAGGTAGTCCAATTACGGGGACCTTTTACACCTGAATGTATAGTCGACGGAAAATTGACCGACCTTTGCTCGAAATATTTTCCTGTCTTGCGAAATACCAGCAACAATCTTCTTACGTAGACTGTAAAATCTTTGACGTTCATCTTTGATGCTCGTACGTTCCTCAGGATGAAAATTCACTCGTACCTTATTTCTAGATTATGTACAAAATGCTCGATCTCTTTCAGTGCTGAAATTCTTATAATCTTTCAAATTGCATCGCCCCTTTTAAATCATAAATGCTTAACCTCTTAACGTGCTGGTCCGCAACTCTATCTCCCAGGTACGGCGCCCCTGGCCACGGACGGCAGAAAAGCCACTATAGTGGTTCGTACCGTTCAAACCGATGCTTTCCACGGAAGCCACTATAGTGGCGTACAGTGCTCAAGAGGTTAAGATCCACAGTCTAGTCGTTCCAGTGAACATTTATCCTTCCACCAGCAACATTATTAACTTGAATAGAATATGACAGTGTCGGTAACTCTTCCTGAAGTCTAGGCTACTGCACTCTATGCATATTACACCCCACTCATTTCCATCATAAACGCGCAAAATCCTTGCACACCACATCACCATATGCATTCCGCATTTCTCACCAAGCTTCTCCTTCCTGCCATCGAACGTTCCACGGTTCTGCGATATAAGGACAAGCAGAGATCAAGATATCGCGTTACAGTGATCGTGTATCTGATTGATCGTTGTCAAAGGGTGGGTGGAAAATGGTTCAAAGCCTGACGAACCCGTCCGCCGTCCATTAGATCGTAAATCGAGAATCGTACAACGGCGGATATCACTTCCGGTCACCCGATCGCGGTTCTCGCTAACGTTTCCTTCTGTGTTCCATGGGGTTCAAGGAAGCGTCCATCCCATACTGACTGTCCAACACACGTCGTACAGCTGCCACGACGTGATCGAAAAGAAGAGCACCGACAGCAGCCCCAGCCACAGCCAAATGTCGCGGAATTCGTCGCGGAAGTCGAACAACTCGCTGCTCGTCAACAACGGGAAATTGGAAGGTGGGTGGTCGACGTACGGACGTGGCAGTCAGACCCGAGATTCTTTTGGATTTTTCCTTTTTTCGGCACAACGTTCGGGGGAATCGATATCGACGTGCCCTTTAACCCTCCGGGTCTTTTTGGTCGCGATCGGGAGCGAACTGTGCTGACGCTTCATGATGCACGCCGTAGAACGCGTCACTTTTGAGTTTGATGTTGCTTCTCCTGAAATTATTATAGCTGCGATTTTGCATTTAGCTTCCGCCATTTCTCCTCGAGATACCCACCAAGTTTTGTGTGTATATCTCTTCTCCTTTTCGAGCTAGAGTTTTTATCCCCCAGCCATTTTCGGACAATTCTAAAGATTGTGGTATGAGACCGTCTAATTAGCACCTGTATCTTTCGAACGCGTTAATTTCGGAAGCTGGGATTTTGTATTTTGAAT
>CM052118.1:16512185-16524620 GCA_028454245.1 Halictus quadricinctus
GACCGTCTAATTAGCACCTGTATCTTTCGAACGCGTTAATTTCGGAATCTGGGACTTTGTATTTTGAATGTGCCATTTCTCCTCGAGATACCCACCAAGTTTTATGTGTATATCTCTTCTCCTTTTCGAGCTAGATTTTTTATTCCCCAGCCATTTTCGGACAATTCTAAAGCTTGTGGTATGAGACCGTCTAATTAGCACCTGTATCTTTCGAACGCGTTAATTTCGGAATCTGGGACTTTGTATTTTGAATGTGCCATTTCTCCTCGAGATACCCACCAAGTTTTGTGTGTATATCTCTTCTCCTTTTCGAGTTAGAGTTTTTATTCCACAGCCATTTTCGGACAATTCTAAAGCTTGTGGTATGGGCAGCGTCTAATTAGCACCTGTATCTTTCGAACGCGTTAATTTCGGAATCTGGGATTTTGTATTTTGAATGTGCCTTTTCTCCTCGAGATACCTACCATGTTTCATGTGTATATCTCTTCTCCTTTTCGAGGTAGAATTTTTATTTCCCGGCTCTTTTCTTGCCCTGCAATTCCAAGACTAATAAATATCGTACGGCTCCTAATAAATATCGCAATGATACCGGTGTACATATCTGAGACACTTATCGGTAATTCCGCGCTTAAGCGCGTTCCGAGCAGTTTTATTTGGTGCAAGTGGACGGTAAACGGTGCTTAACGAGCACCGAAAATATCCAGCGTCGAAGGCAAAGAACAATAGCGGGACAGGCTATCGTCCGCGGGATAAACAACGCTGAATCGCGGGTCCGATCGTAACGTAACTCTTTATGATCGTCATAGAGTTCTTTATGGATGAGACGTGCGGTGTACACGTCGGCAAACAAATCGATCCCGTAAACCGGATAGCCGTAAAACGTCCCGGGGACCGTGTACGGCTTAATGGACGCGCCTATTGTCCCCCGATGATGCCCTAATCGATTATATATTTTTTTCTTTTTGCGTTCGTCGTCGACGTGTCGCAAAAACCATTGACGCAAACCCGGGACGATCGAAATTTCTTCGTCGACGCTACGCGCGACGACAGCTTATTCCATCGACTGCGTTGCCGGGAGTCAAAAAGTGCGAGAACACGTCAATGGGAAAATAAACAGGCTGGGAGAAAAAGCGGACGACGTGTTCTGCTCTGGAAACTATGACGTTTGAATCTCTCCGAGCAGTTGTGCAGATCGCGCGGCTCGAACAAGAACAGTAATTTACATAGAATATCTCGAGAAACGTGATTTTAACCACCTACTTTGAGAACTGTTTTTCATCCCTTCGATATAGACGATGGACGACTTTCTGCAAAAGTAAAAATTCCAAAAATTGTAAAAACAAAACCGAAGTAATATTTTATTACTTTACAAATTACCGTTTTAAATTGTCTCATAAAGTCATAAAATTATCAAACATTTTAGTAATGGTAGTTTCCGGTACACCTCATGTGAGTTTTCGATCTTATTTCTAGTACAGTGATTTCTCTGTATATGTCGCCAAGACCTGGCTGATAAACGTCGCGGAATTATCCCCACTACCGCGGGGTATAGGCCTCGGACGCCGAAGAGTGTCAAACATAACACGGCTCTGGTATGTGTCCTGTACGATACATGACACTGGCAGGACTGTGTTGTCGACATATATCGAGAATTCACTCCTCTCTCAAGAAATTAATTCGGAGGGTGAATTTTCGATAATGAAAAATTCCAGTGTCGAATGTATGTTAAATCGCAAGAGAAATAGCGTATAGTGGATTTGCGTGGGTGGAGACCCGTCGACATAGAAATACGGTTTCCCCAGACCGACAAAAATTGATGTGTGTGTGTGTGTAGTCCTGGGAATCTTCTTTGTCCGGGGGTAAAATCGCATTACGCTCGAAATGATAAGGGGTTCGTTCTGGCCGGCATCGTTTTTACGCTGATGCATTATCCGCGGCATATCTAGAGGATCGTAAATGCGGTTGAATTATGACGGGAACGGAATGTCATCTCGACCGGAAGTGCACTTCGCGGTGCCGCGACCGACTGTCGGTGTAGAATTCGAAAAAAACAATACGTTCCCCTGTCCCGCCATGTTTGACCCATGTCTACCATTGCTGCTCGTTCGTTGTCTGATTACGCGATCTTATCGAACTGGCGGGCTTGGTTATTCATAAAACTCCGGCATTACGTTTGAAAACGGAGTTTAGTGCTCGTAAACGGCGCGGTTGCGTTCGAAGGCTTCCGGACAGTTAACTTTCTAATTCGCCCACGCAATAGATGGTTTTATTTTCGTTGATGTTCGTCGTCTTGCCCGGAACTATAGTACGATCTCTCTCTATCGCCACAAATTTCGTTCGAACGCCACCCCTGAGGACTAGATTCAAATTTTCCAATTTTTGTCAAATATATTTTCTGGTTACTCCACTTCTCAGTTGAGCACAATTCATTGAAACCTTTGCAGAAATGAATAATGGTTCTGTGATTTGCGATAGCGAAGGCAATCAAAAAATATATTTTATAGGAATATACTACTTCCTAAAATTATAGGATCGCTAAATTATTATTAAAAAATTGTCGATGTGGCAAAGTAAAAACTAGACTGATTTTCCAAAGTAAGAGAAAGACGTGTTGTCCTGGCTACCATATTGATCGCTACAGTGAGTAAGGTGTTTTTTAAACTTTCTGCAAATTTTATGCACTATTACATGATTGATAACAGATTTCCATTATGACTAAAATTTAGTGAAAATGTCTTTACATAGATTTATATGATGTCGACTTGAATACAGTACTATGTAATAATATTAATAATTAATAGAGGCAATACAGTTGATAAACTAGGAGTTTCGATAAAAAACGATAAAAACTGGGGTGGTTTGAATTTTTGAATCTGTAGGACGTTAAATTATGTAGAAATTCTCATTTTCTTGTATTGTTTTACAAAATAGAAATAATTGATGACTCTCCTTCGACAACGGAGTAGCACCTGGTCGAAATAAAATAAGTTTTATTAATAGTTATATAGCCATTACAGTCAGCGACATTTATGTTTGGCAACCCGGAAACGTTCAGTTTCGGCACAGAACATCATTTTGTTGAAACTGTTTATCGGACTCCGATCAAACTGCTAAATCCAGGTACACGTGAATTACCATTTATAAATTGACATTTTGATCTACGCGAAATGTCACGACAGACGGAAGTAATTCACGGATATTTCGGATTGGTTATTTGTGGGGTTTGTTTAGACTGGGGAACGAATTCTGTGTTTCCAATGACGGAGATCGTAGATCGAAATCGCGTTGATCTCTTTTGTAGACTCTAAATCTACAGAGAAACGAGTACGTACGTTCCTCTAATTAAATAATTTTCTGAAAATTTCTACATGAAAAGCAAACATTTAACGTATCGCAATTTTTATAATAATTTAAAGTTGTTTCACTTGAACGTACATAAAATCGCAAGTAAAAAATCACAGATCAACTTTCAAGAGGTCATGCTAAAGAGGAGACTCCATTTGAGCAGATCAAATTAAATAGAACGAGGAGAACATTTTTTAAACTTGATTAAATCGTTTAAACTTGTAAATAGATTGCAGATTTTACGCAATTATGCCAGAACGGATAGATGTAATTTGAGACAGTAGAAAAATTAATAGAATTTTACACATGTTTTACAACTTGATAGAACTACACGGAGAAATAATTTCCTATGCGGTTTCTATGACCTGCAATTAATACAAATGTTAATTTTGCGTACTGACAAACCAGCCTCGTTTTCCCTTTCGTTCCATAACCAAAAAAACAGTTTGAAAAAGTTAAATTCAGGGGCGCAAAAATAGAGATATTGCCCTTTTAAATAAGCAGAGGCAGAATATTCTAGGAATTTTTTTCACAAAGTTATAAGAGTTGAAAGACCGACAATTGTTCGACTAAAATTGTGCGATATTTTAATTTTGCGAGGTAGTGTGTTTCTGCAGAAAATATTTCCCGACGTTGTATGAATCGTAAAGCGCCATTGTTAAAATAAAATTGATTCTATGGAGGAACACAATGTTTAATGCGTTAAATGGATCTTTTTGGATCCCCGTCGAGCGCGGAGCCCGTTCGATTGTCCCGCTTTCGCGATGAGTTTGCGTATTTGTTTGGTCCCCGAAATAACGCGAGGAGGAACCAGTATCAACCGGTATAAATAACGTCATGCTTAGTATCCCAGGACCCTTCTGCTCGAAAGCTCTCTCCCACGATACGCCGTCTCAGTGTCTCCGGGATCACGCGGCGAGCAACAAGTGCCGCCTTACCCGAGCCATAATCATCGATCGCGATCATCCACCGTCGATCGGCGTTAGTCCATCCGGTTCCGCAGTTACTTCCGGGCTCCTAGATTCGAACGATCTTACGTCTCTCGGGCTCCATGGTTTTTGGTCCCCGCGAATCCACTGCGGCCAAATGGTGTTGAAAAATGAT
Organism: Halictus quadricinctus; assembly: GCA_028454245.1. Lineage (NCBI taxonomy): Eukaryota > Metazoa > Arthropoda > Insecta > Hymenoptera > Halictidae > Halictus > Halictus quadricinctus. The sequence continues at coordinate 16,516,635 of CM052118.1, forward strand.
TGGTCGCGCTTACCGAACGTTTCCGGTTTGCTCCTGAAGGAAGGTGAGCTGGGAAATCGCTTTGAAATTCGTTGGCCGCCTCTGTAAAGTGACTGTCAATCAATATTTCAAGAAATTACAAGTTTTGATTCATTTTCCACGGTTTTAATGACGTGGTTAGTGTTAGGAACGTCAGAGCGGTTGGAATGGTGTAATTAGGATTTTTAGCTTTGTGATTGTGCTACTTCCGGTTTCCAGTTTGCTCCTGAGGGAACGTGGAGAAAGAAATTACTTTGAAATTCGTCGGTCAACTCCGTTAGGTAATTGTTAGTCAATATTATTGAGAGAAATTACTAGTACAAGTTTTACTAGTTTTCTGCAGTTTTCATGTGGAATTATACTGTTTCGATAGCCAGTAGGTCGTTTTTGTAGATTTTGTTACGCTGAAAATTCATGCTAGGTTTTCGAGAAATTTGATTTTCTTGAACTGTCGAAGTTATCGATATGTTTCTTGCACAAAACGATTCTTGAGACTCGCGTGAGTGCATTGAGATAGTTTTTTATACCATTCTGAACATCTAAAATTGTTTGAACAGTGGTCGAAGTGAACGGTACGTTGTTAACACACAATTTTCTTGGATACTTTCCAATTTAGTTTGCAAAATATAGGTCTGAGGCAGAACTTCACTACACCGCGCGACAGAGCGGACGTCTTTTACAATTTAAAATTAAAAAGTGATCATCTTAATGTGATTAATCCACCGAGCACATCCGATTAAGGTTCCCAAGTGGAAAATTGTAAATTTCGCCTGTTTTTATGAAGGCGGACGATAATTGCAAAAATCAGTGACCTGTAGTTTATGAACGGATTAAAGCCTGAGAAAACTATGACTTAAACATGCCCTAATTTCCAATATCCTGCAGTTTAAACTACATCTTGATCTATGTTTCTGCATACAAATTGAACTAAAACCGATTTGTTCGATTTCTAAAATTGGCAAAGATATCTTTAAGTCTCATACGGTAAACTACTTAAATTTCCATGTTTTATACTACAAACATCACTTTCATCAAAATTCATGTTTAAGCATTCAAATAAAGTCGATATACTCATTGCAACCGGAATAAATAGGATTGTACTAAATTGAACGGTTCAGAGGCGTGTATTTTATAAACAAATTGAAGGTCAAGAAAACGATGACTGAAACTCCCCCTAATTTGCCATTTTGTACAATATAAATTTCGCTTTGACTAAAATTTTTCTGTAAATATTCCATGAAAATCGATACATTCGTCACATCACAACAACATCAAAACAAATCGAAAATTACGAAAACGATGACTTAAACCTGCCCTAGTTTTCCATTCCGTACAATGTAAACTTGACTTTAAGTAAATTTTTGTATAAATATTCCAATTAAAATCGATCTATTCGTTATACCGCGGAATAAATCCAGATTTTACCTAACAGCAAGGTTCAGAGATTAAAAAGCAAATCGAAAATTAAAAAAATTATGACTTAAACCTCCCCTGGTCTAGCACGTACCGCATCATACTGAATACTGCATAAAATTCTTGCACACGCGTTCGAGTAAAATCGACTGACTAATTTCTTTAGAACGAGTCGAATTTGCTGGTTTTTATTTGTTTGTCTGAACTAACTATAGCCGAAGACAGTTTGGCAACGGAGTTTCGGCGGCACAGGAGCGACGACCGACGGCTTCCGTCATCGGGTTCTCATTGTCACCGCGAAGAGGCCGAGGCGAGCGTTATTAATAGCGATTTCGTCGCGCGGGGTACGCCTCCCCTGAATATTTATAACGCGAAATGAAACGTCAGGGATTTTCACTTTGACGCGGCGGCGCTCTTGCGTCAATTGCATCCGCGTGCGTGCCCACGGACTTCGAATTTGTTTCTGTCACGCGGCGGAACCTGCCGGATTAATCGACTCCCGGAGAGTAATGCGCGCGCGAGGCTGATTCTATTCGAGCGCAGCCGAAAGCGAATGAAATCTCACCGGGCGCACACCACCGTGTTCCGTGCGACTTGTCCCGCGTTGGTTAGTCGTTGCCACCGCGATCTCACTGGTGGGACAATCAATTGCCGGTTTTCAATTACATTAATTGTCAACGTTCCAGCCCCGCGGCCGATCTTCCGAGGAAAATTGCGCGACTGCTTGGCGCAAATTAATTTGCCCCTTGGTGTCCAATCGAGAACGCAAAAATCAATGCAACGAGAAAGCAAAGAAACCTATTAACACGTCAATCTTTCCGAAAGTCGCACAACGTCCGAACAATTAATTTAATATTCGAACAGCTCGCAAAATGTTAGGAGATAATCATGTAGAAAATGGTGGTGATTGATAAAGAAAAGACTAGGTTTTCAAAATGACGGATTCTAGTATTTTCAATTGAAAATTGTTAAGATTCCAAGGACGCGTACGTGAGAAGTTATTTAGCAAATTTAGCTATCAGTTCGTAGACCACGAGGACGAAATTTATCGGTGGATCCCGAGGTTGGTCAGCAATCAGAGCGAGATAAATCGTAGCGTGGCCACCGAAAGAATCACAGACGGAGGCAAAATGGACCGCTGGAGAGCAATAGAATAGTCGGTGAATTTGTTTCAACGTTGTCGCACGTACTAAAGATAAATCGCCCGCCTTCCGCGATTGATCAGCTGGCTTTATTTCCCCCGTGACCAGCAACATTGTTCTCCCACGTTTCTATTCCTCCGTTTCGTCTGGAGACTCATTGAGTTACGAGGGAAAATGTTAGCGATCATATCGTTGTCCTCGACGTCGCCTCTTCTCGTAAAAATGGAACGGACATTCGAAACAGTGTTCTCCACAGTTCGAAAAATTCCACTACATTACCCTTACGCTGTTTACACATTGTGAAAAGTTCGTTGAACTCTCAACTCTAACCCAATTTGCCTAATAGTCGTCGCTGAAGGGTTCGCAGAAATCACTGAAGATAAATAATTTTCCTCTGCTCACAATAAGTAACTTAAAATTTTGAAAAAATGCCTGAAACAAAGCTAACATTTACTCTTTTTAGTACACTTTAACTCGTTCGGTGATCTAGCGTAGTTACTAAGAAAAATGATTATAAATATGTTCTTTGTCATTGAACAGGAATACAGTGATTTCTCTATATATGTCGCGAAGGGCTGGATGATAAACGTCGCGGAACAGTCCCCACTATCGCGGGGTATACTCCGCGAGGGGTGTAAACCAAAGAATAGTATCTCCCGTGTTATTCACATATATCGAGAAAACATAATTCTTTAGATTTGAGCGCAGGCCTCGCGCGGGAAATTTTTGTGTTTATAAAATCTGCAGCGTGTGGACACGTGAATGATGCACACGTGTTTTGATTGCAGAGATGAGACATCTCGTCAGGAAGCAGAGCACACTAGACGTTCACTCGGTTAAAGTCAGCCTGAAGGACATCGTGTGTTATCTGTCGCTCCTCGAGGCTGGCAGGCCGGAAGACAAATTGGAATGTAAGTGATTTCCCGTGCGGACGTTCCCCACGTTTCGATTATGCGAAATAAGGCAAATAAACTCGCGGGCACGCGATGTCAATTCGAGCAGATGCACGCGCCCAGTGCGCTCGGGCTCGCGCGTCCGCCTGCAACTTGTTGCACGCCAATTTCGGCGTGTGCTAATTCGTTCGCTCTTTCCACCATTTTTTCTTTTCTCTTATTCTTCTTTCAGTTATGTTCCGGCTCTACGACACCGATGGAAACGGCGTTCTCGATACGAACGTGAGTGCAACGGGAAAATCGCTACCGCAGTTTTTACCCCCTCATCGATCGCGGCTCGGCTTTTTAATCACCTTTAATTAACTTCGAACGGTTTAATTATCGGGCTGCTTTGCCGGAAAAGTCGGGAAGATATTCCGGTTGAAGTAACGATACCGATTTTCGTCGATACCGTCACGTTGCAGTGTATCGTATGTACATCACTGAAAAAAGTGCAACATGAACAAATCGGTCGCAAATGTTTATGTATGACGATTTTGAGTCTTAAAAAGCTGGATAAAATTTTGCACATTTTATGGACGTTGATTGGCCTGTTAGTTAGCATATTCTGTAAGAAATAATGATGCCTCTTGTATTCTTTTATTTAAGAATACAATTACCTGAAAAACAGAAAATCGTGAAGTTTATTACATAGTTTAAAAGCTCAGAAAATCTGTTGCTATAAAAATAATGAATTTCGTTCTGCTTACACGTTTCTGTATGTTTTAAAACTTTTGAAACTCTTTCAAAACTTTTCTAATTTCTGAAAAGTCTGAAACCTTTATTTCTTTGTTTCAATTATTCCAATCCACAGTGCATAGAAAAATTACAGAATAATATGCTTTATACAGTATACAGAAAAATAAATCATCCCGTCTGCTTTGTCGAAACTATTTCGCTTTATAATACTGACAACATTCCACTAATATTAATATTTCATTAAGCGCGACGTAGCTTCAATTAATTTCCCAATTGATGTTCGATATCTGAGTGTAATTATATTAATGGAGAAAATTAATAACTAGAGGAATGAAACAACCCCCGTAAAGGCGATCGCTATAGCAATCGACAAGGGTATTTTGTACCTGTATCGTCGACGTGTAAGAACGTGCAAAGTTTCGCGAGCAATATATTAGCGACAGATAAATCTATCATCGCGGCAGCTGTCGCTAACGTGAAATAGATCGATGCGGGGCTCGCGTTATCAATCGTAAGCCTGCATTTAATATCATTATCACGTGTCCCTAGGAGATGGACTGCATTGTCAATCAGATGATGAATGTCGCGGAGTATCTCGGATGGGACGTCTCCGAATTGAAACCGGTAAGTGATAGCACCAATCATTTCGTCTTACTATACTGTGGAACCTTTCATGTGACCCTAAAAGACGTCATCGCTTTTCTAGAATTGCAGAAAAATTTCGCAAACTATTATTAACACTGAAATCAACTAGATTATCGTGTAAAACTTCATTACCAAGTAACTGACAATTATTTCCAATAATACTGATCGCTTGAACGAAACAGGCAAAACTAGTGTGGAACGCACCAAATTCTAATAACACTAATTTTACAAAAATACTAATTTCCTACATCAAACTTCTTTATTTTTCATTATTTTTTTACGGAACTTTCGCCAAATAATTCGCGGCAATTTTCTGATTAAAATGGCACTGAACACGATGTAATTTGTATTTATCGTGCCCTACACGATCTATGTCACAGCACGGACCAGAGGATCGAGCTTAGATCGAGACTTTACCGTGATATAACTTTTAATAATTGTATCGTAATACAATTATATATTGGGTAATAATACCCAAAAGAAACGGTTAGGTTTCGTCTCTGGGGGTGGCTTTTGTTGGTTCGCGACTGAAGTTGCCATTGCCGTTGAGGGATCTATTAAAAAGTCATGGTCCGTAGACTTTCCGAAACTGTGAGATAATTGCCGGTAGAAGCTGAAAAGTGACGCGGTCAAAGGGTTGGTAAAAGGAATACACGAACGAGTAGTATGATAAACGCTCGGCTCGTTTGATCGAACGCTTTTCGACAGGGGTGTAGCGTTTCCCGGTTCAACAGACGCGATCCTAACTTTCTGTTTGCGTAGCGCGTCGAGACGGGTAAATTGACGGGCGATATCTAGGCGTAACTCTCACGGTATTTATAGATACTGCAAGACATGATGGTGGAAATAGACTACGACGCGGATGGCACCGTCTCCCTGGAGGAGTGGAAAAGGGGTGGCCTCACGACAATCCCGTTGCTTGTGCTGCTGGGACTCGATTCCCACGTGAAGGAGGATGGGAATCATCTCTGGAGGCTAAAGCACTTCAGCAAACCCGCCTACTGCAATCTCTGTTTGAATATGTTGGTCGGTCTCGGCAAGAAAGGACTTTGTTGCGTTTGTGAGTACTCAAACCTCGGTACCCTACCCGCCGCCATTTTCTGCTTCCTCGGGGAATATTTTCTCGTCCCTCGAGAATAAACCGTGACAGTTGAACTCGCAAACTACGCGAAACGCGTGCCGAAAAAATTGCTCGATTTCACTTTTTTTTTTATCAAAAGCAACAAGTATGTTGTTCAATACCGATATTAAATTTAAATTCTTCGTTAATAAGATAAGCCACGTACAAAACTATTCACTTATGTAATAGCGCCCTGTAGACTCTCCAGGTGGTATAGTTCAATGTTGCATTATGGGTACAGAATCGTGTTCGAACAAGGGTAGAAGTGAAAGCGACATCTCGTTGCTTGAAATTTTGTTATCACTGTTTCACTAACTTCTCTATCGTTGGTATTCAGATTATGGTCGAGGTAATTACTTGGTAATCGGTTTTTGTCTCTCGTTAAACAACACCTGCTTTGTAACATCGGTTCTAGTAGGTAAATTCAGTCCTTCTATTTGTTGAAAATAAGAAATAGAGGAATTCCAGGCTGTTTGATTTTAAGTTTTCAATTTGAAAAAGGTTATGAAGCAAAGCTTGTTTTTCCTTAATGTATGCAGTTTGCAAGTATACCGTGCACGAGAGATGCGTCCAAAGAGCGCCAGCTTCTTGCATAGCCACGTACGTGAAGAGCAAGAAGACGTCGCAGACGATGGCGCATCACTGGGTCGAGGGCAATTGTCATGGGAAATGCTCCAAATGTAGGAAGACTATAAAAAGCTACAATGGCATCACCGGCTTGCACTGCAGATGGTGTCAACTGACTGTGAGTAGTCCTTTTTCCGAATGGTAACTTTATCTTTCCAGCTATGTTTTAATTAAATTGCTCAATTACTGCATGTTGCATCGACATTCGATACTTTAATTACTGCAGAGGCCAGGAAGAACGAGAAATTCGATTTTTAAATAGTTTGGACAAAACTCGTTTTAAATTGTTTTCAGCGTTCTTATTCATGCACCAAATGCTGAGTTTAACCAATTCTCTTATTCATTGCACTAAACGCATAAGACACGTAAATTCATAGAAACATTTTCTTTCGGACATTGTGGGTCTATCAGTTTTTCAAATTTTGTGCTGCATTTTTTTTCCAATGCGAGATACATTCCATTTCCAATCATTGCGAGTCTTATTAAGTATTGTGCCTATTAACTTTCGAAATTTCTTACTGCATCGAGTTTCGTTCGTGTATTAGACGCATAAAGTCCGCATACCAGCGACAACTAAATCGAGCAAGCACCGTCGATCATAAAACGATCCGATTTTGGTGAAGCGTAGAAGGGCGTGAAGACTACAATGGGATAGAAGTTTAAGAGTGATGTTCACGCGACGGTAACTTTGCAGTTGCATAACAGATGCGCCTCGCAAGTGAGGACGGAGTGCACGCTCGGTGAATACGCGGTGCACATACTTCCCCCGACTGCGATCTGCCCGGTTGTCCTGGACAGACAGAGATCGTTCTCAAGGGACAGCAAAAGGGGGAGCAAACACGGCCAGGATTCGACTTCCGTTAGCTCCGTAAGTGACTCCGAACAGTCTGCTCAATCGTAACATTATACAAACTCTGCAATTTGAAATAAAAATTTTTTGCTAGAATTACAAGCAGCGAAATATTAAATTGAAATTGTCCCCTTGCGATCGTTTAAACACGTTAAAAATAACTGTAGCCCTAGATATTCCTACTGATTTGCATTTTTTACTCACTCCGGAGACCACCGATTCAAATTATTCAATTGAAATTGTCTACTCGCGATCGTTTGAACACGTTAAAAATTACATAACAGTAGCCCTAGATATTTCGACTGATTTGTATTTTTGACTGGCTCCGGAGACCACCGATTCAAAATATTAAATTGAAATTGTCTACTCGCGATCGTTTGAACACGTTCAAAATTACATAACAGTACTCCCAGATATTTCGACTGATTTGCATTTTTGACTGGCTCCGGAGACCACCGATTCAAAATATTAAATTGAAATTGTCTACTCGCGATCGTTTCAACACGTTAAAAATTACATAACAGTAGTCCCAGATATTTC
>CM052118.1:16526896-16564833 GCA_028454245.1 Halictus quadricinctus
AGAAAGAGAGAGAGAGGAAGGGCCTCTCCATCGTTTTTCTATTCCGTGTGGTGTATCCTTTTGTTTCGAGCTCGAGTCTACCGCTTCGCCACAGAAACGCGAGTGCAACAGCCCGGTGCACAACCGGTGCCTTCGACCGTGCACAAGCGAACGATTTGCACGGTATCATGCAAAAGAGAATAAATCTGCGTGAGTAGTATCACCCGACCGACGTAATTGTAAACCTCTACGATCGTTGTTTCTCCTCGCACGACGCGCAGAAATGCCGCTAGGATTTTCTTTCTCACAGGGACAGAAGGTTGTCGCCCGATCGAGAGTGCACGAACCGTCCAGTTTATCAAGCATTATTTCACGTTTTTTGTGCATTATTGATCCCCGCTACTGCGATGCGTACCTCAAAGAGCCCAGAAGTTCGATCGAACCGGATATATCGGTGAGACAGTACCAATTCAGTAACAGAACTTTTTTGTCTTTAATTATTTTCTTGTGAAACTTTTTCCGGCATATTTGCGACATGTTTCTGATTAAAATGAGACCAAGCATGACACACTTCGGAGCACATTTGCTTGTTGAATACGCGATTTAGTAGAACCGATGACATTTGAATTCTCGGTATCACGGATTAAATAAGTAAATACGATTGAAACTGTGTCGTGTTTGGGGTCGTTTCAATTAGAGAAGTGTCACGAATATGTTGGTGAAAGTTTCACAATAAAAGTCATTAATTATCAGGATATAATTTGTCATCAATCGTGGAGTTTAGCTTCATGTTTACGAGGTGTGTCCAGAAAGTAAGTTATTCTACGTGTTATTTATACTTCCACGGTTTAAACAGGTACATGTTACAAGTCAAACAGGAAGGAACGAATAATTTGACGGTATCTAAAAATAAATGGATAAACGTTCACCCTGAGGAAGTAATGGACCAATAAATTCGGCAAGCAAGTATAATCACGACACTGAAGTAAGAATATACTTTCTGAATGTGCCTCGTTGTTGAATATTGAATTTTTAGGTCAATTAAATATTGTTCCGTGCACTCTCGACTCCCGGAGCAAGCAATTCTCAGATCGCTCCTCTTTTTTGCACGACTCCGTCCAATAATCAAAGGATCTTCTACTTTCCTCTCTTAACATTAGGGTTTTTGTACGGAAGCTTAGTCGTAACCACTTAGACGTAACTCGTGATCGATATTATTTATTTATTTATTTATTTATTTATTGGTCCGGTCTATTTATTTATCCAGACGCTGGATAGCAATATATTGTAAGCATATCAGCGAAACGGTGCGCGTGCGACGCAATTTGTTCGCACTGTTAAACGAGAACGCGTGCTTTTGTTCAAATGACTATATCATTAAGTTTCTCGTCTATTTATTTGTTATGTATACTGTTACCTTATCGCGCGCTGGTTAACCATAACAATGTTATTGTGATTGCAACTGTACAAGACGCGAAGAGAGATATAAGAGAGATAACGTAACTTTAAAGATCTCTAGGTCGGGAAACCTGGAAGTCGGAGATCGATTTTCGTTTCTTAACTTAATTTTAGCTGACTAGACGGTAAGATTAGAGGACATTTAGCTATAATTCGTTTGAACAAGTCTTCGCAGATCCAGATCGCAAACGTTTTCACACATTCTGTACCACTAGATCGACTAATTAAGGCACAAAAGATTGAACGCTACCGTATCGTTAGACACTAGGGACAAATGTATTACCGAATTTAATCGAGATCGGATCAGCCAACATGTCACACGTATTAATCAGTATTGCAGTTTACAAAACTTTTCGTACGACTATTCTTTGCGACCGAGACTAAACAGGCATTTCACCGTAGTATAAATACAAACGCCACCGCCATTTTGTAATCTTCTCGTAGCCACGCGCACAACACTCGTCATCGCGAGTGCTCTGAAATATCATAAGCTTTATTTCTATTCATTCTCTCGCTCCACAGCTGTGTATCCGAGAAACAATCCAACCGAACGACTGTCAGCCATCGCATGAGGATCGTTTTGCTAGCATTTTTCGAATTTTCCGTCCGGGAGTGGCGTGCGCGAGCAACAAAATGGTTCTCACCAACCCTGACCGACGCTGCTTTCATTCTATTATATCGCTGAACTGTGGGCGTCCACGCGACGAGTGGATCAAACTCGATAAACAATACTTTCAACCGGTGACAATGTAATATAAAAATTCTGTGAAAGTAGCCGCTCGACGTCCACGGTTTAGACTCGTTTCCGAGCACTCGTTCTAGTTTCTTTCTCACGCTGGATTAGCAGATTCAAGGAAGATTGTAACGAGCCGTAATGTATTTCCAGAAGTCGTAGCAATATCGATGAGTAGCTCGCTTCGACATCACTTCGCGAGGGAACACAAATTGTGAAGTGCCGATGATTTCTCTCGCGTGTCATGCTTTTATATATATACATACGTACATACATATATATATATAAAGAAAGAAACACAAAGAATGTAATAAAGAAGTACGATTCCAATTAACATCCCGCAGGGACCATCTCGTCGTTGAGATCCATTTAACGTTTAACGAAGCGTAGACTTTCTTTTCAACCCCCTCCAGCCCTTGCGTTCGGAGTCTTTGGTTCGCGAGTTGACCCTTTGCGGACGAGGATTTTTGACAAATATTTTCATCGACCGTGTAACATCAAAGTCTTAAATACCAGAGAAAAAATTCGCCCTGATTATTTCTTTGAAACTTGCGGTATTTCGTCCTCAGAGGGTTAATCGGATTTTCGAGCATGTAATTTCTACCGTTTAGAGATTCGTGCGAGACATTATCGTTTACGATTACGGTAACCCGTGCCCCCATCCCCTAGCGATAGACACGATCGACTAATTAATTATACATAGTTGCTCTCGTTAGACGAATCGAAATATTACGCTTACGTATAATGATACGGCCATTAAGGTCTCGATCTCGTTGAATCGTTATTCAGTAGCGATAGGATTCGAGCGAGGGAAATCGGCCTCCAATTGTTTCTATCGAAAGTATTTTCTATGCTGTTTGGCAACTCCGAATTGCCCTCGGCTTTCAAGGAACATAATTCTACGGACCCTCTCGAGTACAATGATATATATTTTTGTAAGATTATAAGCGGACCGCGGATCTTTATGCAAAATAAAAATTGTTTGCATTAATTGCAAGCCGTCGGAGCGAAATAGCAATTTATTTGTCTCTTTTAGCGGTTTCACCAAGTCGTTTTGAAATTATACTCCTCTATTCTTTCAAGGCATAAAATCCGCAGTCTAATTACGAGCATTTATATCCATTTAAAATAAATATATGTATCATTGTACTGGAAAGAGTCGGTAGAACATTTTACAGCTGAAAATGTCACTGTTTTCAGCGCAGAGTGACTTAAAAATTGAGGGTAGCGGGCTAAAACGGTTTCAATTTGTTCGAAGGAGGATGAAGATTTTTTGGTGGATCTCCCTCGCCGCGAGTCTGCAAACACTATCGGCACAATAATTAAAAATATCGTTTTTCTATTGGATTGGCGCAGTGTCTCAGTGTGCTTGTCGTTGTATGACACGGTGTTACAAATATAAGGAAAAGAGAAAGACCGGTAGATCGAGAATTGTGTTCCCAGGCACAGCGCGAGAATCTATAATACTTTTCTGGGACGAGTATGTGGGACTTCCTTTCTAAAAAAAAAAAAAAGAAAGAAAAGAAAAATCAAAATACGAGATACTTTCGCCGGACAGAGATACTTCTATTTTCTCTTCGAGTATTCAAACTTCCTGTTACAAGGTATACACGATACAGGGTGACGCCATTCTATTTGTAACCATGACCGCGAACGAAACCATCCCCTTCTACTGTCTCTCCTCGTTTTCCTCTTCGTTATCTGGCATTCGGCTGATACGACAAGTTTAAAATGGATCACCCTGTATATACGAAGCTAACGTGTACTGAGATTGACAATAGTGCTCGTCAATTATTTTCTCTTTTCTTTTCCGGTTGGACGCGGTTAGCTAAGCAACAAATAAATAAGACAAGATGTTCCGCGAGCGATTAGGTCTCTTCTTAGCGGTTTAGGTGATTTTCTCAGAAATTCGACGATTAACTTCCGCCGCAGTAGATAGTAAATTTTTATTGAACATCCGACTAATGTAGAGGACGTACAACTTCGTTTGGAACAAAGCTCGCGCGAACATCTCGATAACAACGGACATTTCGGAGTAATTAGGTATTCAAGCGATCGGAATAAAAATGATTATCTGTAGATCGATCTTTGTCGAGGACAATTTCATTCGGAGAACACACGGACTCGTAGTCGTTAAGCGGAATTACAAAAAATGTATTCGGATTAGATGAATTTTACTGCCAGTTGTCTTGGGTCTACGTATGTTTGAGCACTACTGCCATTTTCCAAGAGATAGTCGCGTATGGGAAGAGAAGCCTCTCTATTACAGTGTAATATACGAAATAAAGTGTAAATTACGATACACGAGCTCCCCTGAGTTTACATAACAATAGAAAACCCTTTGAACAGGAAACGATTAAAATTCAATTTATATCTATTAATAGTTAGACATTATTTTTACAACATTGCGTTCGCGTTAGCGTTATTACTAGAATACGGATCTAATATGCAAAATAAAATTTTCCACGTCAACTGCAACAAACTTTTTTGCTTAAATGCATCTGAATTCAATTATAAATAATATGTTGCTCCTTGTACTATACTCGTTTAGTTGTCTTTTTTGAAGTTGTCTCCTTTTGTTTTTTAAATTTTTTATGGCATTCAATTGGCCAAGAAACACATTCTCCGAGCTATAATTTGAGTTAGAATGAATAAACGAATCGTAAATGATACTGAAACAATATTAACCTGTGAGAAATAGCTTATAAGAAATTAACGGAGCCTTCATTGACTACTAGATGCTGTCCGGAATTGTGTATATTCATTAAACATGTTCAAATATTGCCGGACTTTGGAACGTTTCCTGTTTTATCGACTGTTGCCAACTGGTCCATGGAAAAGAATAAAAATCTCAATGTAAAGAATTAGCAACACTGTCTGTAGGTATATCGTCGAGGTCATTCAGTCTGAGGACACGAATATTAAAGATTTGGAAAGTAGTTTAGTCTCTGGTATAGTATTCTGCGATACCGGTTGGTTTAAAGCGAGGTTCACAAGAAGCGCCACACAGCGCGAACCATACAAAATACCGTCAATGCACTTCCGGTCTGTTTTTCTGACAAGTGGCTGATGGCCGCCTGACATTTCTCTTTTGACAATTTTAGTGAACTATGGTTCATGAGACACGTTATCCAGCCCCATAGATGTAACGGTAATACACGCGTCGTTCATTTCATCAGGCGGCGAATCGTCAGAAACGATTTTCCAATCCCGGCAGGTTTTGCACAGGAAAGGTGAGACCGGCGAAATATATCGTTATCAGGCGTGCCACCGGTTGGATTTCGAATCGTCCATTAACATTGCCACTTTTCAGGACACGCGATATCATTCGGCAAAATGATCAAAACAGGCGAAGATAACCTAAGGCATCTTCACTGTAATCAAACAGTGTAAGTACTTATTAAACCATCGATATGACCCATTCTCTTATATTCGCTGATAATTCCCCGCATTTTCCTGTATGTTTCTTTATTTTCTTATTGCACGTTTCAATGTTTTCGCACATTCATGTATGAAGTACATTCTGCTCGGAATAAAAAATATATATGGCTACTGTGCATCATCTTATCTCTATTCCACAAGTGTCATTTGTTAACTGAATTATTTATTATTATTTCATTATGATTCACCGATGCCCATAATTTTTATGATTATATTTATGTTTAGAGAGTTCAGTGGACAAGAAGACCAGCACTCAGTGGAGCTATATGGCGATGATGTTACTATTGTTCCTTTACCTGGTGGTCACAATCATGGTAGTTCAAAGGTGAAATTAAAAAATATTGTTGACTATTCTTGGGATGTTAGTCTTTATCCAAACCAGTTATTGGCTGTTCATAAGTATGGCAAATATTTAGCTTATGGAATAATAGGTAATTCATATTTGAATGATAATATGAAATATTTTTCTGCTTTCAAACATTAATATATTCAAATTGTTTAGCTGGTACTGGACGAGGTAGGGTGAGAGTTATGTATACAGAAATGGAACAGAGAGCTTTATTAAGGGAAATGCGTGCTCCGATACAAGACTTGGCTTTTGCACATGTATCAAATGCTATTCTAGCATGCGTCGACTACTTAGGAAATCTTTTTATACATAGCATCGAATCAACACCATCCGATTTGTTATGTACTTTATTATTACAAGTGGACGCAGATTCTAGTGCTTACCATCGTGTGATATGGTGCCCCTATATTCCTGAAGATGTAATGTCTGATGGGGACGAAGTGTCGAAACTGTTAGTTTTAACTCGTGGTTCGAAAGCAGAGTTGTGGTCAGTTAATACTGTTACATCAAGATTCAAATCGATAGAGGTGAATGTGAACCTAACTTACAGATTATAAAATCCATACAAAAGCGAACAAAGTATGCAACTGTTTGACTGAATGATAGGCAACTGATCCAGCAGCAAAGGAAAATGGAGGCATGTTTGAAATTGATGAACATTCTGGTAGAATCATTGAAGCCACTTTCAGTCCTGATGGGACAGCATTAGCCACGGCTAGCTCTGATGGAGAAGTGAAATTCTTCCAAGTATACTTGCATGAGAATTCACATGGCAATCTAGCTCAGCCACGTTGTTTGCACCACTGGAGACCACACGATGGACGACCTATCTCGTGTTTATTCTTCCTAGATGACCACAAAACATACCATCCCGAGTAAGTGTCTCAAAAAACTGTGTTGCGCGGATTTAATGCTATAGAACAGGGCTCTTAGTATTGCTCAGATTTATAGATACCAGAACTTAAGTATATACTCAGATACTTATTCAACTGAAACCTAAATATACGTATGTTTACAGAATTTATACTTGAATATATCTAAGTACTCAGCACAGTTCATAACATTACATCAAATAAAATAATTTCGTATGTTATTTCTTAGTTTCTGTTCGAATAGATTTTTATTTAAATAATTTTTCATCTACTCCAAGTCCTTTCATGCACGGTTAGTAAGAGCTTTGCTACAAACAAAATCATACGACTGTTTATAAAAATTTGTTGATTTACAGTGTACAGTTTTGGAGGTTTGCCATAACAGGTTGTGATAACAATACAGAGCTAAAAGTTTGGTCTTGCGAACTCTGGACTTGTCAGCAAACTATAAAATTCTTGCCGACACCTTCCACCGGAAAATTGCCTGTTTTAAAAGCAGCTTTGGATCCTAGCGCTGGCTATCTCTTATTATCAGACATATCCAACAAAGTTCTGTATATAATGAGTCTGACAAAAGACATTGGACAGTCGTTGGCGTCCGTTAGTACGGTATCAGGATTACTTCTGCCGTATCCGATACTAAGCTTCGGCATTATTGACGCTGGTATGCGCAAACTACGAGCCACCTGCGAATTATTAGAAGACTTACGGCCTTGCGAGGATGAGGAGGAGCAACTTGTGATCCAAATGTATCTAGTCCAACCGAAATCGTTGCAGGAGTGCCACATTGCATTCAAACCTGCCTCGCAAACGAACAACAGACGGCTCATGGAGAGACTCACTCACGATTCATTGGACTACTCCGAGGACCTGCCCGAGATGGGGACTGCCAATCATAATGGCATCGCAGGAGAGAGTTGCGAAGAGGACCGTTCGCTATCTGCTACAATTGAGTCAACTACGAATCACAATGCTGGGTTAAATCTGATGACTCCCGATGCGTTCAGTTCGCCAGCTAAAAAGGAAAATAGCGAACTGGACTCTCGACCTGCTACCCCAGAATTGGGTAAGGTCCTGTCCACTAGTCCTTCTCTGGCGCAAGCTGTTCAAGCTCTAAACGCGACAGAGCCTCCATTGGCTACCAGCGAGCTGGAGGAACAAACTCCAGCTAGCAGCGGTAGCAGTCCATCTAGAGAAGTCAGAGAAATTTTAGCTCTGACGAAACTGGACGAGGAACCAGAGGTCGAGAGCAAACCGGAAGTAACTAACGCTACCGATGGAGATTGGTCTAATATCCCTATGGTTTTACTGAAAGATGTGAGCAGGCACGCGATGCAGGATGCTGAAAACTACTCGGGAGAAGAGGAGAAGAAAAAGAAATTGAAAGAAGAAGCGAAATCGACGACACTCAACTCTGCGGACGTTGACAATACATGGCAAACGGCAAATGAATTAAATACGCGCGAAATAATAGATAAATTAGAAACTGTTATGGAGTTGATTCACGAGCAACGACGAGAGTTAAAAGAGCTACGTGCAGAGAGCGCTAGATTGAGGCAAGAAACACCGATCTCTACGCAAGTGGAGTTTGCTTTAGCTAGGGCCGCTCAACAGCAAAATGCTCTCGAGCAACAAACATTGTACAATCAAATGGCACTCGAGACAACGTTAATCGACAAAATTGATACAACGTTGCCGCGTATTATTAAAGAGACGGTGGAACCGTTGAAACATAAGCTGAGATTAGATGTCGCACGGATAGATGAACTTGTAAAAGAAAATTTGACTGGCTTGATGAACAGCACTCATGTGAAAGATGCACTCGCGCTGGCAACGGCGAACGCGGCGAAACCAGCATTGGACGTCGCGTTCAAGGAATCTTTCACAAACGTTCTCCTGCCTGGCATGGAAAAAGCGTGCCAGACGATGTTCAAGCAGGTCCAAGATGCATTTGTCAGAGGTACACGAGAATGTAAGAAATTATTTATACACGTCAGATAAATACTCAGTGCGTTTAATATCAATCTTCACGGAAATTAAATATACGTGGAAAATGTATATTGAAATATTTTTGCAGATCTCCAGAAGGTGGAGGCAATCGGAGAGAAGCAATATCAGCAACGAAACGAGCAACAGAGCGAAGCATTGGCTGGACTAGTTCGAGAAGAATTGCAAACTGAATTAAATAGAGGCTTGTCCAATCTACAAGAAGGAACGTTGCGCACTATTCGTGAAGCTATGAGAGATAATTTAAATCATCAACTGATCGAGATAACAAATGCGCGGTAATTATATGTAAACCTTTTCCTTATGTACAAATTGTTAAAAAATATGAAGTCGATAAGTATCGCCTATCAGTTATTGAAATTGATGTTGAACAATGTAATGAATTACTACTGTCTTACAGTTCTAGAGCAACTACTCCTGCTATACCAGTACCTGCGGTTGCCGCCGCACAATCACGAGTTATGTCCCTTCTCGCAAGAGGGCAATTCAATGCTGCCTTTCAACAAGCTTTAAGCGCGAGCGACTTAGGCTTGGTAGTATTAGTTTGTGAAAAAACAGATCCCTCCGAAGTATTTTCTTGTTCGGTGGGGCCGCCAGATCAGTGTCCCAGATGTATTTTACAACAACCTGTAATACTTTCACTAGTGCAACAACTATCTGCAGACTTAGGACACCGTACAGAACTTAAACACAGGTAAAGTTTCATTTCATTAAAGTATACGCTTCCAATTATATTATGAATATTTTTCAATACAGATAATTTTTCGTAGGTGGCTGGAAGAAGCAATATTAAACTTGGATCCTAACGATCCAGTCACACGAGAGCACATGGGTACGGTACTGATGAATTTACAGAGTCAATTGGCCGCGTTTATCGCGGCTTATCCTAATCACAGTTCGAATCGACGTATGAAGATGCTGACCATGGCTGCACGTGCGCTCTTGAACCAACAAGTTGTCATATAATGTCACATTCGTTTCGAATAGAACGTGTTCTTTGTCGGATATAGATGAAACAATTGTGTGATATTCTATGTATTTAAGAGTAACATTTTTATCATTAACATTAAAGTAAGGAGCAACTTCCTTAATGTTTTCAAGATTAAGTAACTCTCATTCATCCATCCAGTTAGGTCTTCCTGGAGCCCCACAGCTTTTTTGTTTCGAGCATAATGCCGTGCGTAATACTTTATTTTTACTATTATACTCATATCGCTAACATGTAGTGATGCCATTTGGTGGTTGAAAGGCGGGAAACATTGGCCCTAGCTGCGCTACGAGAGTTGCTCCTTAGTTTAGCACATTTTTTATATTCGTAAGTAAACTCATCTTGTACTAGTAATAATATATCACAATACCATTCTGATTATTTTAATTTTATAAATTGAAGAAAGACGATTGTATTATGAATAAAAATGAAATTTATTTACATAAATTCCGATATCTGATTCATGTACATAGTCTTGAACAGTTCGCGTTTATTTGTTTTTCATGTCATTGAATAATGCTTCTTTAATGTGTGGAGCAATTTTAATTTTCTTTCGCTTCTTCACTTTTCCAGATTTTACTCCCGTTGTGTTATTTGAGGCTTCTGTCCGTGGTTTCTTCTTCTTTTTCAGACAACTGAGTGGGTTAGGACCACCCTTCTTTCGTTTCTTTTTCAGCTTTTGTTCTGTTTTGTTTTCTATGCCTGCTGCTTTTTTCAGAGTTTTAATGTTGTCTTTTTCCCAAGCACTCATGCCTAACTCTTCACGAACGCCTCGAGCATATTCATGACTTGCTTGTGATGGGGCTTCTAAGGTTGGAGCTTTACCGTGCAAATATATTATTGGTACTCCTGGAATATTTCTTAACAAATCTTGAAGCTCTCTGTCCTGTGTAGCTATAATATATCTGGAAAGAACAAAAGACATATTATAAAAGAAATGAATGTGAGTAGTAAATGTGGTTAGATATGAATATTATTCATAAATTTATAATTATCTCAACAAAAGTAAGTTGAGTTGCAGTTGTATTACACAGTAGTACAACTAGCACAATTGTAGCTATAAATATATATATGAGCATTGAAAGTACCATGTACAGTACCTAGACGGATTATTTTTTTCGACCATTGACAACAAACATTTTGTACCAGTTATCGAATGTTTTTCATGTCCACATTTATGTATAGGATATTGTTTAACTATTTGCATGGCCCCAGTGATGGCTTTCGAAAACGAACAGAGTTTCTCTGTCTCCAAAATGATGCATGGAGTTGTTAATAATTTAACTTCGGCTTGAAAATACTTTGATAATTGATCTTGTATGTTGAATTTATTCTGTATACAAGAAAAGTATAAATTAATATAATATACTGTTCTGTAACTTTTTAATTACGCAACTAAACAAACCTCTAATGCAGCAAATGCAAATGTGCCATCAATAAGAATCTGGAACGGCGGTCTGAATTTAAAATTATTAATAAAAAATCCCAGATTCTTTCTTGCTTTTTTCTGACGAGCTGTCTTCATTGTTTATTGTTTCGTAATGTAGTAAAAATATATCAAAACAAATGAAGTCGCAGGAAATGTGTATGCATTTCAATTCTGGAATATCCTGGAAAACCCTGGAATGCTTTGTCAAAATATTATGATTGTATTATGAAATAAACTATTTCTTATGTGTGTATATTAATGTCAGAGATAAATTCATTTCATTTAAAAATTTACAAACGAAATATTACTTTTCTAACCATGTTTATTTTCGTATTAGTACTTACAAAAATATTTATATCTTATGAATATATAAAGATATTTTATCAACAATTAGATTTTAGATTTTCATTGAAGTTGCTTTTCTAGATACACAAATATGTATTTTACACAACCTGCAATAAAACGCACAACATAACCTACGAAAACGGTTGCACAAACGAAAGAAGTAGCGCCCGCAATCAGTCGCAATTGCTAAACATAAAGTCTACACACTGTTTTCAAAACGCGATACAAGTGTGTATTGACTAAAAGTAGCTGTTAAAAGGAAACTCTCGTTATTCTATCCATTTATTAAAGAACAGTATAAAAATGTAAGTATTTGAGCAACATTTTCTGTTACTTCAATACATTGCGTGTTTGATAAAAGGAACATAACCTCCATTGTTTGTTTGGGTTCTTATGTTTCTTAAATAGTAGTCATTTACGGGTGGAAAAAATGTTTTTGATACATCGTTAACATTTCTAATTCGATTGATTAATGTATGTTTATGACGCTGGACAAAATGAATCATCAAAACTAGCGATGAAATTAGTCGGTAATTATCGACTACCGGTTTTAATTGTTAATATTGATGGCTAAATAACTAATTGAATTCTTCAATTTAATTAATAACATTAAATATTTCCCAACTCTACTTTATTAGAGTTTTCTTTTTATATTATTTTCCTTATAGGTCTTCTTTAACGAAACCAAAGTCTGAGATGACTCCAGAAGAGCTGGCGAAACGAGAAGAGGAAGAGTTTAACACTGGACCACTCTCAGTTCTCACTCAATCCGTGAAAAACAACACTCAAGTTTTAATCAATTGTAGGAACAATAAAAAATTATTGGGAAGAGTGAAAGCATTTGACAGGCATTGTAATATGGTTCTAGAGAACGTAAAAGAAATGTGGACTGAACTTCCACGTACAGGAAAAGGGAAGAAGAAGGTACAACAGTATACTACAAATATTTTAACAAATTTCATGCTCATACACAGCTTGTTCCACATAAGTAGGACAGTTTTATGTTATCAAATTTAATAATCTAATTTTCTTCACAGGCGAAACCAGTGAATAAGGACAGGTTCATCAGTAAAATGTTTTTAAGAGGAGACTCAGTTATTTTAGTTCTACGAAATCCATTGGCAACAGCATCAGGGAAATAATTTTCTAAAAACTTTCTAATTTTTCAATTTACTATAAGGACAATGCGCTGGAAATAAACTTTTTCATGTAATCCACGAGTCTGTATAATTTATTCATCTGTTAACAATTATATAATTTTCTAGAATACCTAAACGTATTGAAGTAAAAAAGTATATTAAGTGTGACATGACATTTATTCATATTGAATTTACATAAAAATTATTAATCTTTCTCAGCAATTATAGTGAGGTGTTTATCAATTTCTTGTTCCGTTAAAGTTCTGAAACAGTAAGATATAATAATTATGGTCTGTTTTTAGAAAAAAAACATCCGAAATACGCTCATAGTTATAAAAGCTGTCTATACTACTTCTATTTTTGCACATACCATATAGGAATGAAATAAACGGCTATTGTGACTATGAGCACATTTCGAAAAACAAGTCACAACAAAAACATTATTCATATGCAAAGCACAGTTAATGGTCTCCAATGATAATTACCGGAATTTGGGATTATCCTTTGATACCACACCAACTTCAATCTCTGTTGGTTTGAAATCAACAGATAAGACAGTGGATAAACAGGTAATAGCTAATTGTATTGTTTCATCGTGATCGTAGTTCTGTTTCTTCTTCAACTTCTTCTCTAGATAAGAATTAGCTTCAGTCTGTTTAGCACCAACAGAAATGGCTCTATAACCACAGAAATATCCGGCAGGATCGGCCTTATAAACGCAGGGACCTTTTTCTTTATCATACGAAATAAGCATCATAGAGCATCCATGAGGTCGCATTTCTGCATTTTGCGTGTACACTTGGCTGATGTCAGCGATACGGCGACACAGTGCATCTACAGGAATTTCATAATCATACTTGTATTTGAAATGTGCTGCCTCATAACGAGCACGTTGGACCTGAGATCTACTGTCAGCTGAAATAGAAAATATGCTGTAGTATTTGTAACCAAGATGTTATAATAATTTTGCTCACCTATCATGCCAGTCATAAGGCATCCTACATGCTCAGTAAGTTGGAAAATATGAGTCACACTGGATGCATCAAGTAGTTTATCCTGCAAATAAATATGTATACTAAATAAACACGACGAAAGAATTAAAATGGAGGATAGAAGAAATAATAATAAGTTATTCAAGGTTATCTTACAGGCACTTTCTTCTGAGTCGCGAAGACGGCAGTGTCGACTCCTTTAACAGCGACGGATGTCAAGCCACCTTGATTTATTGCTTTAAACGCATATTCTGTAAAGCATTCATTTCGTAAATAGTTAGCAAGTTCAAAATTGCAGGTCACGCCATGTCATGATTCCCGGTTCAAGAATCGGTGAGTTTTTTAGTGAATAATATGCATGATCTTGGTGAAATATTAATGACGAATCATTCGGCTATGTAAAACAAGTTTTTGCGGATCTTACCCACTTGATAAAGCCGTCCTTCAGGCGAAAATATCGTAATATGTCTGTCAAAACCAGCACTACTACCTCGCGCCATGTTCACAAATACTAAATCACAATGGTCGCGTTTCAAAGTTGGTATGTAGGCAGGTAGACAACACAAAACGCCAAATCATGGAACATTTGCATCAAGGTGGTTTCCATTTAACGACTACAATACTTTGTAAACAACACTCGCTGTTGAAACAATTTCTAATCTTATATTACTGATAAAAATAATATAGAAATTTTAAACAATATCTCACCGGGAATCTAACGGTAAAATATGTGAATTGGCACTCTCTGTTCCTGTCTGTTCATATCTAAGAAACTTATAAATAGAAAAATTTAATTATCTTAGAAGCTAGTCGCTCCAAATTAACGATTTTGGTAAATTCGTACGTAAGTTCGTATTCTATAAATGTTATACTACCCCAGACGAGGTATAGGAGTAGACCAATCACCATATGGGGTTTCGTGTCTCACACAAAATAACTCGGTTCCTTACGCCCTCTACGCTGACAAACAGTAACTGTTGGAACTAGATCCACGAAAACGCGATCAAGTCTGATCAAATACATACAGACTAATCATATTTCACACCTGTAGTAAAAATGAAGTATATGGAATATTCAGTTTTTGCTAATACTAATATTGACAAATAGTTTTCAGTTGGATTTATTCACTGTTTTTGTGTTTTTTCAAAGGTTTCAGAAAATTTTTCGAAAATTTCGAAAAAAAATTGAATTTTGTATTAGGAGAATATGATATCGAAGGAGGTAGCACGAAAATTCAGTAGTACAAGTCAATAACAAGCCAGACCGTCAAAATTTTTCGATAATTCCGAAAAATCGAATTTTGTATTAGGAGAACATGATATCGAAGGAGGTGGCACGAAAATGCATTAGTACGAGTCAACGACAAGCCAGACGTCAAAATTTTCCGAAAATTTTTCGATAATTCCGAAAAATCGAATTTTGTATCAGGAGAACATGATATCGAAGGAGGTGGCACGAAAATTCAGTAGTACGAGTCAACGACAAGCCAGACGTCAAAATTTTCCGAAAATTTTCGAAAAATCGAACTTTGTATTAGGAGAATATGATATTGAAAGAGGTGGCGCGAAATTCAGTAGTATCACTCAACGAGAAGTCGGACGTTTGGGAAAAATTGAGGGTTCAATAATTATATACACAGATACGTCTTTTCATTACATTGTCTTTATTTATTCATTGTTCATTTTTACATAAAATGATCGTGTTAACATACAATATAAGTGTTTATATGTAATGTAGGCCATGTTTCGGAATTAATAGCAATCTTCGAGGCAGTTTCGAGTGAATGCGTCGTCGAAATCCACAAATAAAGTTCGTTGATAAACGTCGAAGAAAACATTTCAATACTGGCACCAACTTATTCGATTTCTGGCGCGTTCCGACTTGATTTTGATTAGCAAACCATTTGCAATCTATTGATAATGTTTCCACTACAGCATTATGATTTATAACCACCCCTCAAGGCCTAGACAGAGAAGCCCATAAGATGTAATGTCTGCAGTAAACATATACTACCCCCGGTGTCTGCAGACTTTCTTTATTATTAAACAACAAAGAGTTTCCAACACTAAAAAGCCTTCATGCTATTATAAAATATATATAGTCGATTAATGTTAAAGTTCGTCAGAAGAAATCCGTACAAATCAGTGATCCATATAAAACAATTTATTGTAGCATTTCGCTTTACATACTTTATGATGTTCCGTGAACCTTATCCCACACTTTATAGCACTATACTAAGTTTTTACAGTATTCTTATTGCGCTCGAAATTCATATACACTCAAAATCTGAATTCAAGAATACACTGTATAAATGTCTATCTAGTTTAAAAATTATGTTTCTATTTCGCTCCTCACGATCGGCATTTCGTTACAAGGATTCTGTAATGGGCTTCCGTTGGGCCCTCTCCGGCTGCTTGTTACCTTTTACACTCGCACAAACTAAAACGGTTTATTTTCGTTTTATTCGTTACAACGCTGAGAGGAAATCACGTTGATAATGGCAAAACCGCGTGATGTTCCATAGTTCCTGTGCGGCAATGATACGAGGATACAACGCAGGCGTCGCATAATTAACGTGCACAACAATGAGGAAAAAGAATAGATAAGGTTCGTGGGGATTTCCGAATTGAAATATCTGTTCCAGAATGTTATAAAATCCGTATACTTGCATAATTTCTACTCTTACAGATGTAGACGCACGACCATGCGTTCATAAATATAGGAAGTACAGTGTTGTAATGACGGAGGAAGACTATTGCTATAATCTACTATTTAATCCTAGGTTCTATAATGCGAATATGATATTTCATTTACGCACTCAAGTTCGCTCGAATGTAAAACATTTTACAAATATTCGAATAAATAAATAAATAAATAAATATATAGCTGAACAAAGCTTAATACCAAAATTTTCGATAGAAATACAAATCACACAGAAACAATACTCTCGAAATCGAAGTGTGCTAAACAATCAATTTATTCGCATTCTCTATTTCGTCTCCATGATGGTTCTGCGAATGAAATACTTAAAAGTTTTATGAAACTATTGTAAGGGACCCAATCACTGTGCCTATATTAATTATACTTATTTTTAAAGCATAACGAATATTTAAAAAGAGATATATAACACATATATTAACCGATTTCAATGAAAAAAATTCAATATCTCTTTTAATATTCGTTATGATTTAAAAAGAAGTATAATTAACGTAGGCACAGTAATTGGCTCCCGTACCCAATGTAAATACAGCAAACGAATCTTACCGAGGTGTCGTTTGCATGCTTCAGGATGTTTGTTTAACAGTCGACGCAATAGAAATTGCAACAAGCCTAGCGCATACAAATTGTTTAAGTTTCATCCACTGGCATCCGTGCCGTTCCGCGGAATATTATGCTCCCCGCTGGTTGACTGCCGTTGCCGTAAGCGTATCGTTACTCCACCGTAGATTATCGGGAAATTAGTACTATTGTTTCAGATACTTTTAAATTGTACTGCGTTCTTTGTCCGTTTCATCCCTGTCGAGCAAAACGTAGCTGTTCGTCGAACAGTGTCCCATTTGTATTGTTTGCAATATTTCTGCCACTTTCGACAGCGTAAAATGAAAATTCGAGATTCAACCTGCACGATACGTGGGTGGAAAATCTTACGCTTTCGGGGAGTCTCAAGATCATAGCAATTTCGTTTTATTAATAAAAGAAAACGGTGTACACTTACTCGCACCGTTCGTCTCGTACCGTTCGTTGTAGCTAAATGTTAGCTGTAACACGATATAACTAAAAATTTATAATACTGTTCAATGAGAAAAACAGTCAACGCTATTGTATAGAAGTCGTTCGCAGCGTGGACAATGGTTCCATTGTGAAAATGTCAATTTGTTCGACCTAATTAACCCCCATACGCACCTCAGAAATAGTCACATAAAAGGAGCCTACGACAATATTTCACCTATTTTCGTTTTACACTGTAAAACAACAAATAATGCTTCAACTATAACGTCACATTTCAAAGAAACACGTAAAACACGTAGAAAAAGAAATCAATATTTGTCTGTCTGGATTAAACGCCATTCAAGAAAATGATTGTAATATTATTGTGTTTTATAGAACTTTCGCTTAATTCCTCATTATCCAATGATTAACTGTTTTCATTTGAACCAGTTTTTGCAGGAAATGGTTCAATTGTTTTAAATTGTTCTACAGTATGTAAAAAAAGTAAATGATCGAGTTTTCACGCCGAGGAACGTATGAGAATTGAACATGTTTTATTTCCAGGGAATCATACGAACCTGTGTGCAGCAGAGGAAAGTTGATTTCATCGGAGAACGCGAACGGAAGTCGAGGAGCTGTGTCTGCCCTAGGTTAAATAGTTGTAGAAAAGTTTCTTGTGTGAACAAGTATAGAAAAAACGCAGTCCTAATTCTGCGTTTTAGCCACCGCGTTCGGCGGAAGAGAGTCTCCTAACGTTTCTAAGACCTTCGGATTGGACTTCCGGCTTCGTAGTGCGCCTCGCAATCCGCGGTCGTTCAACTAATTCACCGTGTCGAGGGCTGGAAGGGAAAACTGACCGTTTAAGAGAGAGCGAGGGATCATTTGTGCGCGCTAGGCCATAGACAAATCACAGTGGCCTCAGACTCAATCACAGTGGCCGAGGAGTTTCCGCTTGTTGGCCTTCACGTCCTCGAAGTTTCTTTCTTCCCGTTCGCTGGAACCGGCAATTTTCGGTTGCTCCGATCCAAGTTGGTTCTGCTCTTGAAACACTTCCGGCATGTAAGTCGCCAAAATGCTAATCTGAAGTCGGCCGAGTAGAACGCGTAGATGAACGGGTTTATCGCCGAATTGATCCAGCCTGGAATCAAGCAAATAAACACATTATTACTGCTCGTGCAATATTCGAACGTTCTTCCCGAGCTTCGCATGCCGTCGGAAAGCAATTCTAACTAGACTGCGAAGCTTGTGCGTTTATGGCATTGATCCCCTAATACTCGACAAAGCGACGAGTTTAACTCCCCTACCCACTTCTCAGAAATGGTATCCAGTATGATAATATCAATTTGCACTTCGAACGAACAAGTTCTGTTTCATTTATAATTAGACTGCAAATTCATTTATTTATGGTAGGTCTTTAGGTAGGAATTTAGGGACATCGACGTATTATTTTTAACTTGTTATAATTATTGAAGAGAACACTTTCACTTGATTTCCATTATTCTGCAATTGACGCAGACAATTTTTCTTCTGCATAGACTATTCATAATTTTGTATTTCAAAGAAATATACCGATGTACAAAATATTCTTTGAAATGTTTTGATCGCGTTATGCGGAAGTTCTCTGTAGCCGCAGAAAGGTTTGCAATCTGGTTACACATTGAAGCAATTCGAAACTAAATAGAATAGACAAATAGAGCGTTTTCACCCCGACGAAACTAAAAGGTACATAGTAGAAAAAGCCTGCTCGCGAAGCTTTTACGAGAGTGCTGTACAAGCTTGCATAACAAAGGCCCTAACGAGGTAAAGAAGTTCTTTTTCCGCGAATTTCTTCGTAAAAATTTATATTCGCACAAAGGTCCGCAATCTAATTACACACTATAACAAAGTGACAAGGATAGAAAAGCCGAGCGTTTTGTTTTGAAAATCCGCAATCTAAATTATCCATTATAACTAGAAAGATAAAAGTGATTTAAGAGCGGGGACTGATGCCACGGAGCAATTAAAAATGGAAGAAACAAATTTTCATTTGGTTCCAGTACCGTGCAATTGATGTAGACAATTTTTATTTCAGCAAAAAGATCCGCACTCTGATTGCAAAAAATTGATGTCAATCGGAATAGAAAAATCGAGCAGGCAGAACCAAAAATGTTGCGGAGGAAGCGTGCTGGTGAAGCTTTCGCTGGTGTTGTCGCGCTCGCGGTTTTCGGATTTTTTTTGTTTTATTTGCAAGCAAACAATTCCAGTCGGTTCCAGCGTTCGGGACAACGTCGAACGCGTCGGAACGAAATGATAAATACCTAGCCACGTTAACGCTGGCATAAGCACGTCCGGCGGGTTCACGGGTATGAAAGGGGTGGCCAGATAGAGGATGAAAAACGGTAACCAACACGCCACGAATCCACCCACGACCACCGCTAAAGTGCCAGCTGTTTTTGTCTCTTTGACTGTTCTGTTAATGCAACTCTGCTGATGACTACGTACGATCCCGGACTTTTTGCTTGTCGCCGGGGGCTCGACTTCTTCGGACGTCCTGTCGCAGCTCACGGTGTTCGCCATGCACTCGGCTCTTCGTATTCTGATGCTCTTCGCTCGTTCGATCTGTCAACATCGTCGTCTCTGACGGATTATCGATACGCTAGAATCTGCATTACGCGAGCTAATCGTAGCACGCCAGCGTTCACGCAAGGCAACTTTTGACTGAACTTTACAATCCCCCCCTCCCTCCCCCAAGCTTTTGATATCTATTATACTTGGTCCGACGTGCTGAATACGAGTATGACGAAAATTACAAGTTCCCGAGATGTTTGCGGAAAACATCCTGCAAACAGACGAAATTAATTAAAATTTTGTTCTCCTTTAACTTTTACTATCGGTATTTTCCCGATTTTTAATATTTTCGTATTACAAATAATAATATTTGATTTGATAATCCTGATTTTAATATTATCCTATTGCGATTTAAATAATGCAGAAATGGTAAGAAATACCCATAAATACAGCGGATGAACAAATTACTAAAAACACTTGTATAAATAGACGAGTTTTCTATTAGGAAACAGTCAATTTTTAAATGGAAGCCTAGTCATTTCTGTACGCAGCATTAATGTTTGTGACATTATGTGTCGCACGGTTAAGAAATATGTTTTTCGAACTGCGGCTCTAATAATTTGATCACCCACTGTAATTTTGCCTTTACTTCTGCACTATTTCAACCACTGAAATACTGTAGTATTCTAATCGACTTCCTCCGATAAAGTCTGCCCACCTGTTGAACAATGATCCCTCGAAATTGTATAAATTGTTATTTTCAAGTGTACGTCGACTTATATCACGGTGTGTTTGACCTGTTCCAACGTTGTGGGAAATAATTCGACGGCGATCTACCTCGGCGCATCTTAAAGGGTGAAGTCTCCATTTTCACCCGCCTAAACCGTTTTTCCTTGGAAAATGTATGAGGTTGCCGTATACAAAACGGAAATTGACTACGCCGTCGATCAAAACCGAACGTGTATTAAATCTCAGGAAGAAAATTGTTGACATTTGACCTACTGTTGCTCCGTGAAGAATTCCGACAGCGATCTACAATAGTGTATCAATTAATGTGACCATACTAACATTTTTAATATCTTATTAGTTTTTTAAAGTTGGCAACAGGCCATTGGTAGCGGCCATTTTGTTGTACGTTTGATGAGCTACTTTGTGCTGTGTTAGGGTTAGAGTTAGGATTAAAAATTATACAATTTGTTACAGACTTATCCACTAACGACACGTCAACACCTCTCAACAGGTGAGCACAGACTAGTCTATCAAACGTACGACAAAATGGCCGCTACCACTGACGTAGCCATGTTGCCAACTTTAAAGAACCAATAACACATTAAAAATATTGGTATGGTCACATTAATTCGCACACTACTGTAATTCGAAACACTTTCCATAGTTGTTTTTTCAAAGACGTCCTTGAGAATAATAAAATAAATGCCGCCATTTGACAAAACATTGAAGCGCCTTACAAATATTGTAACGAGACTTTAGATGTTTTTCTTTTTATAATAAATTAATGGTGGACATGGTAGACGTGTTACCACTGATGTGTATCATCGGAAATTCTTTTTCAAAAGTTTGAACTTGTGTTTTGTTTTGGCCGAGTTAGAGGTTGCGTTATACAATTTCTGGCAGAGTTTCGGATCTGTTGCGTCCGTATAATTGATTAAGGTCTTATCTTACATCATTATGGAATGCAGGGAATCCGAGACTATTAAGGTCGGTGACACAGTTTCCCTTTTTTTTTTTTACTGTTTTAGAGCTAATTGGGGATCTGCGGCCGGCGTAAATGGTACAGCTCTTGGACTTTCGACTCTTCGCGGATGACGGGGACGAAACTAGTTTTTATCCGAGATATAGAATGGAAATTTTGACACTTCTTGAGGGCGAACTGAATAAAACATCGCAAGATAATGATTTATGTTTCCGTGCCGCGTGCAGGGGCGGCAAGATACGAAATGAAGAGGTTTCACCGAATCTATTATTCGTGCGTTAACGTGGTTTCATAAAAAGTATAGAATCTCATCGAAAGACGCGAAACATCTCACGAAGCGAGAGGCATAATTAATATTTTATGGGTGTCCAGTGAACTTTATTTGTTGCGCTGTTTGGCGCGGTTCCCCGTGGGAAATTCGTAACAACCCGACACTAATGAAACGAGAAGCATTTGAAATGGCAGGAAGAAACTGCTTCTTGAAATTAAGCCGCGTCAATGTTTAATTGCAACTGTTTCATATTCTCTCCTAGTTCGTGTATTTCTTATGTATTGTACTGAGACGCGTGTTAATCAACATTTCGAAAGCCCGCTGAACAGTTTCGCATTACATAATGCGATTTTATTGAACGGTGCTGTATTAGATTTGTAAATATTCGCGTCAATAGATTCAAATTGCCAATCGATTTCTCATTTACGCGCGCTTGTTCGACTTTCCGGAGAAACTGTAATCCAAGTCTCATTCACTCTTCGAACTCAGTTAATAAGTTGGTTAGGAATCGTGTTATTAGCGTCGCGAACTTCGACGTTTTATTCTCCTGCATTTCGCTATTAGAGGGAAGAAACACAGATAAAAATCACGAGTCACTCCTCAAGGCTTGTATTACAAAGCTGTATTAAAAATTTATTCTCAGCTTCGTCATGTTATTAAGAAAAATTACAAAAGAGCCAAAGGACCCGACTCCTTGCTTTGAACAGCTTCAGAATTTAAACCGAAAAGAAGAAGAAGGAAAATGTATAGTCACTCCTCCAGATATGTACGACAAAGACTATATTTAAAAATTTAACACTATTTACTATAAAAAGAAATTGTAAAAGAAAACTGCGAACCTGAATTTTTCAGCCGGTTTGAGCTCTGTATATTTGGAGCATCCGGTTGACAAGGATCCTTACCAGGACTTTCTTGCGCGGCTGTATGTTCTCGTTTCCGGTGGCCTCCAGATTTCGATGGCGGCTCGCAATCAGGCAAGATATTCTCCCGTAAACGTAAAGCATGACCAGCATCGGTAGAAAAAACGATCCCATCGCGGAGAATATCACGTACGAGGAGTCCATATTGTACGAGCATTTTTTAGTGTCGCGATTTGTTGCACGTGGAAAGCATCCCAACAGAGGAGGGCTGGTTATGGCGCCGGCTAGGACCCAGACTGCTACAATCATCAGACCAGCCAGTCTTTTACTCCGACGTCGTCGGCTATACGTTAGTGGTTGAGTTATGGCTAGATACCTTGAACGGAAATTGAGCTCGTTTAGCTGTGTGTGGAGGGGGCAAATCGTCGAGGATCATTAAGGGGGGCCAACTCATGCAAACGACTGAAAAATGTAAAACTGATACTGCATCTTCGACGCATACTTCTGAAGTTTCGCTACGGGACGCGAAGTACGGTAATGTCTCGATGTATGAGCAACAGATCTGCACGATATTTGTGAAAGATTTATCCGAGGTATATTCCTTCAGAAACCCGGAGGCTCGATCTTCAAGAAGTCGGTGTGGCAACACGAAACAAAATTTTTGTTTTTGATTATTCTTTTATGGAACTTCTGTCAACCTTTTTGTGGTATTTTTCTGATTAAAATGAGTCCAAACGTGATACAATTTGAACGTGAATCCACCATTGTTATGTAATCAAACGATCCATATATAACATGATATATTAACTGCTCTACGTTTTATTATCACGTTCCACTATTTAGTTCGGACAATCGATGTTCTACAGTGTCATGGATTAAACAAATAAATCTGATCCAAACCGTGTCGTGCTTCGAATCATTTTAATCAGAAACGTCTCATTTTCAGCGTGTCACATGAGTCATCCCCTTTAACACGGTTCGCGCCTATCCTTCTTCGAACATGGACCCAAAATATCTTATAGATCTTTTTGTTGGCCACTTGAGATCGAGACCACGAGATAGGTGTACAAGTAACAACAAAGTCCCATTGAAAATTAATTATCGAATTTGAAACGATTTAAAATTACCACCACGATAATAAAATTTGTAGGATTATTTAGTGTCATTGCAGAGATTGCAAAGTTACTAATGTAGAAATTAATAGAAATGGTGAGTTATAAAACACTGTTGTTTGATGTCAATCTAAAGGATACAGATGGTCCATGTGTTTAGTTTGAAAATCGAATCGACTGGCGACGCTGTCGGCGCAGCGTTATTATTTTTGCATCAACCCGAGCGAAGTTAAACTATTCGATTCCCGTGTTCTAGAACAATTACAGAATCATCAATCTTCGCAGCTGTTTACCGAGCTGATCCGCGGCTGAAGGTTCCTCGCGAAACTTTCCATGTCCGGTGATCTATGCGAGCGAACAATTTTAATTAATAATTCGAACACTTCCGAACTGGATCTTGCTAAACTGTTCAACTCTTGGTATATCGATCTTATATCACCCTTTCTCGTACGAAGCTCGACGTACAAATTTGTCGAAAATATTATGCAGGCTAACGCTCAAAGATCACCGTTTCAAATCGTTTGACGCAACCAAGAGAAACTCGTCGACGAGATGTTCCAGGAATGTTTCAAAACACGAAAGGTACGCGACGGAAACAAAACACAGAAAGGAGGAGGCTTCTTTGAAGAGGAAATCCCGGCAGCCTCTAGGGAAAACGGGAACATTTTTATGCGATTAGATCAGTGAACCTTTCTGCGCAGACCACGCATACTACCTACGCCCCATGAGATCTAGATTTAGGTTTGAAATACGGAAACTGCAAATCGACAAATATTTGCTTCTTTTAAAAATTTCAATAAGTTGAAACAATGCAATACACAGATTTAGGTTTGAAATACGAAAACTGCAAATCTCTGCGCAAAATAAAAATATTTTGCGTCGGTCGCGAGACACAGGGGATCGACAAATATTTACTTCTATCAAAAATTTCAATAAGTTGAAACAATACAATATACAGATTTAGGTTTGAAATACGAGAACTGTAGATCTGTATGTAAAATAAAAATATTTTGCATCGGTCACGAAAGATAGGAATTCCATAAATATTTGTTCCTCCATTTTGATTGGCACAGAAACAATTGAAGGTTTTGAAGCATCTACTTTAAAAATATATTTCAGGAGAATATATTTCATAATTGAGAACAATTTGCATGTACAAAATATCGCCAACAACTTTTTACTTAAAATTTTCATTTATAACAATCAGCCAAAGTGCTTCAATTAATGTTGGTGATTACTTTTGAAATTTTGTACCCTGTTTTGAAAACATATCTACATTTAGCTAAGATAAATGGGTAATTGTAGATTTCGAAAATGAGCAAAATGTCAGTTCCCGACATTATCGGTGACGACACGCTCCTAAAGGCCTTTTAGTTGTTATTACCATTAGTCGATGTAGAGCAGAGTATTATAATTTTAATGCATCACTTGCTCGCACAGGAATTGTTAATCACCCAATATGCATAATAATGCAATTTATAATTTTAATCACATCGTTTGGCGATGTCGTCTAATACAAAGTGATTCGTATTTTTCATCATGGAAAACAGATTTCAAACTTCATTCTACGATAACTGAACCCCATTATTATTTGGAAAACAGGCGAACAAAGATACACAGCGTTTCTTTCACAAACAAACTTCGCGAATTTTGACTGCCCAAAAAAAAACTACAAAAATTCACTAAAACACTCTCAGATGTGCAGTTAGAAAACTGCGGCAAAAATCGTTTATACTGTGAAAAATATTCTCAGGTGCGTATTCCGTGGCAATGAGACATAAAAATTCGGACGAGGCTAATAAGGAAGTTTCATAATTGCAATTACTCCGGTGAAATGGTGGTGAAAATCAGTGTAGAAGAACTGTTCTGTTTTTAACATGCTTGGACCGTGTAAACAATTCTGCAAGGAGTAATTAATGCACTCTCGGGTGTGCAGTCTGTGGCTAGAAAATTAAAATGTTCAAACAGAGTTAAAGAAGTTTCGTAATTGCCACTACTTTGCGAGAACAGCAATGAAAATCGACATAGAAAAATTGTGTTTTTTTAGTATGATTAAGTGGCGCAAAAAATTCTGTACAAATTTATTACAATACATTTGCGTGCATAGTCAGCGTCTATAACTCCTAAATGCTTGTAACGGAGCTAAACAAATTTCCTAATTGCAATTATTTCGGGATAGGAAATCAAATTACTCAAGCCCGGAAATATTTAAGCAACTCCTTCAAGAATCGTAATCACCTAATTGCAAGCATTCAGTTGTGAACAGTTCTCTGTGCAGTTGCGTAAGCCTCGAGCGTTATAATAAAAGACGAATAAAATAAAATAACTAACTCCCGTTATAATAAAATAACGGGACGTTTAAGTCTAATTTTCGGTTGGTTCGGGATCGATGCAGTACGCTCGGACAGAACAAGCGAGGAACGTGATTGGGGCGTTAATCCGCAGTAAACAGTTTTCCTTGACTGTCCTGCAAAATCTCGAACAAACTTTCGTCGACGTTCTCGCCGAGTAAACTAGGAGCTTGCACTTGGTCGATTCGACTTGGGGAATACGTTTCGTCGTTGATACAGGGTCGGCGAGGGTGTTGGTGAGACAGGGTTTGTTCGATGTGCATAAGAAAAACCTGTCTCGTAATCTTGTCCCGTCTACGTGCCGCGGTTCCGAAACACCGTGGACAACTTACCTGTCTATGGATATGGCGCATAACGATAGTATACTGGCAGTACAGAGGAGAACGTCGAGGGAAACCCAAGAGTCGCAGAGCAGTTCGCCCAGCTCCCAAGTACCACCTGTGAGCTTTGTCAAATTCATTATATTAGTCACAGCAGCTGGCTCGGGTCTGTGCTACTTAATTATTCTATTAGGTGCACCAATTAATTCGCGATCCTCCCAATTAATCACTCGTTACTCGCTTCTAAACTCGAATCTCTTAGCTACCATACTGGGCTGTGCCATTGCTGGCCCTCCGAGCGAAAAGAACGTCGCATAACTACAGTAATGTCTCGATCTAAGCCGAACGGAGCCACGCGATCTTAGTCGGTTCGCCTATCCCCTCCACTGGGCGGCATACCTCGCGTTACATTGAAAGATTTTAAGATATCTTCTAGAACAGTGATGAGCAACGTGCGGCCCGCGGGCCGCATTTGGCCCAGTAGCATATTGACTGCGGCCCGCCGGAACCCGGCCCGGTGGCCCGCAGGCCTTCATCCACGATTTGCGATACATTGTTGTTGCTTCTCGGCTATGTTTTCTAGTATTCGACAGTCTTCGCTGAACTGCGCCAGAAAACACATTCTTCGTATAACGGTCGAGTATTTTCATATTTTGCCATGAGCTCGAATTCTGGTAAACGTAAAATTGAAAATGAACATCGGCAGTTTATCGATAGTTGGACGTACGATTACTTTTTTACTTATATCAATGAAAGTGCTGTTTGTTTGATATGCAGTGAAAAAATATCTGTGTTAAAAAAATATAATATTAAGAGACACTATGATAGTAAACATTCTTTAAAATTTAATAATCTGCATGAACAGTTACGCAAAGACATGGTGGATGAATTACAAGCAAGTTTAAATTTAAAGCTGCGAAATTCACTTGAGAGTACTGCATCTGGTATGCGAGCTGGTATCGTCAAATGTCATTGAGTGCAGTACATTTCGCATAGCAATACTTTTCAGCCATACCAGGGTTTTAAAATAATAAATTCATTAAAGCGACATTGAGAGACCGTAGCGTAAACACAGACCGAAATTGGAACTTGCGACGCAACAAAGTATTTAATGTTGTGTTCGTTGCGGCCCGCGCGTAGTATTAGATTTCCACTTTTGGCCCACCGCAGACCGCGAGTTGCTCATCACTGTTCTAGAATAATAATTGGAAAAAGTCGTTTATGTAGCCAGTACTTCAAACATCGAAATTATTTCTGCAATTTTTCTTGCGAACGAGATGTTTTAGTAAAGTCACAAGGTGAAATGGGATACTTTAGATTCATGTGTCTTTTAGCAGGGTTGACACAATAGTTACGTGCACTGCATAGACTTTTTCCGATGCACCACTGAAGTGGGATTTAAAGATAATGGTAATTCTCTTTCAGAATCAGTGATGTTTGCGTCGTTCCTCTTTGCGAAACATTGGACGACTGAAATGGTACTATTATCACAGCTCCGCTATAAACAGATCGAAGAGAGGGATTTTCCTGCAGTTTTTATCGCCGCTCTGATCGACGTTCTTATGGCTTCTATCACAGCTCCAACATGAACGTGCTGTTACTCGTCACAGCTACACTCTTCAGATCTTCACCTGTATTGTTCCCTTCAATGTCATTTGGTCGATAACCTGTTTCAAGATACAAAAAAATATATAAAAAAGAAAAAGAACGATATCAGGTAATTTATCTGCATTGAAACCTTCATTTAGTTTCCGAAAAGGGATTCTGTAAAATGGCCTAAACGTATAGAAAATTATTAAGATTATTTTCAAGACTTAAATGAACGGAGAAAGAGCCACGAATTAATTTGTGTACCTAATTTTATCGAGTTGAACGAACCAACTCCTGTTTTTTCACATTTTTTCACAGTTGTAAAAATCAGTTACCGTCCTGTGACAAATTATTTATTAGCAGTTGCTTAATGACTTTCCAAAACCTCTGTCATTCAAAGTTAAAAATTCCTTAATCAGTCTTTCCAATCGCAATAACAATTTCACTTGTGAATCGACAATTCGCCTCAAGTTCCGAAATTTAATCGTGTTATTGTGATTATTATTTAAAAGAAGTTGTTTCCTGTATATAAATATAAATGCATTTCTGTTGCATGTGATTTTTGCTGTGCACCGTTATGAACTATACAAACAAGAAAAGATTACTAACAATTTCAATTAAACTTGCATCGAATTAGGTCGATGAAATTCGATATTTCCCAGACGAATGGCACGGTCCAAACGCAACAATAGGTGCACACTCAAAGAATGTTGTCGTTCGACGTACGTTAAGTCGAAGAAAATTAAATGTCTCGGGGCCATAGTGAACCGAGCAGAGTACTATGTATAACGCTTAATTGATGGAGCAAGGAACCGCAGTGCTATAGACGGGGAGTCATTTTTCACAGGAACTCCGTTGAAACTTGGAAATATTGATTACCAGATTTCCAATGAATCGCAAATCTGGAGCAGAAGTTTAGGCGAGGCTGTACACCATATTTATACGAATCTGAAACATCCTGCGTCGAGATTAACTCTGGCGACAGCTGGCCATTGCATTTCCAATCGTTTTACCTTTGTGCATCGAAATGCCATAAAATCAACCTAATTTATTCGATCAAACAAAAACTGAAGAGTCAGGATTTACCACGAACTTGGTAGACTGCGGGGCTTGATGTAATATAAAAATTGTCTGCTTCGATTATAACAAAGAGCCGAATAAAATCGTCGTTCTTCCTTTAATAATTTCAACAAAATAAAATACTAACTTTATATTTTTACAGTTTCAGCATCTAATATAATTTTTTCAGATTTTTCGGGAACCGGTAATTTTCGAACGCCCTCTGACAGAAATCGATATAACCTCCAAGGTTAACCCGATTTTAATTAATATAAGTATATTTGTTCTCAACTTCTGCAAGAAATCGGCACATCAACATTTCTTTTGTTTCATAAAATTCGGATTCGAAGCTAAAAATTCTGAAAAAATTCATGCATATGCATTGGGATAGCCAAAATATGAATGATTTTTTTCAGAATATTCAATCGAAGAGTTAACGAGAAATCACGGAAAAACCTGATTTTCTTTCTCACCCCATTACTACCCCCCATGTCGACGTATAGGGTTGAAAATTGGCAGGAAGTATTTCCTTCGAACAAGCTATCGAATGGCCTATTGCAAATTCACTTTGGATGGATCAATCCCCTTTGGGTTGTTTAATTTAAAAAATAAAGTCTGAAAATTCATTTGTGAGTGTAGAAAATGAATTGTCAACGCGTTAGGGGATTGATCGAACTAAATAGGTTCTTCTTATTATTGCTCGAGAGAAAACTCGTTTCATTTTTCCACGAGTGGCGGCATTACTCGAGTCATAATACTTTTCATCTTCACGGGCAGTCTGTAATACGTAGCGCAAGAAAAGACGGGGGAGAAAATAAGGATCGCCATTGTACCTGTTTCCTCCTTTTGCGGCTCGACGAACCGTGCGCGCTTGTGTACATGCATCGAGATGGACCCGTCTCCATGTACTCGTGGCATTGTACGTCTTTAATGCTTGATTCCATTACGTACGAGGCTTTATGTCGTTTTAAGCCAGACGATAGAACGTCGAATCTCTGCGACCGAGAGGCGCAAAATTTCATGAAAGCCCGGACCAACTTTCCTATCAATTCTTAAACGCGTTTGTGTAATCGGTTCTATTATTTGAAAGCGAGCGATCGAAAATTCTTATCTTTGACGACCGAGAGCTGCTCGTCCTGCAATTATCCCGTTTTTAATTATTGCTCATCCGCTGTGAGAAACTGTCGACGGCTAATCTCTCTATTAATTAAGTGGGTCCAGACATATTTGATTCGACGATGGAAGCACCGAATGATGAAATAATAAAAATAAGATGTTCCAGCTATTTGAAAAGAATTTTCGGAACTCTAATTCCAACAATAAATAATTGTATTCGAGCTTTTGAATTTGATGTTTAATTTCCTGGTGGAAACGATGAAAATATCAGCTGCCACATTTATGCTGTTTCGATATTATTTTCAAAGACTGTATACTTTTTCTACGATCAGTATAAAAATAAAAGCAAGACTAATTTTACTTCTCACATTTGTAGATGTTAGAAATGAGGACTCGCAGTATAGTTACGATTGAATGATTCAAGTGCTGTGGGTATACCTTCTTTAGGTCATCCTATAATATTCGACTTTGTTGGCGTTTTGCATGTAATCAGTATCAAGGATTCGTCTGTATTTAATAGTGTTCAACGAACACTGGCAGAGCTGAATATGCGATAATGTATTCCGTTTCGGCCGAGCTTCGATAATTATTCCGGAAGTTTTTACTTTATTTGGCAGAGGGAGATGCGAATAAATTATTTCCGTGCCTGGAGGGCACTTTTGTTACGGACTTGCAACGATTGTTACTTTCATTCGGCATCTCTTCTTGCCTCAATAACGCTCACCTTCGACTATTGCATTCATTTCGTCTTTAACCTGCAAAAAAAGAGCTCGATCTACTTTCATTGAAAAGATTTTATCTCTGCAGGTATCGCATAACTTCGTGCTAGTTAACTAAAAATGTTTGCATTAGAAATGTGTTCGTTATTTGTCAAACGAAAGGGCTTCGAATTAATTTTTGCGTCCAATATAATATAGAAAAGATTTTTACGATTTTTGTTTGACACTTTTATTGCAATTTTTATATGCAATTAGATAGAAAGGAATTTGAAAGCATTGTAATTTAACCACTCAAGTTCTAATGTTACTTAATCTTTCACAATCTGAAGTCTAAAGGGATGATTATTAATTCAAATTAATCTAGTAGAAGTACCTTCAGCAATACGTTTGGAAAAAATGGATGAATATCAATTAAGAAATTAATTTGGCAGCTATTTCTTTGCCAAATAAATCTGCTAACGTTACGTATGATAATATAATAATATTACAACGAGTCGTATAATAATGTTTACTTTCAGGAGCTACTTGAAATGCGATCTCCTCCGAGAGCCTCGTATCATTTCTGCGGTAATAAAATATTCAGACATATAATCACCATAAGTAAGAAAACCAATCCCGCCGAGAGTAGCAGACATTTAAGAATTGTCTCCGTAGGACTTAGATGATTGGACTGCGTCGTATCGAAGAGCATTCATTATGCCCGAACTCGGTTTTAATCTATATGCAAAATTGCTCCTCGCCGTTCAAGAAGAACGAACGATCAATGTTGGTAATTGTCTCTAATGCAGCCGGGGCGAATGATAAACGCACTCGTGGAACAAACGAGAAATTTACAAGTCCATTCCGAATGGTTACGTTAAACCCGCGACGGTAATCCGAGAAATCCGAATATCAAATATACCGTCAAATCGCTGATGCGACATAAAAGACCTCCATTTGTGTCATCGGACGAAGGCGAACTGGCTCAATTAATTTTTTCCAAATTCCGTAGAAAAGTTCAAATTTTATACTCAAAATCACCAGGGTAGTCTGCAAGGAATTAATTTCAAGCAAAGACCTAGTATGCTGAAATTTCGCTCGCATATTTACGTATACCTGAATTGGCAGTACAAATTTTTATGAAACATTTCGCAGAAGAAATTCTTTTTGTAAAAGAAATAAATATCTAAATATATCTAAATATCTTTCAAATACTTGGAGCTACTTCCTTAAATACTTGTCAGCATTAAAATAATAAAATTTTTACGGATGATAAATTTCAGATTTCTGAGTTCGATCGTTTTCTTGCTGTAATTCCTGAACATTGTTGAAGATTTTTAGAACAAAAGACAGTCAGAGTAATTAAGGGTCGCACGTTTTCTGCATTCCCTTTTCTGTATGCAAATACAAATATGAATATTCTAGTTTAGCGAGCGACCGTGCGACGAAATATTTTGAGTTTTAAGAGGCAGCGGTTCGCACTGTCAAACTTCGATTGTTGTCCAGCTGCGCGGCTCATGACCGCAGACATACCGCTTTTACAGCGTGACATATTGCCGTGATGTGTTTCACCATGCAGTAACGTACTCCGAGATCTGGGAACGTTCGTTTGCATAGGAAAGCTTTTTGCAGTAGATCCCGAAGAACATTTTTCAGCAAGCGCGAGACGAACAAGAAATTCTCACGCTATCGTCGACTCGTACTACTTACGTTCGAAAGGCGACACGCAACAAGCGTTTCAATCCTTTCTACCCGTCCTGCTGAACGGTTCTGCGCGAGAATCTGCGGAATTGAATTCTGTACAGAAAATATTTACACTGATAATTTGAAAATTTAATCGACCGAAAGTTATCGTTCGATTAACCATGGAAATTGAGCTGTAATTAAATTATACTCTGTGTAAACTGTTAACTTTAATATTCATTGCTAGACTGCAGATTTTATGCACCGACGACGAAAATGGAAGGAACACAAAACGGAAAAAAGATTGGAAGAATTTCAAAGTTATTTTTAACACACTGGGTCTACTAAGACCCTCCAGTTTGTTGCAGTTGAGGTAGAACATTTTTATTTCGCATAAATTTCCGCGGTTATTCCTTATTTTCTGGACTTGGAGATAGTTAGGGAATGATTATCGGCTAAAATTAATATTTTGAGTTGTCAAGTGAATTGTTAAGATACGTTGTAATAAAACAACTCCAAAATGGTAACAGCGAGCCTACGATGGGAACACCCATCCAATGTTGTCCCAGCTGTGACAAATAAGAAGAAAGGGTATCGAAACATCTGTCAATTCCATTTTACGTTACAACAAT
Organism: Halictus quadricinctus; assembly: GCA_028454245.1. Classification (NCBI taxonomy): domain Eukaryota; kingdom Metazoa; phylum Arthropoda; class Insecta; order Hymenoptera; family Halictidae; genus Halictus; species Halictus quadricinctus. The sequence goes on from CM052118.1 coordinate 16,560,287, forward strand.
CTTCAAAAAGCAGAATCTAGAAATAGTAATTAGGAAGTAGACGATTCGGTACATGTTCAATATAGGTCTCTTTTGAAAATTTTTAAGGGACCCCCCTTAAAATGGTTAGAATCTCAAGAAAAAAAAAATAGTAGAAGAAGAATTGATGTTTATTGAAGATGAAATAGGCGAGATAATCTTTAATGAAGCTTTTATTTACAACACATTTAATGACCAAGAAACCTCGATCCAGTTCTTGGCTAAAATAAAATTAATAAATAATAGGATGCTACGTGACAGTTGTGCAGATGGCACAGAAATGTCACTTCAAAGAAAAAAAGGAAAATGTGATGGTTTTATGTGGCGTTGCACTTCAGGATGTTCTTCATTTAAATCCATAAGACATGGATCTTTCTTTAATTCATTTAGACTAAGCTTTAAAGACATCTTTATCATCATGTATAAGTATTTTAAAAAAGCCAACTTTATCGATATAGCTTTTGAGCTTAATATTAGTAGAACAACTATAATGAGCTACACTGAAAGAATAAGAGAAGTCATTGTAGAAGAGGTTGAATCTAATAATGAAAGACTTGGGGGATACAATGAAAATGGTCGTCCAAAAATTGATGAAAGTTTCTTTTTCAAATCAAAATACAATCGTGGAAGACGTACACAGGGACAGTGGTATGTCGGTGGGATAGAGCGTGGCAGTAAACGGGCTTTCTTGGTGCCTGTTACAAATCGTAACACTGAAACAATGGTTAGGGTAACAGGTACGATTATAATTACAGATCAGTGGCGGGCATATGAGGCGGCAATGAGGGAAATGCCTGTCTTTCTTTACACACCTTACTGTTAATCATTCTATTAATTTCGTAAACCCGTCCGATAGAAGTATTCACACCCAGGGTATTGAAGGTTTCTGGTCTCTTTCGAAACGCTGTATCCGTGAGAGGCACGGAATAAACCAGAATCAACATGTCGAATATCTTCTGCAATTTCTTTGGGAGTATAAAATCGATAGATTTAAACGTTATAATATGTTTCTAAAACTTATAAGAATAAACACTTAAAATTAAATTTTATTTTTACACCTTCCAAAAATTTTCAAAAGAGACCTATTTTGAACATGTACCGACGATTCTTGGATGCAGCCGACGCGTAAGTAGCTGCAGCCAGTAGCAAATTAGCGAAAGTGACTCGAGTTTCCAAGTTTCTAGCGTCACAGACTCCGGTTCCTCGGCTCCTCGTGCACGCGTACGTCTCGACGTTCGCCAATCACTTTCGAGCATACCGGTCATACTATACCTGCAGTAGTACCGCCGGTGGCATAACGGCCAGGCCAACCAATAAATCCGCAGCGGCCAGGCTGGACACGAAACAATTAGTAACGGACCTTAGGCGCCTAGTTGTTATCACAGCGGCAATTACCAGGGTGTTGCCCACCTACGACACAAAAGAAAACACGCGTGACAGTGACCCGAGAATTAATCGTGACCGGGATAGGTCAAGATTAATCTCCCGGGCTCCATCGCCGTTAACCTCCCAGGTATAAAATGCGACCCATGTCCGGACCCGGCGCGGACGAATCTACATGGAAAAGTAAGTCGCAAAATTACACCTCGTTCGCGAGCAAATCGAATTCGAAAATTCGTCGTGCACGCCCCCTGCTGAATACCGAATCGTCCAACCATGATTCTACTTACCAGCGACCTGTCCAATTATTGAACACCTCAGTGCACAGGGTGTCCAGAAATTGTACGCGAAAAATTAACCTTGACCTTGAGCTACTTGGTCGAAAGGTCAACAATGCCTTCTTTTTTTATTGCATCGTATTCTACTGGTCAGAATTATTTTTTTTATTTTCAAACCGAATTTATTTATATTATATTTTCGGTATATTTGCCAAGAAATTTCTTGCTTACATAAGATAAGCAGTACATACGTAATTGTGATAAAATACATTTTTCAATATTAGTATCAGTCTGATAACTGTCTTTTCAAGAGGATTTTAAATAAAACACGTAAAATAATAGGAAGTTGTTGGAAACAAAATAGAAGAGAAACGAAGAAAGCACAGAAGGATTAATATTAAGACTATCCCCAGTAATAATGCAAAAATCTACCGTCTCGGTCGCATACTTGCGAGTTGGAGATAGACTATGCAGCATCGCAACATCCGACAAGCGAAACAAAGAAATAATTTGCGAGGACTGGGCGACGTTGTCGAAGACGTTGCATGCAAAGAAACGTGGAATAAGAAACTGTCAGATGCAGAAGCACGGGGGGGGGGGGGACCTGCAGCGACGAAATGACCGGAACGTGGAGGGCGCTGAGAAATTCGCATGATACACCGGATACCGGAAATTCAAGTGGTAGAATTAAAAATATTTGTCGGAGGGAAAGAAATTAAAAATCCACCGTTCCGTCGTGAAATGGGAAATGTAAAAATTCTTGATTCTCGATCAAACGGAAAATGACAACGGCGACTCTTCTTGTGCAAGGACGGTTTCGTGGGTTGGTAATATTTTTTGGACACCGCGGCTTAAACGTCTGTATTCCAATTTAATTCTCTGGCGCGGGCAAGAAGAACAAGACACGGGGAAACGGGTCTCGGTTAAATGAAATTCCTTCAAGAATATTTCCCGGTGTTTCATAATATGCCTTCAACAATCCCGTGTTGCTCGCGAATAAAAACACTGTCAGAAATAATATCGAGTCGGTGCGGTTCGACGGAAATCGGAGCGAAATCTCGAAGGAATCACTGGGACGATCATTTTAATAAATACTGGCTTCCCGTTCGGAGCGTCGAAACATTGATTTTACTACTGATCTTCAATTTTCTACACAAACATTTTTCCACAATAATCCGGCAGTTTCTGTGTGAAAAAATCGTCTGAAATCGACAGCTCCGAACGGGAAAGAAAAATGCAATTCGTTCAAATGGTTCGGCCGGTTGCTTACTATAGTGACGATGATCAGCATGGTGAATAGTCCAGCCAGAACAAGGTCTGTCCAATTCGGTAGATAATATTCCATCCGCGTGTCCCGGTTGTCCGTCGACACCGTGCGATTCCACTGATAAATGTCCCCATAGTAATTGCCCGTTTGATTTGCCATGGTGCTTATCCCCGGTCCATTGACGATGACTTCTGCTCACCAATTTCCGCATTTCCGAACATCATGGAGCTTCCTGAAAGACAAATCATCTGGAATGATTCCCGAGCGACGAATCGCGAGGAGCGTAGGTTTGCCACGAGGGCTGTCGCTTCGGCCAAATGCTCCTTTCATGTCGAGCGGCTCCATTGACAATGCGAATGCGAACTACCAGGACTTCAGGCGCCGGGTGAAACCACTGTGCGATATCCACCACAGATAAGGATCGAAAAAGCTGAACTTTTTCCTCTTACTCTAAGCTTTGCGATTTTTAATACGACCCCTTGAAATATTACAATTCTTTTATATGTAAAATTATTTTTCCTTAAAAAATCAATACGTACATCCCATTCTATGCTATTTAAGCAGTATTTGTTGAAAAATTTAGGTATCTTCAGCTATAAGGATGTGACAGCCACTTTTCCAAAGCCATTTCTGCAAAAACTGAGTTCAGAAAATGTCTGTGGCAACAGATATTTAGTATTTCCATGGGCTTTGTAATTACTAGACTGCGGATCTTTATGCAAAATAAAAAATATTTGCATTGATTGCAGGATACAGGAGCGAAATAAAAATTTCTTACTTCTTTTAATTATTTTAGTAAGCTGAAACCAATACGCTGGTGCCCTTAAATCTTTTTAATATGTCCACTGCTTTAAATTGTGCTTACTCATTTTTCTCATAAATGCATGAAAACCGTAATCTAGTAATTACACATTATACTGGACGAAGTGTCCTCGCCGTATCCGATTTGGAAAAAATCTATTTTTCAAAAGCAGCTATTTGAACTCGAATATATCGGTTATTTATCTAAATTTTCAGCTTCTGTTGTTCGTAAAAAATACATGAATAGAAAATCCGTTTCGTCGAGAACTACGTAACAGTGTCAAGAATGTTACTGCAAAATTTTACACGAATCGTTCCACTAGTCTTTCAAATTTTTTCGCTACCAATTTCGAAAACTTCATTTCGTGAAAAATGCGTTTCAACATTCAATCATCTGCTACCACCGTGCAACACGACTGCACTTTGGGAGCTATAAATCCAGCAGTTTCGCGAAATTCCAAATAAAACTGAAAGAGTATTCCAGAAGGACTAATAAAACACAATTTCCAAAAATCTGTCCACAGCTGTCCTCGCGGAAACTAGTTGCAGACGTTTAAAAAAAAATCCAACATGCATTTCATATAATTCATAGTTGAACGCGTTTATCTCGAATCCACTCTTTTCGAAACTGTTGCCACGATGTCTCAATTTTTAAACTCAACACAAAGTGTTTCTTATCTTGCTGGGGGTGAGAAAATATTTTACAAATCAGTAATTTCAGTTCGAAATGCTACCATCTTGTAAATAATCAAGATCTGAAGTAACAATCAAGAAGTAAATAATCTAGAAGGACGGAAGTCGTG
>CM052118.1:16564933-16603551 GCA_028454245.1 Halictus quadricinctus
GCTCGAAACATTGCGCGGTTTTGGCAGAATTTTATATGAAATATTTAATGTCGAATAAAGCCAAATTGAGTTAAAACAACGTGGGAGATCCGTGAATATCGTGGATTCGCGGGGAAAAAATTGTTCGAGCTCTATGGAAGCGTCAGAACTTGCAAAAATTTGAAGAAAAAATCTGCCCGCGCTATCCCTCTTGATTTCCGGTGTAAAAAGGTTTCCAAAAAACGAGACTGCCCTGAATATTCATTCTTTCGACGCTGTCGCATCAATTTATTGCTTCGCGATGAAAATCTATGCGAAAATACTGATGCTTCGAAATCGTTCGTACAGGACAACGTAATTGCATAAAAGATACTGTAATGTATGAACATCCATTTCTGCTTTATACTTGAAACCAACAAATTATCATTTGTAACGTGACATTTTCAAGAAATGCATCTCGCAGCGCTGACAGAAAGAGATCGATCATTTTACAGTATGTAAAAATAGTGCATGAATGCACCGGGTTAATTTTAATTGCAAAATTGCTGCTTTTCAATGGGAATTTATTAGAAAATTTGTTCTGTGAAGAAGGGATCTATAACGAAGAGGGTTGACGTTATGGTTACTAGCGGAGGCAGCAGCGAAGGCTCGTAACAAGTAGTAACGATCAGGCTATGATCAGACGCGCCTGATTCGGGGGAAATTACACTGAATAGCGCGGGCACCGCTCTGGTTCACTTGATTCGCGTTTGCGTGCACACAAAGGCACGAGAGGAACTCCGCAGACTGCTTTTGTTGTGATTGACGGAACGGCGACGACTAAATTGCGGCCGTTTATGCGCTTAAACAGTCTCGACATTTTCAAACAAACTGCACGAGACGCGCAAACACCACGGCTAACGAAATTAAAGCGATTCTTGGCCGGAAAGTACCATAACTTCATTACTGGACTGCGGTTTTCCTTGTAGCAAAGGTGAGTCAGTAGCGTTTAAAACAATATCAGAATTTTATACATTTGTGACAATCGTGATTAGGTAAAAACATTATAAAAGAACCACACTATTTTTGACTTATTAAACTTATTGATAGAAGAAATTTTCCCTCTTAAAATTGACCAAGACATATTTTTATTTCCAACTTATTAAAATTATTAAGGAGAGATAGAAGTTTCTGTAAATGAATTTTCTTCTTCAATCCTTTCGATCAGTTAAAAATTTTATGTACATATCTACTCTTAAATTCTTTTAAATTTCGCCTACCTGTTTTTGTCACAAATGCATGAAATCTGTTGTCTATTCGTGACAAACAAGTCGGAGAGTCAACCTTTTTCGTAAAAAAAGTAAAAAATGTTGTAACTTCGACACAATGCCTTGCTAATTTTGAGCAATTCGATCTTTCGTTCCGCCTGCATTCTCGCGAGCGGCGGAGAAACAGCGTGCGAAACGAACCGTGTGTGCAGCATTCAAATTCCGCGCAAGTTGTTCAGCTTTATTCACAGTTGTCACTTCTGTTATCAAATTCGTTGTCCGTTCTCGCGTCCCATTTTTCGCCCGGAAATCATAAACTACGACACTCCAATTCTTTCCGAGAAATCCGTCGGATGTTGTAAACGGAGAATCGGAGAAACAGGGGGCGAGAGAGAGAGAGAGAGAGAGAGAGAGAAATATTTGCCACAGCCGTGGGAGATCTTTTTCATTAGAAAGAAACCCGTTCGTTTTTTTATAGGAATCCTTCGAGAGCATCCCATTGGCGCGCGGAACTTTGAACTCTCGCGATCGTAAAGAAACAACAGCACGCGGTACGTTTGCAGCTCGGATAATTTTTTTCTTTTTTTTATTAAAGAAACGAACGCTTGTCGCAAGTATAAAACGTGGAACGCGAACCGGTTCAATCATTCGCGCAACCGGCCGTTCAGAAAATCGTGTGCCACGTTTTGCATGCAATGTTTGCGCAATAATTTTTTCTCTCTTATTTTTGGACGAAACAAAAGCCGTCTGAAAAATCAAAGCATCCTTGCGCGGAACCGGTTCACGGAATCTGAAACGTTTGTTACATACCGTCCAAACGAATTAATTAACCCGCTTTGTCTGGCGACTGAATTCCGAGGGATCAGTCGCATCGACGGAGAACGAAATAATTTGTATCGCTTCAGAATCAATGTCAGGTGGCTGTTGTCTGTGTTCATGATAGCAAGTTAAAAATAATCTGCCGTACAAAATCCATCAAGCCGGTCCAGAAGTTGACTGTGGAATTTATGCGTTTATAGTAAAAGCGACTACAGCGAAAACACTGCACTATTTTATCGACTTATTAAAATAAATGTATTATTTGTCACTCATTAATAGACTGTGAATTTCTCTGCAAAATTGTTTGCATCAATTGCAAGATACTGGAAACCAAATGGACGTTCGTTTCCGCCACTGATAATTTTAATAGATAGTCCTCGCACTGTTTTTCGCCAACTCGTTACCGCTGTAAATGCCCAAAATCCGCAGTCTGCTAATTAAAATTGCTGAGAGAGGGAATAAATTTGTATGTTACATAGAAATCCGCGGTCACAACAGTCACGGTTCCTGGTTCTTCGAGGTCTCTCAAATTTACTTTCGCTTTGGGCTGGTGAAACGCGTGGAGGCCACGGCACGAAGAGGCTGATAACCAGCTCGGCAGCGAGTGGCGCGGAGATAACAACAAAGTGGCAGGATACCATTCGAAATTAAAACTTCCCGTCGCGGGGGTTGCTTCGTACAAGTGACGGCGACCTACTTGAAGAGTCTGTGTCCCTCGTCGGAGAGGGATCGTTACACAGAAGATCAGAATGCGGAGCGGCATTGTGAGCGGAGCATCTGAAACCTCTGAAACGGGAACGACAAGGTGGTGAGACGGACGTGCATCATCGCCAAGGTGAAATATTTTCCTGTGTCAGAATAGCGAGCACCGAAAACGGCTGTCTCCCCGACGCGCATCGAACCGGCCACGATTAATTAGAATTCGTTCGATCGAGCGAACAATGAAGCGGCCGCAGCGAGCGCTACTTCTCGTAATAAACACTATACGGAGGACAGAATCCCGAGCATAATTAAGCCCGACATTTCAGAGTACTCTTTCCTTGATTGCCGCTGCTGGCACGGGACGGAGGCTCGCTGGCCGCCATTTCCCGTGGTAGCCTACATACGGTTTATTTTGGAGAGGCACGGAAAAGAAAGAGCGCCTCGTTCCTTTTTCTGTTGTTATCGACGTCGTGCCTATATACAAAGGGTCCGATGAAAAATGCATAAAATTCGATACCCATTCCGGAAATGGAATTTCGGAATATTCTGCCGTGCCACGTCGCGCGGATATCAACGACACGTACTCGGCTCTCCCACCTGGAGAGCCAAGATCGCAAATTCTGGAACCGGGGCAGCAGGTGGTGCGCAGGGAGCTCTAGAATATTGGCCAGCCCTCGCCACCTGCGAAACAGAATAATACAACCACTCCCAGAATTAAATACCCGAGACTTATTGCCTACTTCATCTCCGGAGATTAACCGCCCGAAAACGGCCAGAACGTCGTTCAACCCAGTCCCTCCGGCCCTGCCGTTTCACACTTGTCTTGGAAAGCACGTTAGCGATCTATAAACGTGTATAATGTTCAATAAGAATTAACCCTACTCTTCTTTTACACGGTAGACGTGTATCTTGGAAAACCATGTTAAAAAACTGTGCAGAAGAGTAATGAAAACTTAATTGTGTAAGTCCTGAGACGGGGGATCCAGAAAGTATTTGAACATGAAATGTTCAAGACCTTTTTTGGTTCTTATGAAAAAGAAATCCACCAGTTTGTAAACAGTGGGAGACAATGTAATCGAAAACTGTTATTTGAAAATGTAACCCCCTGCGTTTTACTTTCAATATTTCTTTGTGGTCAGTGCTACTTTTATTGGAGCTAACACAAATAGTTAATAATTTGATGTGACTCTTAAATAATTCGAATTTTGTATTTAGTGATATTAGGTTTTATATTGAAATGTAAATGTAAAAGGTAGGAATGTTTTTTCCTAGTTTGTAATGTTTAAGGAATGTTGTGTTAATTCGTATTATTTAAGGGATTAAAAGAGAAAGAACGTAGTAATTTTTATATAATTTTACTGAAACGAACGGCGCACAATTTCAAATTCACATCTATCCAACAGCGCCGCGTAAATTACACTACTACCCGTACTTTCTAATTAACTACAACTTCGCTAATTCCATATCCATTAAAGTTCAAATGTGTTAATAAATTCCGTAAAGACATTCCCAACGATTTCGTAAGTCATACAAGTTTCCTCTCTTGGCAAATGGTTCAGATGTTCAGAAATATGGTAATTGGCAAGTGAAATGTTAAAGGGCATGACAGACGTGGCAAAGTTTTATACTGCAAGCTATTCAGCCTTTTAACTGTTATTCGGGAAACAAGCTGTCGAGTATTATCATGAGGCGAAGTTCTTTGAACTTCTGTAACGCAGTGTAAAAAATATCTCTTACATTCTATCTGACTCGTTTTAAAGTCCCTACTCTCATATTCTTAGTTTCCTCAAAGACTCCTTATCATAAAACAGAAAGGAACAAAGTCACTTTACTTCTTTAAAAATTTTATCTTTGGAAGTACGAACAATTCCACGAAGTTTAACCAATTTTTTTCCAGAATCATAAATCACAATAAACATGACTTCACGAAGGAAAGTTTCCCCTTTGCAACGATCTCTGAAAAGTTGATCTACCATTTTTTGTTACCGTTTTATAGTGCACTGTTGTTAAGAGATACACTGTCGCATCAGTTTCAGGTTATACTACTGAATTAGAAACGCCCTGTGCATCGAGCACGCATTGCACCTGGTAAACAGGCATAACTCTTTTCCCAATAAAGCTTATCGGTCGGGATTAGTATAATTGAGGTGGGTACAGCTGTGATCAGCTGATTAAGCAAGCACGTTTTGATCAAACAGAGAAATAAATACGTAAAGTTCGTTCGAAAGGAAGATAAAATACTGAAACAGAAAAATGCAGATTGAACAGGAAACGAGGATTAAATATGAAAATAGAGAAACGTAAATTAGACTGTGGTTGTTTAATGTGCCCACAGATGCAACAATTTATTTTTCTCGTGTCGCGAGATAGTCGGACGCGTGTAACAAACTGATGCATAAAAAATAAGATACCTCATTCCTCGATGCCGTAAATCACAGCGTGAAAAATGCTCGCGTAACCGTTCCGATGGCAAAACGCTGAGATCATCGTGCGATGATCGTCGAGCGGAACACGCGAATTGACAGAATACAGCCACTTTGATTATCATTCGACGATTTAAATTGCGCCTGGAGCACGCCTAGAATCTCTCGGCAGAGAAAGTCGCCTATAGTTTGGCGGCCCGAATTTAATACTGTTTGTAGCAGATTGTTGCCCGAGATGTCAGTAAATTTAGCCAACGTTTATTGCATCACCAACAAAATCGATACCGTCGCCGTTATTGTATCCCATTCATCATGGTATTATTACGCGGTCTACCAGCGTGTTTAGAGATAAATACAATATTCTATCGATCACGCCGCGTCCCTTGTTTCGGGTGAAGTATTATCAATAATATTGTAACCAGGCCGCGGATTTAGGGCGATTTGCGATCACCAGGAGACTTCTATCCCGTTACCAAAAATGAATGCATCAAAACCGCGGTATAATTACCACGATGCTACACAGTGACTCCGGTAATTGTTCAAACACCCTTTACAGGATAAAAAATGTTTTCCAAAAGTCGGCCAAACAGCTTCTTCCGCGAAGCTAGAATTAATTTGGTAGACATCTATAGGGTGTAATTAAACGCGGTCACAAGAAAATAGTAGCTCTACACGATCTATGTCACTTAGATCAAGACTGTAGTGAGTTTTTGATGCACGATTAAAAATCCATTAAAAATCCTTAGCCATGGACTTAAAAAAATTACAAAATAATCGTACATAACGTGTTAAAATTTACCGTTACAATTACTTTTCCGATACTCTTGCACTTCACCGATCATAAGCAACATACTCGATCTCAATCTAAAAGAATTTTTAAGTCCGTAGAAATAGTTCCATCGTCCAAATAAGGGCAGTCAGCCTGTTAAAGGACAACGATGGCATAATTTAGGTTACGAGGGGCTAAGCGCTGAATTAAACATTTGTTATTCAACTATGGGGACCAAGTATCGCCCCAAGCGACCATCACCGTCGGTCTACGCTACTTTCGCAGACACTATATAGTCTTTTATAATTTCCTACCTTAACGTAGGAACCTTCAACGTTCCGGACTTTGCCGCTTCGAACATTAACGAAACAAGATATTAATCTCTCCCACACCTTCCAGTTGCAAATGTGATCAGCGAATGATTTCATTTCGCGTGGCCGACGTTGTAGCCGCGAAATTTCAATTTACAGTCGCGTGTACAATTAGCATGCGAAGTAATATGAAATCGGTTCGATATTCGGTTTCCTAATCGGGATAAAATGTTGATCAGCAGCGACAGGCATGAAGGATTTACATGCTAATGCAATTACTATCAATTCGCGTCCCTCGATCCCAATTTTCGCGCCATTTTGTTCGTTTTGAGGGAATGTTACTGGTTGTTCGAAATAAATATTCATACACACAAGGTGGGAAGGTGGTTAGTTCTTCATCGATCACTTTCCTGGAGACCTGCATCATCTTAAAATTCCATCGAGAATCATTTGAAAATTCATTTTAGCCAGTTCGTAAAATTAAGTGGGATGGAAATGAGGATCCGCATGAGCTGGGACGATATAAAAATAACTCTGTACTAATTTCTTTATGATCCGGACGTAAGGAGAGCGCGATCGAAGGCAGTCTGCTCATAAAATATTAACGTCGCCCACTCCGTTCCACGGCCGGACCGAACGAGAAACTGTATTCTTATTTTTGTGGCAACGCAACGGTTGGCAGTCGGCCATTTCTTACATCGACGAGACTCAACATGGCTGCCAGCCGTCGACTGACGATGGCTCTGTTTGATCTCGTTCGCCTCGCAAACCTTCACTTCAGCCCAAAACCTATCGCGAGTCCTTCGGAGGCACGAGATCATTGTACGTGTCGCTGTACTTACATTCTGCCAGTTTCGCTGAAAAGGTACAGGGGACATGCTTGGACAATAAAAATACTTTCATAGAAATGCTGAAACTACCGAACAATAAAAGTAATCTGTTCTTTATCTCCTGTGGGAACAGCAGTTTAATTGTTCCCGAGATTTTCTTTCACTTTTATTATATGTGCACCAGTGGAACTTTTTAAAATGATTTTCCACAAAAGTTATAGCTCCAATTACAGCGGATCGTTTCAAGTTGTGAAACGGAAGTTTTTACATCTGACCCTTCCGGTAGTTCCAGTGTCAATTAAATTCTTTTAGGGATAGAACTATTCGAGATACCGATAAAATTATAACGAGTTATTCTTAGGAACAACTGATACATGTGTCGAGTTTCAAAGTGCAGTGTATGCAGGAAATGCATAGACCCTGCAGTCCAGTTATTATCCTGCGTTATTTGCCTACGCGTGTATCCGCATGTGCTTAGCAGATCAAAGCACCGAGTACCATTTTGTAGACACTAAGCACCGGATATGAAATTTATTTATATAGACATTAATGTTATGTACTCGGAGATAATAGATTTAGCAGCGACGGTTGCAGATCCAGCGCGCTACGCACGATGCAATTCAAGACTCCGGCATTAACAGGTGTCGAACGCACACAATGCATGCATATGTACTTCGAATTCTAACGATAAGCACCTTCATGCTAAAGGCAGAAATTTACATATCCAATATCGATAGTGGACGTGTGTTGCGTCGAACAATGCTGTGTTACAGATCGGACATAAAGCTAGATTAAATCGAAAATGCAACGGTATTTAAATCCGCAGTCTGTCGAAATTTTATTCACTATAACAATAAGCTGTATTGTTTAGAAATGGAATTCCAAAAATCGTATTGAATTTAATCTACTTCGGTCAGTTGCACGTTAATTAAATATTACGTTTCGATTTGTATTCGTTCTCCAAATAATATCACTAGACTTTTATGCACAATCTAAATTAGGTCTGGGCAACTGGTGGCTCGCGAGCCGTATGCGAGTTTTCCCCCCACTCCTGAGACCCCCCACCATGATCCATAGATTCTGGGAGAAGGGGGCGGGGAACTAGGAACCCATATAAAGGTAGGGTAATATGAAGTGGCCAGTGGTGGGGGAACCTGGACACCGGTAGTGGGGGTAGTGAAGCGACAGCGGGGAAGAAGTTGTCCAGGCCTGGAAAATTGCACATTTAAAAGAATTTCTGAAAAGCAAATTTTGGTATTTTCCCTACCATTCCAAGCAGTTTCCAAGCAGTGAATTTTTTTCAAAATTTATTTTCTACGTCGCGTGGTAAACTAATTGTTCCAACTTCTAAGAGAGATCCAAGTGGTTTGGTGCACTTTTAACAAAGGTATTCTCTTTCGAGGAGTGTATGGATGTTCTCGTGAGTTACCGTGTGTGTTGGTGACTTTTTTGAGGAGGTTTCTCGAGTTTCGGCGGGGAAGAAAAATTTCTTAAGCGATGCAGGATTAATGGCAACTTTCCCTTGATTTTCAACAAGGTCGCAACACGCTGTTAAATCGTCTGGCATTTCTGCATGTGGCCAGGCCGCGTGGGCGACCTCGACACGCGGATAACTACGGACACCGCGGCTCCTATCTAACCGGCCGTGAATCCACGTGTCCGTCCGGTGCATACAAATGCACCGATGCACTGTACGATATTTCAGCAATCCAGTCGGACTAAACTCGATAATGATCCAGACTCCAGAAAATCGCGTTACAAATCGACGCGGGAATATCCACTTCATTAACTCGTTCCTTCCCTGCGGGTTAAAAACGTTCAATTTTATAGTAATTCGTTTTATGCAAAGAGAATGGTACACGACGTGAATTGTAAAACAGTGGAAATGTCGGACGAGTACCATTGCATTGCCCTCGACTGAATAAAGTTATCACGAGAAAGATTGAATGTCTATGCAGCTCCTGTTTCTCGCGACTGACATGTCGGATGTTAAATTTCTGCGTTGTTTAAAAATATCTTACAATGTTCTGCCTGTGCTCGTTTTAACAAACGAATTCTCTGCTTTCACATCCCCAAACTCAGTTTTTCAAAGACATTCCTTAGAAAATGGAGTCGGACACTTTTCTTTCGAAATCTTTCAGATTCACATGAGCTTACAGAGTTTAAACAATTTTCTTGCACGTCCATTTTGACGTGTCTTTTCAAAGAGAAGTCTCATGTTTGCAATGACCTCTTAAAGGTTGACCAGCGATTTTTTCCGTGGTTTTATTGTACTTTAAACAGTGTGTTTCCAGTTATAATTCGCCGTAGAGATTCCACGTTAATTATCACAGAGATTTCAACGAGTAAGATTATTGAAAGTGCAACTAATAATTTGTTTCTTCGTGCACAAATGTGAAAATAATTGGCGAGGCATATGTTGGGGTTTGTATAGAACGAAAACCAGCGATAATGAACATTTCTTCGGCGCGGTGCAATTTTATCTCGGTGGATTGTTAAAATAATACAGCGAGCGCCGCTACAATACGTTGTCTCTTCGCGCCGATGGATCGTCGGGCTTTTTCCGTTGCACGGTTGTCAGAACTGTGGCGAGGCCGCGGGCCGGATGATCGATTCGGTTTTAATCGATCGATCTTCCCTTCACCGGACACTATTTTTTTCGGCTCGCTTTATCCTCTTACCCCTGGATCCTGCTCTGTTTGTGTAATCGGTTTTGAGAACGCACACAGTAGCTGAAAACTTGTTCCGAAGCATTGTTTTCTATCTTCTGACAGTCGCCGGCAAACTGAACGCTTCACGGAAGAATCTCCGCGATTCGGACGTTCTTTGACACGAACACTTTTTATTTGAACGCTCTATCATACCGACCTTTATTATTCGAACGTTATACGAGCACCGATTACTTAAACATTTCATTACATAAATAATGTATTTACAATTGGAATACTGTACGAAAACATACTCGAACCGTGTTAAATAATATCCAAGATTACTGAAATATTTTTGAGAGGTTACATTCGTTTGCTGCGTTACAGGTCGCTTTTCAAATGTAGCGCGTTTTTATCGACGAATCGTCGATGTCGGGTATTGTCGGGTGTTGTCGGGTGTTGTCGGCTCTCGCCGCCGTCTTTGTTCTTAAGTGATGTGTCTTGCAGATTGCTCTGCCTTCTTCGTTCTTGACTTTGGCGTCGTTACAGAGCGTTATCGTTTCGACATATTTTTGTGAAAGGATCAAAATGTAAAAACACATTGAGTATATTCAGTTATTATGGTGCTAATCAACAGTAGTGATTATGCAAGTTATATTTTATGTTATAATAAATTTCTCTATTCGGTCTGTTTGCGACCATCACCAATGTCCACGCTTTACTTTTTGAACATAACCCAACAATTTTATTAAAGTGTGAATCCTCGTATTAGCGAAGGTTATAATCACCGTTAGATTAAATCGAAGTCAAGAATTAGCTCATGCACTCCGATTGCTGATACAATAAAAAAAATTCTTCGTAGTTACTTTGGCAATATTTGTCGAAGTCATATACACGTTTTACAAAAATATGAAACGATTCCACAAAATGCCAAATGCTATTCATTTCGCGTGATCAGAGTGTTATTGTTGCTCAGATGGATTTAAGTAATCGATTTAAATGCTAAGAGACGCACTATGTCACGGGACACTTTTTGTTCCGTTTGACAGCCGATGTAACCCTGTAAATATGTCAACCTGTATCGGGGACGCTCTGTTTCGAGCGGCAAATATCACCGCAGCATTATGAGCAAACACTTTCTGACATTCTCTGCGTTAGCTGGAATACATTCACGTACACCGAATGTATTGTATCCTTTCTGCATACCCGCGCTATCTAAAAATGTGTATCCTGGGTCGGCAGATAGCGGAATGCGCTATTTGAACACGTTATTGCATTAATTTCACGAAAATTCGCATGATGGGCAACACTTAGATCCACAGGAAATTACACAATACGAGATGTACTGAAGATTATGCGTTTATGATAAAAGTGAGTAACTGTGATTTGAAACTCACTAAAATTGTTAAAGAAAAAAAGATATTCCCAAGTTACTCCTGCTTCTTGCAACAGATGTATAATTGCAAAAAAAAATTATTACAACTACAGTGAAGTCTCGATCTAAGTCCAATTCTGGGGTCCGTGCTGTGACATGGATCGTGTAGGGCGACAGAGCGCGAGTTATTTTGCATGAATATTCTTAGTCTTGTTATTTTGTTAGCATTGAAACCAGCTTAAAAATTGATATTACTCGGAATCTGCACCGGAACATACACACCAAATATAAAAACCCATATGAAAAACACCGCTGTCGTCAGGAAGCATTTAAAAAGCGCATTTAAACAACGAGATGATATCTGCCGCATCGCATTAGCGAAATAAAAATATTTCATTTCGCGCAGCAGATTACGTGCAATTTCGAGCGGCACATTATTCAAATAAAAATGTATAATTTGACGCACGAGGTCAAACGGAACGTGTTTTATTTCTGAAAAGATCGCAGCCGTTTCGAAATAATATTTTACTTTTTCCGGAGAGTCGCTTACGGTTTTCGACGGCGTTTAAAATATAAAACAGTCATGCAAATGACTTTATGAATTTCTATAGCGAAGATTGAAACGCGTGTTATTCCAACCGAGCGGCACAATCGTTCGCGGACATATTTCATCGCGTTTTGAAAACCGAGAGATCCAGGGAAAATCTGGTAGCATGCTGCGACAGAGCAGATCCTCTTGATACAGAGACGGTCAAAGGAAGCTGCAACACAGATTTCGTTCTCGATCGAGAAAATAAAATAGATCCGCGAGACGCGAGGTTCGATGCCGCGCTCAGGCGATCATTGTTCCTCCCGTAGCAACATAAAATCGGTTTTATAACTTTGTTTGATGGTTTCTGGATGAACAGGGTCCGCTCAATCGCGCGACGTGGTCGGATTTTAT
This sequence comes from Halictus quadricinctus, assembly GCA_028454245.1. Taxonomy (NCBI): domain Eukaryota; kingdom Metazoa; phylum Arthropoda; class Insecta; order Hymenoptera; family Halictidae; genus Halictus; species Halictus quadricinctus. The sequence goes on from CM052118.1 coordinate 16,576,980, forward strand.
CTCGGACTCTTGGTTTTCGAAAGACGTTTCAAAATATCCTGTTGGCCACGTTCTAAAACGGGAGTCTGTTAAACTAAAAGTTATTTAAACACGCTCGAACGTTTATAATACTCACTCTGTCTCGATCAAGAAAGTCCGCAGAGTACTTGCTCGTGCAGGAAACGTTCGTGCAACTGTTGCAGTTGTGGTGCAAGGAATTTGCAAATTTCAGATTTCTCGCGTGTTCGGTACACGAGAAGGCAAAAATATTAAAAATTGTTGAAAACTAGTTAAGGCAGCGAGTATGATCCTACGGATTACTTGATTTAGTGTAATTTCGTCTTCAATTTAGTGCAATTTCACAGAGCGGTTCGTTAAAATTTGACATTTCCGGTCCGTGTATTGTTTGACAATTAATATCGGTGTATCGGCGCGGTTTTAATCAGATTTCCATTACGGAGCACACTTAAGTGGCTCGAATCTATTTTTAAACGAACGCGGGACGCGTGATTTACGCGCGCGTGTACGGCCGAGCACTTTATCGTTTCCCTACGTCGCTGAATATGTATACTGCGTCAAAAATTGTTCCCTTCGAACGACAATATTTCAAATGTTCGAACTATATTGTGGCTCTGTTGGCGACGTGTTATCGCGACGGTTAATCTTCACGACATGCATACGAAATCAATTGCAGTTTTCAACAGCGGCACAGTCGGAACGACTAAAATTAATTCCAGAGTAATATCTATTCTCACGGTTGCGCTGCATTTGTGTTACACTGTTCTCCCATCCTCCCTCCTCCCCCCCACACTGAACTGCTAAACGCAATTTTCAAGCCATTCATACATCAAGTTTACGTATAAATCTTGAATACGGCAACTTTTATTTTATCGTACTTTTCGATCACATTTTGATAAACACGAATGTTCCTGCGCCTGACGCATTTAATGAACGACTGTACATTGCTGTGACAAGAATTAATAATTTTATTATCGTGTGCTAGATTGCGGTTTAAAGTTTTTAATTTGTTTCCTTTTCGATTCTCTGTTAGGTGGGTGCAGGAATAATTGCGGTTTTTTTGTTGTTGTCGTTTCTACCTTTGCAAAGCACACAACTCCACTCTATTGATTTGCGCAAATGGGTTTTGCTTCATTGTTTCGTGATGTACATTTAACACTCGAAGCGACAGGTTCGAGTGATGTTATTGAGAGCGTTCAAAATGGTGTAGAAAAACAGAAAGATTGGTTCCAACATTAATCGAGATAGTCTGACAAATTCTCGGGAATGAAGAAGCACTTGAACATGTTCAAAATTGATTGGTTTAACCAAGGAGCGCCTAAATATCTGCGCAATTGAAGATTTTAACCACGAAACAGCTATATATCAACAGAACTGATTATTTTGACCAAGAAGGATTTAAGTATCTCCGAAATTGAACAATTTAAAACCTGTAAAATTTAGCTGACGATAGATTAACGAATTAAATTTCGATCACGATAAAAGTGAACGTATGCTTGCTTAAAGAATGCGTGCGTATTACGTGCTGCACGCGGGCATGGAAATATATTCACGAAGATAAGGCGATCATGATCGTCTCCTGTCATAAAGCAGCGAATGGCTCGGGAATAACCAAGCGATGCGAGAAGAACCATTTGCCGGAAAGCATGACAGAAAATGTGGCGGTATCTTTTATGTATAATATGCAGAATGGTCGTGATATTCTATATGAAAAAATGTCGCCGATGCAGGCTCGGAATTTTCCTTGGGAAGCTGCACGTTCGAACGAAACGAACTTGTAATTAGAAAAATGTCAAAACTTCTCAATAAATAACAGATTTTTACGCGACACGAAAGGGGAGTTGCATAAAAAATAATTTCCTCACTCGATACATTTAATAGACTGTATATAACCAGTACTATTAAATTTGTCCGATGTTTCTCTTATTTTCTGTGTCATCTACTCATTTGTGCCATAAATGCCTAAAATCTGCAGTCCACTGATCAACCACAGTATTAATTTTTCAAGGAAGCATCTGTTCTTAAACATTTTCGCATGTAAAAATATTTCCGAAAATTGTTTTTCAATTGTAGACAATCACCATCAAAGTGCATTGTGCAACAAAAATTTTTGTGCAACAGCGAATCGTGCCTGAATATATTGCAAAATGCACTTCATTCAGAATACAGAAAAATCATCTGCCCTTGAGCGATACGGACGCGAACGACAATGATGAACATGAAGTAGCCATTCACGATACGAGCCCAATCGCTGGAACTCGCGATATACGCTCGAGCAGATAGGACGCACTTATGACAAATCGATAATGCGAATTGGAACGATAACTGTACTGATTAACAAAACAATTCCGTGGATGTTGGTTCGCGCTAGCACAATCGAGACCCACTTACGGCCGTCCTGAATAATTACAACTTCACCGGAGTGGTAGAAAATAGGGGAAGCTAGCCAAACGCGAATTAACATACTGCTTCTCGAATGTCATTTTTACGGATTAATCAAATTAACGCGTCTGCAGCCACCTAGATGCAATTAATACAACCATGCATTGGGTGTAGAAATTAATTCGTAACCCTTTTGTAAATATTCGTTGATTATTTACAAGCAATCAAAATGCATTCTACTTTGGAAAATAATCACCACCACATTCTGTGCATTTAAATAATCAATGAATCTTCAATTTGGCGGATAACAGAATTGAATTTGAAATAAAGTTACTACAGTAAAGTCTTGATCTAAGCCCAATCCGCGGGTCCGTGCTGTGACATAGATCGTGTAGGGCTATTATTTTCTTGTGACCGCGTCGACAACATACGAACAGTTCGATATTCTTTTAGTTACGTCAGAATTCAAGCGTACATTGAATTTTCACGTCTACAACAAATGTGATATTGAGCTCAGCGCTCGTGTTATCGACCTACGTGCGTCGAGTGCGAAATTTTTGCAGTGAACGAGTGGAAACACTGTCCGATGATTTCTCAACAGCTTGGAAATTGGATCTACTTGAACAATTCTCTTTAATAATCATTATATTATAGAATAAGTTCGTGCTTTTATTTTCTAAATTGAAACATGTGGATGATCGATATGACATCGTTTAATGTATCACTGTGACAGGAACTCTGTGTCAGTGAGAGTAAAAAATATTAAAACATAAACAGAAGGAAATATTTTTTCACCTATAAGTTTGATATCTTTAAATGAATATCTTTAAGAAGCGAAACTCGTTAAAAATTAGTTGACTGAGCCTCCACTGACAGTGGTTTCCTTTATAAGCCAACAAGTTTAATCACTTCTGGCATTGACATTTGATAAAAAATGATGCAGTTTCCTTTAGAAATGGCACAGTCATTAAGGAACCTATTATTAGGCTTCCGGTAGGTAAAGTGCTTTTACCTAATTGACCGTTGCATTTTTCACGTTAACGATACTTTCCGATTTTTTTTTTTTTTTTTAAGAAAACCACATCACGCTAAAGGCTTTTAAATTTTCTTATATCATGAATCTCTGAGACAGCAAGCGGCCAATTACTTTTTCCCAGCGCCTGTCATCGATACGGGTCGTTGAGACTGAATTGTTGCCGAGGTGTGAACAAAATTAGAGTAACGTACTCGGCAACGGGGCAAGTAATTTTCTGTGAATTCCCCGAGCATGTGGAACTAAGTCGACGGAATGTAATCAAAGGGTAACAGGATGAAAGAAAAGCATAATTCGTCTTCCTCGGGCTGATGCGATTCACTAATTTTACGCAACGAGAAGCCCCGCTCACCGTCCACGTCCCGTGTAATAAATGGAAGGTTCCGAGGGAGGTATGTCGCAAATTACAGTGGACGTGAACCAACTGAAGGACTTGTAATTATCACTTATCACCGCGGCCGGCTAACATTTAATGAGAACTAGCTGTTTTGATAGTCTATCTTACGGAAAGAACTTCCAATTAGCGTACGAGCAACACCAAGAAAGTTCAAGTCACGTTTCACCGCCCTGTCTTATCCCTATCTTTTGCATGGCGCAATTTCTCTGCCTTCTGATTCGTCGTTCCGCAACAAAATTAACTGAAAAATATATGGAACTGCGATCCCTATCCGCCATAGTGCAATTCCCTTGGCTTTTGATTTGTTGCAGCAAAATTAATTTAAGGTACAATTCCCTTTGCTTTGTTGCTTCGCAGCAAAATTCATTTCAAAATACATACTGTTAACACTATCCTCGATTATCCTAAATTATTCGTATTCTTTTAGTCATAGCATTTGCTATGGACAAATGTCAAGGTTTTCTCAAATTCTTTAGTATTGTATTAGTTCTCGAGCCTAAGACACTTTTTCCACGTGCTGGTCGAGAGCAGCGCTGGCCAAAATTCTTTTAGTTTTTCTCGTATAATTAAAGTCCTCAGGTTTTTTCTTCGCAGTTTGTCCGCAGAAAAACGACCGAGTTCAAACAGAAAAAGGAGAATGAACGCGGACCGACATGAATGCGGCTCTGAGAATGCTACTTGAAAACGAAATGAGTCAACGACAAGCCGTCGAAACTTTCCACGTTCCGAAAAGCACGTCGAGAGACTGATTTAAAGCGATCTGGCCGAGATCGTAGATTTGACGCCGGAAATTAGGAGATTCCAAAAACTTTTATCGAGAAATTGGAAAGTCAATTATCTTCTGATGAGACAGCCTCGCTTCACTGTTCGAGCCTCGATTGTGTCTCTATGAGCCTCTTCTAACGATCTACAATAACTTGTTTACAAACTACGATAATATATAACACAATTATATAAAATATAATTCCCCATTTTTGTCTCTTCGATCAGCGAAAGATCCGGAATCGTGACAACAGTCGACGCACGTTTCTCGAAACATACTCTATAAAAAAAATATATAACTCAAGTAATTTTGATTACTTTTACACAAAAAAAAATAACTTATATACCTCAAATACCTACAAATATGTGTGCAAAATCCTAATACAAAAAGTTTGCTAGTTCTTCTGAAAAAAATTCGTGAAGACGGTCTCGAAAACCAGAATAATTTTTAAAAAACGAAAGACAAGTGATCCTTTCGATTCTTAACAATATAATAGTATAAATTAGTGTTTCCAAGTTTAGCAAAATTAACCGAAGTTGTGGTGGGGAAACTTAGAGTAGTTGAAGATGCACAGCGTCTGGCTCGCTGGATCGAGCCTGGCTCTCGAAATGAACGAGCGAATCACATTTAGGGGTGTTGGACAGCGATCCGGCAAAAGCAATCTCGATTCGCGCAACGGCCGGTGAATTAGGATGCTGACAGAACGGCACGGTCGGTCCGCGGATTTCAAAAGGACCGATACATCCAGCCATTTCCCTTTTCTTCTTGTGTGCGAGGACGGAGAGGAGTCGACGGTGCGGAAACTGGACAACGTGATCCATTGGTGGACGGCCCAGTGTACGTTGCCAGAAGCCCCGAAGCGTTTGACCACCGGTTTCGATAGACTATTTCCCGCTGGTGCCTTTTCTGCGGCCAAAGTACTAGAAACAGTGGCGTAATGTATTCTTGACGGCGATAAGGGCCGTCCGCTTAAACCACCAGTGGATCGCCCCTAACTTCACATGCGACCGACTCAACGTGTTTTACTGTGCGAGGCGTCCTATGACCACTGTTGCCCGGAAATGTTCAATTGTTATCCCAGGAACCAGGCGACCAGCCAATGAACATAATTAAACGAAAGGACAACGTTTATAATGCACTCCTCGCGTTCAAATTTGCACGCTGGACAGATCTTGTTTTGATTATTTAGCAGCAATTTCTAGGCGGTTCAATGATCACGTGATAAGTTTGTTAGTGTACTTAACGTTCACCGGGATACCTCTGCCCATTCATTAGAAATTGATGTTCATTCATTGATCATTCGGCCCTATGGCAGATTTTAAAACTATAACCATCAACTTGATTTTGCATAACGATTGAATCTAATGTCCTAGAACAGGCCAGGGCAACTCACGGCTCGCGAGCCACGGGCGACTCCTCTCCCCACTCCTGGGTTCCCCCGCCAAACTCCTGTGGAGCTGTACACGTACATAATCGCTGTCACGCGGTCACGCTAAGCATGAAACAGTTGATAGTGGGGGAACCAATACGAAGAAGTTTCCCGGACCTGTTCTAGAATATACTATAATGCACTAGACTGTAGTATAATACACTAGAATATTATATAATACTATATAATAGAATATACTATAGAATATACTATAGAATATAGTATAGAATATACTCTATAATATACTATAATGCACTAGACTGTAGTATAATACACTAGAATATTATATAATACTATATAATAGAGTATACTATAGAATACTATAATGTAGAATATAGGATAGACTATAGAATATACTCTATAATATACTATAATGCACTAGACTGTAGTATAATACACTAGAATATTATATAATACTATATAATAGAATATACTATAGAATATTATACTATAGAATATAGTATAGACTATAGAATATACTATAGAATATACTCTATAATATACTATAATGCACTAGATTATAGTATAATACACTAGAATATTATATAATACCATATAACATACTGGAAGAACAGTTTAGCCATTTTAGCTAACAACGTGCACTGTCCATTGCTGTCTAAGAATTATAAAATGTTTTCCACTGAATTGCGATAAAGCATCAGCTGCTGATCCGTAAAAAATTAATTTTATTTTTTTAGCAGAAAAGTTTGCAACACCGTCAAGAGTAACTTCACAAATTTTTGCGTGGGAAAACGCATGGATTTTCTGGCCATTTGAAAATCATCTCTCGCACATTGGGATCGACACAGCGGTTCTCCTCCCTCCCCCCAAACATGTCACGAATGTATTTTACTGCATTTGTAGAGTTTGTCCGTGTCCACCGAACTCGTACATCACGCCCGCACGCGAATGCCAGCTGTCAGCGTTAATTTTCGACTTTCTTTTGAAACAGTCCCTCGAAGCCGATCAATTTCCGCTCGAGATAACGGAAATACGCGCGTTGCAGCGAGAACGAACAATACTCGGGAGAAGACGGTCGTGGAATCGCTGTTAATCACCGTTTCTCGTCACCATTTACAGCCGTTCTCATTACGACTAATTTCGTTAAGTCAACCGTCGCCGTTACACCGTCGCAATCGAGCATAAACGGGATTTACGAGCCCATGAAATTCAAACTTCGAACTGCCGCGAACGGCTACGAACGACACAATATACTGCGATACGATTCATAAAACGGTAGAACGTTTAGCGACGAAATTAAGTGAAGTTAAACCTCGTACGATTTTCCGGCGGATTTTCCGCGAACAATCGCCGTGGCTTCCGCAGCTTTACACGCGTTGATTGTTCCCTGGCAAAAGGAATCGCGACAAAGCCTTCAGAAGTCGAATAAACTTGAAGCTAGACGGATTCTAAATTGTACTTTCTGCGAATAATCGCTGTGACGCCTGAGGAATAAAAGATGGCTGCTTCCACTTTAACGAAAGGTATTGAAGAAAATTGCTGAAGCCGTACGAGGCTAAATGAAACTGGCACGCAGGATTTTGTATTTTACTTTCTCGAAATAGAAGCTGCGATGTTCGCAGTCTTTGAACATGCTGGTTCTTCTGTGACCTTCAAAATGTACTTTGAAATGATAATATTTATATTTAATATTCGTCTCTATCGACATAGTAAATGGAAACGAGATAATAAAATTTCGTCCAAATTCGCAAATAACTATTGTTCAAGTACGCGCAAGTGTGAATGGTGCTGCTCGCCGGTAGAGGAGCCTCCAAGATTACGCAGCACGCGCACGTACACGTTAAATAATTATTAGCATAAATTTTAGTGGGACCGCGTCGGCCTCAATAGTTCACTTCAGGGTTAATAAGGGCTGGTTGAAAGAAATTGCAAACCAATAGATTCTTCGAAAGCCTCGAGCAAGTAAATAAAATTAAAGCTCGCAGAGCTTGCACTTATTCTGCAAATAATAGATGCGACTGTAGAATAAACAAGTGTTGATTCTACGTCAACAAAAGGTGGTAAAAAGAATTTACAAGCGAACGAAGTCAAATCAAGTAAAATTGAAACTCGTCAGATTTCTTAAACAATTCTACTGAGTCCAATAAAGTCTTCAAGGTTAAATAAGACTGGAGAGCCTCGGATTTTACATGTTACTTCCGGCGCACACAGTCGTGACTCCAAATGTTTCTAAAATGCTGAATTTTCTCTAACAAGAGACGACTGGAGCGGGTTGCAACTACGTCGAGTGGTCCTAAAAAAGCTGGGTATTTGTCGACGAGACTCCGCGTTCTACAATGTGAAACGGTTTCTAAGATATCGATATATTCATAGGGATTCCCGTGCGCCGTGCAATTTCCTCCGAGCCTTTCATTCGACTCAACGAAGCCTCGAGCACGATATAATTCTATCGACGACGATATTTCAGCGACTCTGCCAATAAAACTGTGAATAAGCAGAACCCGGAAAAAATGCAGGAAATGTTGAAGAAAACGAGCTGTCGCATTTTTACAGTCCTCGAATACAGTATTTTCTCGATATATGTCTCAAACACCTGGCTGTTAAAAGTCACAGAATTATCCCCACTACCGCGGAATATATCCCGTGAGGGGCCTCGGATCTCGAAAGGTACAACAGTATCTCCTGGACGATATATGTCGCTGACAAGTGTTGCTGACACATATCGAGAAAAAACTATAATCAGAAACGAACGGGGAAGCAACAGGAATTCATTTGCTCATGGTTTCGCCGTTAATTGAAAGTGTAGAACCCCGGAAAATCACGGGAAAAGCATCCGCGTTTAAGCACGATTAAAAGCAAAAAACCACTTTTGCCGTTGGTGGGTATTACCGAGCGCGACGAAACGCGCAGCAGGTTGTAGTAAAAGTATGTTATAATAAAAGGTACATAATTAAAGCACCGGAAAACGTAAAAGCTGTTCTCCTGTTTTTTCTGCGGTCTGCGAAACAGCGGGACAATCTCCTTTCGAAGCTCTCAAGTCACGTATAATGGAATTTTATGAACGCGGATATTGTCCCCGCGAACGGTTCTACACTCTTTCACTCTACTTCGCAACCCATTAAATTTTGCTAACTGGCCGAAAAAGTATTGCGCAAAGAGAACGGCGTTCAATCGATAAAATCCTGCATTTCAACAAAATTAGCGCTTTGCTTACCAGTTGTTCAACAGTTTCGCTGAAAACAACAAACAAATGGCAGAGGATATTTGAAATAAATTATTTCAGAATAATAGCAATTTTGATGCAACGAGGTTGATGCTGGCCGGTCCAATTATTAACGATATCCTCAGTCGGTTTCAAACATACACTTTAATCTATTTCAAAAAGAATGCTGACGTTTACAAACAGTTTTTTCTCTTCTTCTGTACAAACGTGCTTTTCCGTGTTACGTCACCGTTGCAGCGAGAGTGCAATTTCATTTTATGCGACATAAAAGCCGCACGGCGGCGAATTCTCGTGCTACACAATGATCGCCAAGGTCGTACAAGGTCACAACCGGTGAAGCAGTAAAAAAAGCTGTATACTGTAAATTTTTAAAGGGTGAAAACCGTTGAAGAGGAGGTTCTGATCGAGGATATTATGTGACCTGAGAAAAATCAGCTTGCCACTGCGAAGGACTCAATTTGTCACCTCTCGAACATAGTAAGCAGGGGGTGTCGTGGCGCAGGTGTCCGATCTGCAAGCGAAAACGCGCCTTCCGGTTCTACGAGGATTTTGCGGCCGGGCAATACAACTTTACGAGCACCTGCTACGAACTTCCCAGATATAAGAGCATAACTTCACTACGTATCTGCCTTTCGATGATACTCTTCGAAGTTAACCTGCTTGGCCCACTCCGAACCTACGCCCTATTTGCCGCACCTGCCAGGTGAAAAATCTTCGAATATTCTCGCACTTTCATAAAATATTGTTCGTAAAATGCGAACACCTTCGATGTGATCGCTGTTCCATGCACTGGGTGTCCCTCAGGTTTCCGTGAAGAATTTCTGTTTCAATTCCGAGAAATCGGAATCGAATAAAAATGAAATTGTCTTTGGTCGTTTTAATAAACTGAAAATAATGTATCCTATGTTCGCAAGTTCATTTAATGTGACATTAAAATAACTAAAATAATATTTGTCATCAAAAAGACATTCTTTTTCGAAGTCACATCTGCCAAAATTTCAAGATGGAAATGTTTTTTGTATTTTATCACCCGTGCCAACGCGGTATGAAAATCCGTAGTGTAGTTGCATTTATCTTAAATAGGTTACTAGAGTAAATCCATTCGGTTTCTCTGTCGCTGATGCGTTGTCCGTGATTAAAAATGGCGTCGCCCGCGAACGATATGTAAATGCGAAGGAACGAGAAAGAAGGAGCCGAGAGAATCTGATGTGTCGTCTTCGTTCGTGTCCTAACAAGCAAACGTTGAGTGGACGACCTAAATCCAGAGACAACGCGTTCGTAATTAGCAATAAAAATGAAGAAAAACGGTAGAATGGCTTCTCAGGGATTAGGGCCGGAACAGGCGGAGGAAATAAGATTCTGCGAACGCTCGACAGCGACTAGGACTATCCGGTGCATTGTCAACAAAAGAAGAAAAGAAAGGTGAAGTGAGTTCACTTGCAATTTTCAATCTCGAACTCTACGATTATTTATTACATTACTAAATCACTTGTTCGGATGTTGTGTGACTTTCGTGGACATTACTATTTCAATGAGCAATTTGTAGGCAAAGGTGAATGAAAGAAACAATACGAGAAAGTAGTAACACGTTTCTTTCAATTGTCGGAAACCGAGTGAAATATTTGTGTGGACCATTGTTTTAAATAAAAGCCCGACAGTTTAGCCATAAAAGTCGCGGTGATAGGATTACCGATCTTTTGGTCCGTTCGCCGGAAATGTTATCGCAATGTTGCTGGGACATTTGCAATACGGTCGCAGCGATAAATTACACGGAAGAGTAACACGCGTTCGAGAGTTTGTGCACCGACGATTACGATTACGATTTCGTAGGGCCGCGCGCCATAATTCTTATTAGTTTGTATGAGAACGGTGTCAGCTGGAGGAGATTCGAATATTTACTACGGCGCTATATTATACGCTGTTCACGGCATGCATAAGTCATGCGCTTCAGTATGAATACAGAATCGAAGTAAGCGCACGCGGAATTCGGCATGTGAACGGTTGCCAGTTTGACTGACCAATTAACGCTTTAGCTGCCGGGAGCATAATAAACCTCTTAACCGAGGCTCGAACGAAACTGTTAATCTCTATAAATAAAAGCTGTTCATCGAACTTTTAATTTTTCGAAAATTTCTTCTCTGTTTTTCAGTGAACCTTCTGCACTAATTTTGTGGCGAGAGTTCAGCTCTACCGAAAACTCTTAATTTTTAAGTAATTTATTTCCAGTTTTAACACCGTACCAGATGGGTCTAAGTAATTGGTCCAATTTTATTTAGCTTCCATGATTTATTCAATTTTCTGCGGGGATCAAAAGTAACTGTTACGTGCAAAACTTTTACGAAAAAGATCAATAGCTGAAACTCAATACTTCTCCTGTCAACAATTACCAAAATGGAAGCTCTACTAGATCTTTTTGCTCGAGATCGAAGCTTCGAAGTGGAGATTGGAATTTTTTATTGGGGAATGGGTCCAGAAACTATTACCTCTTAATTATTAGTTTTTGAAGGATTATATCAAAGGACAACCGGTGGGTAAAATGTGAACATAATCTTCGATGTTCCATCGCGTGTACGAGAAAGAAATAGAACGAATCTCTGCATTATTGAAGCCAAGAATCCCTTCACTGCCATCATGTCAGTTAAATTTCCCTTCACGAACAATGAGCACAACCACACAGAATTACAACAAACAAAGATCCTGGCTACCCGATACTGTGCAACCAACTTCCTTTAGTATCTTCTATGTGGACCGAGTTAATTATCAAACCCTCTCAAAGAGTCTCCACCGAAGAATATTACCTTTTATTTTCAAAAGTCTGTGAAATTGGGAAACATCGTCAAGACAGCGTGCACCGTCGACGTACCTCACGAGTGTCTCTACGTGCTTTGTTACCGGCCGCCATTCCAGTTTGTCCCGCACAAGAATAAGAGTGTATTCAATTACCGTGTCACATGTAGTCATTAAACGCAGCCGTAACAGCCGCGAATCAACACACGCGTTTTCAACAAAACACCAGCGGAAGAACCTCGGCTTGCGTCGTCGCCGAAGCACCCGAACCAACTAGATACAACGTCCGTTTCCCAGAGGCACGTAGCATTAGTGCACTACCGTTTGCCAATTCCTTAAAAGTCACGTATTTCTAAGAGCAAGATAACGTCGTAACGGAAATCCGTCGAGAATTCAATATCACTGTCGCTTTCGACGCTACAGCTCGCCCCCAGAAATAAACGATTCTTAAACAGGCATTCTGCGGCTTTCCCACGAAATTCTGAACCTACAACGCCTACGTTAACACTAGGTTTACCGGGCAAAAAATATGCCTATTCTACAATACTTTACGAGAATACCGAAAATGTATCTATCTTTTTCAGTCGTTTCTTTTACACTATATACCCAAAGAAATGAGTTTGTTCGATAATTGTGAATTAAGAATACCGTCATCTCGTCGGGTCCCGTGAACACTTTGACTGCCAAACTAGAAACCTCAAAAATTCCATAAAATCAAAGTGTCATTTAATCAAATAAATATTGAGAAAAATAAAATGTATATCTTGAGTAGTCCTCCAACTATCTTGCATTTTACAGATCCTAATAAAATTTGGTACAAAGATTATATTAACGTAAAAACTAATTTTAAAACTTAGACAAATAAGTCGGTCACCCACATATGGGTGACATGGCAGATAACGTGTTAATGAAGACAGAGCGCGAGCAATGATCTAACCTGGATCGTTGCCCACGCGTGGCGCAAAATTGATTTCCGACGATTTCGAAGTGCCCGCTGCCGAGTGCAGTATTTTTTTCAATCAAACTTCAAAGCCACCCGCCGCTCGAACCGCCATTTCGTTCCGAATCGATGTCTGCAGTATCGTTCGAGTTACGATCTTTTTTCGAAGAAAGCTTCAAAAGAGTCCATGAAACCGGGAATCGAAAATCAATGAGTCATATTACGTGATCAGATGATCCACTTCTTCGGTTCGGGAGTAGAACGAAACGCGATCAAATTAACCGAATAGCATATTCGCTTGTAGAAGTGGTTGGATACTTTTTTTATGAGAGTGCAGCTTTTGAATCGGCCTGTATACGCACGACCTTCTCCGGAAAGTTCCTTCCAATATGCTACGGCAGCTCTTCAAGACATCAGAGCGACTCTTGCCTTCCGATTAACACTCTTTGTCTGCCAGTGCTGGGTCGAAGCAGCCCTCTTACGAGTCCATAATCCTTGGCATTCTACGAAACAAAGGAAAATGCTAACCCGAGGAATCGGATGAAGCTACCCGATTCCCATTTTGGCATTCTATCACACCTGGCAAGCAACGTTCGATCAATATTTATCGGGTCATCTCGCGGGCGCCGCGAATTTCCTTCCGTGTTGCAACCGCCAATACAAATACAATAATTCCTTGATATACGTGGAAGAGATGGCCGCGATACTTGCGTAAAATGTATCCCCCATAACCACGGCGTGGTAACCCTCGGGAGCCCAGAAGCTCGATCGCTCGGAAGTGTAACTCGATACGGGATTCGATGTATCGGGAAGACAATGCTAATCCAATGACGAAACATTTTGGCTGTTAATTATTTTCCTCTTGGAACTTTGACCTGCACATTTACGACAATTTCCTGATTAAAATGAGTCCAAACACGACACAATTTGCATCACATTTGCATACTTAATACACGATTCACTGGAACCTCGATTATCCGTACCGACTATTATACCTGTATTCTCTATTATCCGAATTTAAAACGTTCGATCTATTCATCGCATAAAAATTTCATATAAAACTGTAGTTAGGTCACTGATATTTCACTGATCAGTTCGGATAATCGAGGTTCCACTGTATCGTGTAATGCCCAAGTAAATACGATCCAAACGATGTCGTGTTTGGACTCCTTTTAATCAGAAAAATGCCACCAATATGCCGACAATAGTTTCATAAGAGAATAATTAAAAACAACAAAGTTTTGTTACAGGGTCGTTATCATCCAGGCTCGACATCCTATTCCAACCGACTACATAATCTGCACAGAGACTCATACGTGGGAGTCTGTATTGATTTTTAAAGTATCTTTTAAGAAGTGAAAGAGAACCGAGATAGAAGTCCAGCAAAATAATACAAAGTCGAAGACGACGCGTGTTCTTGTGGCTCCGGGAGATTTCAAAGACATCGGTTTGTTTATTGAAAAACCAATAGAAAGTGTCGCGGGGGGAAAAAACGACGGAGAATAAGTCTGCAGAAGCGATGCAGGAAATCTGCATGCATGCACCGGTCAGGATGCAGCGCGAGGATTCCTTGGTTCGAGAAAAACAAACCCATAAATCTAGCTCCCCGTACGGCGGCTATGTACGGCTTCACGATACGTTAATCGTCGCGGTGGATGCGACGTTTCGTTGGTGAAATGTTCCCTGACAAAATTCAACGATCGCTATGTGGCTCATGCGACCTTCAAAAGCGTCCGCACGAGCCTCCGGAAACTAATAGGGCGACATATAACTTCCCCAAGAGAACTTTCAGACAATGGAACACCACCGTTCGCTTTTCTCCTGCTGGATTTTCGTTTGTTCGCGCAAGGAACACGAAAATCTACTGTTTGTTTTCATTTCTAGGATGGCAGATACGTACGAGTGTGTTTTCCGCTAATAAAACTTTCGTTCTGCTTGCAGCAGAGTTCATCTAGAACGGAGAACACGAGAGTTTACAGTGGGCGATCGAAAACTGCTAATTTGATGCATTTAGAATAAAAATAAATGCAATTTAAAGCAACGGATAAATTGCAAAAATTTAACAGCAAACCGAGCCTTAAAAGTAACTGGATTTTATGCACCTTTGAACGTTTTCAAAAAATACTAACATTTCTCGAAAATGGTACAAATAATTTTTGCACACAGATCCACAATTCAGCGATCAATAAACCGCGAACTTTGTACATTTATAAGAACAAAGTGATAGGTGAAATATAAAACAGTGGTAGCATTAAAATAATTCAAGAGCATCGATATGTTACCATCAACCTATTAAAATTATTAGAGAAACAAACGAATATTTATTTGATCTTGGTACCTTGCAATGTATGCAATAAATTTTTATTTTTGTACAGACATTCGCAGTCTGGTGAACAAATTATTAGAGCCACGGTACGCAAAATGTATTTATTGGCTATGCGAGTGATAATGTTAGTTATGGTACTGTTAAATGAATGTTGGCACTTTAATACTCCATAAAATATTTTTTTTCAAAATAACAAGAACTCATTGTAACTAGACTTTCATATAAAAATTGTTTCAATATCAATTTCATAATTTATGCAAGTGGTTCTAATAATTTGAACATCCTTTGTACTATACTTGTATAGTTTGTACAAGTACCTCGCGGTTTGAAATTGTCTCAAGTATTTTTACTGTAAAATGATTGACCTCTTTCTCTCTGCGTTGCGAAATGTATTTCTTTGAAACGCGACGTTACAAATGAAACAAAATTTGTTGATTTAAAGCGTAGAAGAGAAACGGATGAATTATTATTCCAGTCTCTTTTACAAAATTATTTTTTAATAATGTTAAAAACATTAAATAATGTCCAAAGCCGTTGCGTTGTTGCTCTAGTTTCGTTTCACAGTGGTGTACGATAAAATTTGAATAACGCCCATCGAAACAACTTTCGTACTCGCCGCAATAGAAATTTTTCCCCGCGAAGAATAAACTATTCGCCGGTCAGGTCACGTGGCCGAAGAGCCCGCGAAAATGCGAATTCGCGCTCGCGTCCGCGATCTGTCGGCGACGCGGTAGTTTGCAAGTTGTTGTACAACGAGCGTGCCCCGTGTGTCGCGTCTATTAAGTTTTTCTCTCGAAATTTATGCGAAATCATGTCCGATAATGCACGCCGTGACACATTTCCATACTTTAATGCATTATTAAAGGAAAGCAGAGCACTTATTCGGCCGACGCGACGCGGCGTGGGCTAATCAAATTCTGCAGGAGTAGTTGTCGAACACAATTTAAAGTTTGAATGTAAGCCGAGAACGTAAAAGCGCAAATGCACAGCCTACTGTCTCGGCTGCTTATAAAAGTTTTCCCGGCCGGTTTCGAGATTACGAAGATGTGGGGAGCCGGGTATACGTATGATATGGTTTAGGGGGTTCTTGGTTAGCAAAACACCAGGTTGATTCGTCTAAAAAGTGGAGGTTTTTATTATGTGCAAAATAAATAGTTGATTGCAAGTTTCCCATGTGTTGTACTAACCTAAAAAGTAGAGAATCAACAATTTTAAATGTTCGTGCTTCCCTATCTGACCTCAACTCGTGGTCTTTGTATGGAGGTTTACTTTTGTAGCAAGTTTACTGTTTTTTTTTTTTATTATTTGTCCACTCACGAATTATTAATTAAACCTGTCATATGTTTGGTTTTTTATCTCTATCGATATCGATCTATCTGCTTCTACCTAACGATTCTCAAGTCCCGCCATCTCTCGAGAACATAGTGTCGGTGAGCCGACACATACACAAAGCTTACATACGTACCACTTCTGCGCCATGCTAAATCATGCGAGCTCGATTTTTATTACCGAGAGTTCTTTACGATCTTTGGTACACGTATAAAACACACTTACGGCGAACCTACCATCAAATCACACGAAAACTGGGTCATTTTTCGGAATTTATTGCACGAAAAGTAAACGACACCGGGCACTAAAACATTTTCCAATGCGTTCGACCATGGTTCAACTTTAGGGACTCATTAATTCCAACATATTTTTTAATTTTTTGGCAGACTCGTTAATCCTTCTATTGCTTTGAGTTTATGCATGGAGAGTGATAAGACAGGACACTCGTTCGGAAGAATAACTGATCGATCGGGACTCAAAATGTGGGACAAGTTCGCGAAACTATGTGCCGAGAAAGCGCGTTCAAAGTTTCCCGAAACGATTTCGAGACAAATGGTCAGGTATTTATGGTACTTTGTCCAGGAGGCTGTCCGGAAATCGCGCAGGCTGGCGCACAGAGGCCTTTGCCTCACCCGAAGCGGGTCACGAAGCTTCTTTTCTTCCCAGCAAGAAATTTTTTGCGGCTTTGCCGATGTCAGTCTCCGTGGTCTCCATCGGGCATTTCCCGATCGATAAACGGCGTTTTTGCTCGATCCAATTGCGATTCTCGCTGCCACTATTATTTTTCTACCCCCGTTCGATCCAGCACACCTTTCACGAAATTTTTGAAACATCTCCGACAGCCTTGCGCAAACACTCGACTATTCCGTGAAGACCCAGAGTAACTCGACTTTATGTGCACTTTGTTCGAATAACGTTACGACGCGACGGCCTCGCACTGGGAACAAAAATGGGCGATCGCGTTACCTGCAGACCTTTAAAATTCGAGGATGGATCGTAACATGAATTCTCCTCGGGTTATCTTCAGTATTTCCTTGTCGATTATCAATAAACCAGAGAATCACAATCGGTCAACCAGTCGTTGACATTCAGCAGATTTTTACCTAACAATGGCACGATTACCTGCGTTTGCAACGAGCCACAACTGAGTTAAAATTAAAACATTTAAAATTTTTTATTTTTCTAGACTTAGTAAAGCGGAAGTTGGAACCTTCTATTGTTTGTGCATTCTTGGTGAAAATATGAAGGCAATAAAACGTCAGAAGAATCTCTCAAGAATACTGTTATGTTTTTCCATCATGCTTGAAATCGATGCAGACAATGTTTCTTTTGCACGAAGATCGTAAAGTTCTTAGTAGACTAAAAGTAATGAAATTGGTGGGTAAAATTTTTCACGAAAATCCTGTATATTATAAGAATATAGTAGGGTTGTTAGAAATATTTTTCTCTTATTTATATATTTTATTTGCTGTGTAACACATCTCCAACTTTATTGATATTATTTGAAATATCGCTGTAATCGGGTGTGAGTTAACACAAAGATTTCTGTACCGTTTGACGGCAAGGTAAAGCGGAAAGTACAATTGCATCGATTTCAGGCTTCAGAGGTGCAATAGTTTCGTTCCGGTACCAGAAATGCTAAAATACGACGTGTTCGTGAGTTCTTGTCGACTAAACGGTTTCGTGAAACACTAATCGAGCACGCTAAGCATACCGTTTCCAAACAGCAAGCCGACAGCTTGCGCTTCGACGAAATGTTCGATGCCGGGACACTCGTTTGCCTATTAATTCTCCGAGCAACGGGAGCAAAAAGGAAACAACAGCTGATCAGTCGCGGGAGCCGAATCTTGCGAATCGATACCGCGCCGCGCACAGGTGTCAATAGCAGCTTGTAGATACCGTTAATCGACAGTTTCCCAATTTTTATTTTTTCTCGAGAACCCTCTAATTCAGCGAGAAACGACCGAGAGAAAAAACAATATTATTATGAGCGTTAATCAATTAAGAGAAATCTATAAAACGACAGATTGATTTGACCGACGCGAAAAATGTGGAACTTCCATTTTGAAAAATAGTACAGCTAGAAAATGGATGGTATTTCTGCCCTTGATTAAAAACGTGATCGTGAATACGCAGTCCATTCTGAACTATTATTTTCAAGTTTAAATTAATTTTAAGAGAATTATTATGACGAGAATTAATTTAGAGAAATTCTAATAATATTTTAATTTTAGTTTGAATTTTATAGGATTTTCAAGTTTAGATTAAAAGAATTATTATGACGAGAATTAATTTAGAGAAATTCTGATAATATTTTAATTTTCATTCAATAATCTCTTTTGAATTGGTCCTGGAGAAAAACGTGAATTAATTGTCCGTGGCTGTTCGCTGTTTAAGCTTTTCCATTCGGAATTAATGATGAACAGTAAGAAGCAATTTCATTGAAATTGTCTCGATAAATGTTTCACAATGCCTCTGTCAAGTGTAGTACTCTGTTATTAACTGACAAATGAATTGTTGTCCCTTT
Source organism: Halictus quadricinctus (assembly GCA_028454245.1). NCBI lineage: Eukaryota > Metazoa > Arthropoda > Insecta > Hymenoptera > Halictidae > Halictus > Halictus quadricinctus. Next base: position 16,596,074 of record CM052118.1, read on the forward strand.
GTCCTTTTAGTGGACCATTTAAATGTACGTTCGTACTTATTCAACGTGCATTCACGTAATTGTTGGTAGAATTATTACTTCACTGCGATTTTTCGTTTCTGGTGCTGCAAAAAAGATTGGGCTTGCACTTTAAGGATTTAAAGTACAGCGAGGAGAAAAATCGGACGAGTGAAAGCATTTATTGAAACATTTATAAGAACGATATCCAATGTAAATTAAATGAATTCCTCGCCTTGAAACTTCGATTTTTGAAATTCTCTCGTCAAGACGCACAGGATCATATAGCGAAAAGTTCAAAATTTCTGGGTTGCCAAGATGAAGTTCACTCTACTAACAAGAAGCTGTCTCTTAGTGAACACATAGATTGATTTTCTGAAAAATGGTTTCACAAAGGTTCATACGATACAATTCTTCGTCCACCTGTTCAGTGATCAGGATTGTCAAGAACGTTTAAAGGACCAAAAAACTCGTTTCGGTCTCCCTAATCGAATTACTTTGATTCCGCGGAATTTCTCGAGGCAATACGAGAGTCAACCATTGGAGGAATGGATGCACAAACGGTGCAAGCGTGCTCGTCTCGGGCAGAGTGCAGGATTCGTTTAGGGCTGGATATGATCCAAGCTGGGTTCCAAAAATTCCCGAGACGTAGACGCTGCTGCTGGTTGTTTACGCTGAAAATTGGCAGGACATCTCGAGGCTATCGTTTACAATATTTTCGTTTCCACGGTGAAGATTCTCCGAAATCATATTGTCGATTTCGTCTGATCAAACTCGAGCGCGTGGCTGCGGAACGCAATCATCCTCGGAGATCGTTGTAACACTTATGAGACTCTCTACTTTACGTTATCAATAAAAAAAAAGTCGAAATTTTACCAACTAAATTCGAAAAAATGAGGGTATCTTTGACAGGATTCGAAAGTGAAATTTTCGTGTAGACATATAAACGACTCGGTGTGTGTGGGTTGAACCAGTGTGAGTTTACTGAGAATTTTTGGAGGTTGATATTCATAACGTGGCAATAACTGCAAACGAATTCTTAGCAAAAATTTTGATCATGATCTCTCGCGCGCTCGAGGATCTCTTCGAGGAGCAGTTGATTCTTCGAGTACCGCGGGATCGCCTCAAATTCAATATCACTTTCGACGACAGCGGTTTACCTTTGTCTCGAGGTCCGAGCCGCAATATTCCTGGTGCTGGTGTCGCGTTCATTGTCTGGCACAATACTCCCGTAAGAAATAATTAAACTGTTGGAGCACCGTTGAGACCCTTTGAAATATTACACACTGCGCGGACGTCGCGACGCGCGAAGATTTCCTGCGGTCGTCCTTTTATTTGACTAACCGTTGACGCTCGTGGTTTCTTACTTCGGGCACGACGTTAACTTTCGACAAACGCCAGACGGCCCTGTTTACAAGGGTCAGGACCCACCTTTCGGCGATTTCGACGTGTTTACCCCGGACCACGATCTAGCCTAACTTCCAGTCAGGCACTTCCAGGCACTTCCGGTCAGAAGGATTTACGGAGCACAGATTGAAGCAGAAATGGCCAAGAAACGGAACTGTGTCGCTCGTGAACGAACATTGAAAATACTATAATAAAGTCGATTGCGCGATGGGTCACTTTGGACTTTTTCTACCGATGCAAATCAACTCTCTGCGCTCCGTAATTTATTCGCGATTTCTTTATACTTTATTCATAATTATACTATTGGGTCACGGTGTAATACACTGCTGCCAAAAAACAAAATTTTTTGGGGATTTGAATGAACACGTCTGTGAAATGTTAATAATCGCGAATTGAACAATTTCGGATCTGGCATTTTCAGTTTAAACATTTTTAAATGTAAGAGGGAGAGGAGATCGATTCTGACCAGCGCCAGATTGAACCTAATTTACAAATTGTAATTTTGTAGTGGTAAACGAGAGTAGATTTCTTTTATGCTTTTCTTGAAACTCGAAATATATTCTGAAACGTAGCATACGATTTTTGCGATATCTCAAGCATCCCATCCTTTATAAACATATAAGGTTTATTTCTTTTGGTAGAGAAAGGGTTTTCCACTTGAAACTGCTGCCATTTCTACAACTATTTCAAATTTCGAAAATTCTTAGGTTACGTACGTTACGATAACACATTTCCGTAGGTAAATCAACTGGAATTTTTCACTTCAGATGTTCCCGTCCTCTGCGATAATGGCGGTCAGAAATCGATGTCCCAAGAAGCGAGGTTTTTAAACAAACGAACTCTGTCATTTTAGATGATTTTGATTCCGAAAAATTCAAATGTAAAGACGACAAAAATTTGCTTTTTAAATCTATTACTTAAAATTACAAAATGGTAGGAAAACCGTACACTCAACATCAAAAGAGACCGGTAGATAAAAATTAGAAATTATTTACGTCAACTTACGCAAAAATCGATTATCTGCGGTGTGGCGTCCAACTTTTTAATGATACAAAAAATGAGAGAGACTAGAGAACTATTACCAATATAATCTGTCATGATTAATATAATTACTAGCATAACTCACTGTATTTATAATAATTTAACGGATTTAGGTATCGAAAAAGTGATCACCTCGTAGATAACTTTATAAAGAATAATGTCGTTTCAAGTTAATAATGAAATTCCAAGTTAAACGGATGAACAGTTTTAGCGATTAACTGTGCGAAAGCTCGGCAAACATAGTTCGGAGAAAAACGCGTTTACAGTTTCGCGTTAACATGCATTTCACATGACGCGCAGTCATTATCACTGTTATAACATCGTTGCCTCTTTGAAATTAAAAAATTCTACCACAGCAGTCTACACGCGCGAAACATTTCAAAATGGCTGTACCGCATCGCAGAAGTGCCTTGGGATATTCTGTCAAGCGGAAAACACGGAAGAAATTGTTGTAATTGCTGTCGAGATTAAAATAAATCCTTAACCCATTTGCATCGCGAGGAAAAACGAGAAACAATTCTCTTATCGTCAATTTTTCCTTTTGCGACATTAAAAAACTATTAGACAACCGCCGCCGGCGGATGATTCATTAAAACATACAAAATACTTGACTGCACACGGAAATAATACGTAGCTTTGGAAACGTTAATGACTAACTGCTAACTGGTAATGGTAATTACGCGTTCGGTAGAAACCGGTTCGCAGGTGTTAGAATTTTCGTTGATTAGAGAAGAATTGAGCATTCGCAGCTACAATGTTCAATTAACCCTAACACATTTGGATTTCTTTACACTCAACTATACAACAAAGCATTAATACCTTCGTCCTCCCACGCAGGCGCCGTTAAAAAGTCACATTCCTTTGCTTTCTTTTGCCCTAAGTGCAAGCGACGACGCGTATTAAGCTAATTTGGCTCTCTTTCTGTAGAATAGGGATCGCCGATTGTTGCGTTGGCAGCGCACGCGTTAACGTTTACAATGGCACTGGGCAACAGGCTAGCCCGCTGTATTTGGCTGATAATGGCCACGAAAACGGCACACCGCTAATTCTTTCAGAATTCGCCCGATTTCGCGCTCGCCTCCGCCAACGGAGAATTTAGTACCGAACAATGGTAGTCTGTGCTGTGCGTGCGACTACAATAACACCGACACGCACGATGGCAACGGGCAATAGCGGCAACGGAAGCGGAAGTGGTAGTGGTACTTGGGGTACTAGTTGTTCGAGCGTTCCGAGTACACGTACGTGGTACATAGTCGCGCAACCTAATTAACACGTTGCCGGCTAAAGAACATCAAATAGGTAAGCCTCCTGAGCACATAGGCCTCTAGTTAACCAATATCGAACAAAGAATATGAAGTAGCATTAGTTCTTCGGAATCAAAAATCCGCGCAACAATTACCAACCACGATTTCGCAAGTACGCCTGCGTCGAAACTAGGTCGTCGAATGTAGTTTGTCATATCGTCAACGAACATCCTTTTTAAATAATTGCAATTGTTCAGACGAGAAATTAATATTTGAGACAATTTTTATTTTGCGTAATGACAGTTATCGGGATGAGTTAGATTATCCAGCTTCATCTATTTTCCATTTGGAAACGCGAACACCTGTCCCGATTTCAGCAACGGTGTAGATTAGATCCAGATTAGATCTACACGAGATACGCAACCTTCGCATGACCTCTACGCGTCCGTCTACAGGAAAACTAATTACGCTACATTATGACACCCTCGAAACCATTCGCATCCTAAGAGTGCAGTAATGCAGTAAGAAGTTCAACATGATACAGGATTAGATATATCAGTGAGACAACACTAATTCAATGACAAAACTTTTTTGTATTTAATTCTTCCCGTATGGAACATTTATCAGCATAGTTATGACACGTTTCTGATTAACATGGGATTACACACGATGCAATCGGGACCACACTTACTCGTTTAAATAATGATTCAGTAGAACCTCATTAACCGATGATATCTGTGCCCTCTATTATCCGAATGCGAACCGTTCGATATGCAATATGATTTATTGTGCAAACCAGTGCACATTTAATCTAGCACACTAGCTAACAAAGGGAACATATCCGTGTTGCACAAGCCGATTTTAATGATAATAATAAATACGGAACTGTAAATTTAATAATCATTGTTAAATGACAAAACACAAAGGAATCCGAAGACACGTATCCTGTATTTTCTTCATAGATCACAGACTCGAATTTGCATAAAAATCGGTTCACAATTAGTAAGAAAAATTGCAGAAAATATTCAAATTTCTAAGAATTATGTTTCCTTAGTTTACTAAATAGCCCATTCCAAAATCCAAAATTTGACCATCTTACTTCAAATTTCCTCCTCTCGTTTCTAATGAATCAATAAAAATCGGCCACCCTGAATAACCGTTTCTTGCAATTGCCACAGAAAAATATTATTTCGCGGAAATATGTGTATGAGTTACGAGCGGGATTTCCGTCTGAAGGTGAGATTAGGTGTCCAAATAAAAAGAGGAGGGACGCAGCACAGCTCGAAGATTAGATCGGATCTGAGATCAGCAGCGGAGGAGAGCATCGCGTTTTCCGTTCCAGCTGAGCCCGCTCGCATCTCCCAGCAGCTAGAACGTATTGTCACCATGACATAGATCTCGTAGAGCTTGTGCAGCGCTGTCATGGCTGCCTCTTCAGCGTCGCGTGGTTTTCTCGAGCCTCAAAGGGCTCGCGAGCTCTCGCTTCAACAGCTCTGCTTTACATTCTCCCAGGTAACTCTTATCATTCTCGCGTACGTCGACGAGTGCACCAAGTGAGACTGCTTTCACTCGTGCAACCTGCACCGAACCGCCCCACCTCGCGGTCTCATTCTTTCAATTTGTCCCCGCTTTAATCAACCGTAAAATCTCGTTGCTATTTTTCAGCCGCCTCCGCCCCGAAATCCTCGAAATAATTCCTAAATTGAATCGAGGCAAAAGCTCGGCTTTCATAAAAACATTGCATCGAAAGTTCGTTTCTGTTTGCCCGTAAGGAGGTTATTAACTTTTAAAAAATTCGAATATTCTTCAATTTAATTAAGTATAAGTGTCGTAAAATGTACGAATTTGAAAAGTGCAACTCGCAATTGCGATCACACTCTATTAAAAAAATATATAGCACATGTACTTCAGATACCGGTAAATATGTGTGCAAAATGATGAAAGTACAATAGTTCTCCTAAAAAAATTACTAAATATTGGTTGAAAAACGAAAACCAGAACACTATAAGAATAAGTTAGAGTTACGTTAACAGCACTGCAGAAACCCGGAATTTTGTACTTATTAATTATCCTTAAAACAATTCCCGAGAACACTCCCTTAAATTGAACAGAAAAATCTTTAATGAAAAGATTTGCAACCGCATCGGGTGGAGAGTTTGTGTTTCCGTTTAAGTGGAAACATGAAACAAAACAGAAAAATAATCTTTTTAAGAGTTTGTGTACGCTACACGACGGCGCGCCGCTGAAAGTTGAATTAAAACGAACGCGATTGTAATTGCAAAAATTTGAGCAAATGGAATGCAAACGCAATTGAGAAAGTTTCCGTTACGACAAATAAGAGTCAACCTGAATATTTTGATTTTTTTTTTTGCTAAAAACGGGACCCTTCCTAATTATTAGCCAGCGGATTTTATACATTTGTGACAAAAATGAAGAAATATAAAACTATGAAAACATTAAGCGAAAGTTGTTCTTGTATTAGTTTCGACACATGAAAGTTTTCAAGAGAAGGAAATAATCTTTATTTATTCAGCCTCATAACTCGGAATCGGACTCGGTTTTACAATATGCGAATCTAACCTAACCTAAGCGTTCAACACACACACCCGTTACCGTTCGACCTTCCTTCTCCCTATTTCTCCTATTCCTAATTACCTTATCTAACCTATCTATCCTATCGCACACTTTCCGATTCTTCGGTTTTTTCCGCCTTTCTCTCTTTCCTTTTCTTTCGCAGCCTTCCGAGCCAATCTATAATCTTTTTATCCTGCTTTCCATTCGCTACCTCTTCTATGCTAATACTTCTATCGGGTTCTTCGCAATCCCTTATTAGACGTTCTAAATTGCCGAATCTATCTGCACATAAATCGCAACGACCAAAGAACGAATATATTTGTATTCACCTGCCTACGTTAACTTATACACAATTTTTACTTAGAATTCTTCATCAGGAAGAAACCACTGCTGTAAAAATAAGATAATTTCCGGGACAATTTGACCAGAATTGAACTGGCCACGAAATTCATTATGTTTTCATTCAAAACAGAATTAATTTAATGAAGCCGCGATGCTTTAGGAAATGTTAGTTCTGTAAATAACAATGAATAAATGTCCAAAACGAAGGCAAGTCCGAGAACGTTTTCACGACGATGATACAATTAGAGAGGGACGCCACTCTGGTATTCACAAATATTTGAAAGTTTATTGAAACGGCCATGAATTCCGTTTCATTTTTTGTTGTTTACGATTTTTCATTGAACCGTACTAATAAGTACCGCAATTTGCCAGATGGATGTTGCGTTCACGGCCGCCTATATTTCGGAAAGTTGGCGGTTGACGCTTCCGCTTTGGTTATTCGCAGATTTCAAGATCCCCCGATTACGGACTGGGAAACTTCGGACTTTTTCCCTGATTCTCCTGACAAAAAGTATGGGATTGCTGGCCGGTTGCCCAAATTAAAAACTCCTCTAACAGTCCGGCATCATGTACTCGCATACTTTAAAACCGCCGATGTCCCCGCGTCTCCCTTCGTTCTATTCGCGACCGCACAAAAACCTCCGACGGAAAAATAAGAATTTCAGGCGCATATTGCAAGCGAATCGCATAATATTGTATATTAAGCCAGTGTCGCCAAATCGAGACTTGTTCCCCCACTCTAATTTCCCCCTCTACCGCGCTATTCCCCACGTTTCCGCCATGGGCCGGTCACGTGACGCGTTCCGTCTGCATACTCCGCTACTGGCAGAGAGGGGGTAACATTTTCCCCTCGATTCCTGCTCCCTCCCCTCA
>CM052118.1:16626407-16649445 GCA_028454245.1 Halictus quadricinctus
AAACTGAACTTCGATAATTATTAATCGCAAATACGAAACTTGCCGAGTTGGCCCAATTTCTCGCATTTCTCGAGTTACCGTCCACCAAATTCCCCATAAACAATTCTCCAAGTATCGCGCGCTTGCCTGAGGCATTCCAAAACAAATGTCTCGCGCGTATAATCCCGCGAAAGCGAGAATCGAGGCAGTTTCGATCGCGAGCTTATGAAATCGAGCGAGCGAACGGCCCATTGTCCGACAGCTTTGCCGTAGAGAGTCCGGGCTGGCAAAAAAAAAAAAACTGCATAAAATGTCGTTTTTATGTCCCGGACTGTCAAACTGCATGCGACCCCCGTTAGCGGACATTCCATCGAACGACGAAACGACCGATTCGCGAGTGCACGCGCGCGGTTCTAGCCGCGAACCGTCAATGAAAATCGAATCTCTCGAAACGCGCAGGTGTCGCGCAACCGGCTCGTAAAATCGCGAAATATACTTCGCACCTTGATCTACGCACACAAGGAGATTGGCCGACGTGGAATCCCGTATGCCTGCCCACCGCTGTCTGCTATGTTAATTGCCAGACAATGGCGCCGCCGGGAAGAACCGCTATCGGGGACGTTTCGTTGCAAACTCGTTGTCAATGCGAGATATCGGAGTTAGGCAACGGCCGAGGCGGTCAACCTCTTCAACTCTACGATCGACGATGTTTAACAGTAAAGATACAGAGCCTCAAAAGCAACTAACACATGTTGTCTTATGAAAATTACGAGATTGAATTTATTTGGATTTTGTGCGGTTCGTAATCTCAGTAATTGTAAAATGAAAAATCTGCACCGGTAATATTGACCGGCGGTGGTAGGTTTACAGTGGTTTCTCTGTATACGTCGCCAAGGCCTTGGTGATAAACGTCGCGGAATTCTCCCCACTACCGCGGGACATACCCCGTGAAGGGCCATGAGGCCTCTAGCGGTGACCGGTTGCACTTAAGGCGGCCGGCATGGTTTGAAATCCATATACGTATACAAGGGTTAAAATCTAGTCAAACTGCCGCTTCAATATTGCAATGAGCAGTTTAGAAGTGGTCAATTGTGTTTCCTAAAAGTCCAATCTACGTCTGTATAGAACCCAAATTGCGAATTTCTACCTCATCGTGGAGTAATTTGTAATATTCGGCAGAAAACTCGCTTTCTGAAGCAAGTATGACGTCACAAGATGGCTGCCGCAGAGAGATTCTTTCGTGAGATTTAGTGTTCGTATCGAAAAAAAGGCTCTGGACTACTTATTCAAGACGTGAAATGTCTAGAAAAAAAGGCACAGCGTAACATAGCGTGACAGTCAAGGCCAAATGCCTGCCGGCCCCCTTAACATTCAGTGATACATAAAAGTATATAAATCTTCAACAAATAGGATTTCACTGAAAAATGGCCCGGTTTCAACGGCGAGGATTTTCTCCGAGTTTTTGGAATGTCACGCGTGCGGAGGTACGACCACCATAAAAATTCGGCAGAATACCCATGTCTTCTTGAAGCGTTCCGGACCGAACCGGTGTGAATCGACCGCAGCCAATGAAAGTTTAGAAAGTACCGTCATAAAAGAGCCAGTTACGAGAGTTCTGGCGATTTTCAGGATATTAGGCTCGCTGAAACATGGGAAAGCGGAACGCAGCGCCTAATTTCATCATCCTCGAACCCCGGCGAGTATCTTACGAGAGAAAGAGAGAGAAAAAAAGTCGAATGAACCGAGAGCTCCGGCGCACTGTTGCAATCATAATTTCCCATAAATAACGCGATAAATCACGGGTAAATGGCAGTGTCCGTTCAACGGAATAATACGTTGCCGCGTATGGCTATGCGCCGTGCGGCGTGGCGATACTTTATTGTTTCGTTCTACTACACACGTCATCCCCGGCTACCGTAAAACCCACTCGCGTTTAACTATCGGCGCTCCCATGCATTCACATATGAATGAACGCCATGAAAGTTCTACGAGGGATGTGCGTAAGCCGACACGCAATAACCGCTATGTGTATCATTAACCGAGACGATCGTAAAGGCCCGTCGAAAGAAGAGTCAAAGTATAGAACGATAAACCTATTTCTGAGACCCGCCGAGCCCAGATACAATTGTTTCACCATTTCTATGGGATCCGACGGAATGCTCGTTACGTTTTTGCACGGAGTTTCGGGACAGCCGTGATCACCGTTGCGTTCGTTTTAATCCAACGATCGGATTTTATTTTCTCGTATGTGTACAAGTTGAAAAAATGTTGACCAGTGACCACATTAACATCTTAAGTACTGTACGCCACTATAGTGGTTTCCGTGGAAAGCATCGGTACGATCGGTACGAACCACTATAGTGGCTTTTTTGCCAGCCGCGGCCAGGCGCGCCGTCCCTGGGAGCCAGAGTCGCGGACGAGGACTGGGAGACTGTACTTAAGAGTTTAACGAGTTAGCTGTTTTCGACGAGTATACTCGTCATGAAGAAATGGCATTATTTTGTGTTATGACGAGTATACTCGTCGAAACAGCTATACGGTTGATTTTTACGACTCAATTTAGGTACACATTTTTCAAAGAGGTCGAAACAGTTAACTGATTAGAAGTGACTATTTTATATTGCTTCATAAAAATAGCACGTTATCGGAGTGTTCTTAAATTTTTACTATAATACACACATTCGAAGACATAAACGAGTATGGAATGGACGTACAGGAAACAAATGGCCGTAGATGCGACAGTAGTATTGTCCCATGAACGTGTTTACCGTTTCTGGTAGCGTTCCGATAGGCCATAATGTTACAAAAGCGATAACAACGCGCCCCAAGCTTCAGGTGCGATAACTTAATGGACAAACAGCGAGAACCTACCAGTATGAGTATAGGAGACCTTAAGTGTAAGATTAGGTCAACACAGGATCCTCGAACGCGTCGATTAGCGTCCGGGGTTCCTCTCGTTTTCTCTCGCTTCTCGTCTGCCCCCACGTTTTTCGAGATCGTGAACAGTGGAGCACGACCGAAACAGCCCATGGGTAGCAGCATTATCAGTCATAAGGACCACCATGGGAGTCCACTCGTGACCAACGGCATGTGGGCCAACCCTCCGCAGAGTATTTTGTAAACAAGCAATCCTGAACACGAAAAAGTGCCTCGAAGAGGACGAACAGCCGTTCGGAATCGAAAATAGAGCTGCTGCTAACGGCATCATGCTTCTTTCTTCTCCGATAAGCGAGTCAGTTCTTCTTCAAACGATGTTGGCTCAAACAAGGTGGCCTCGACAGTTCTCTATGACACTCAAAAAGCGTTGTCATTCCGATAAGATTGCGAATTTTTGTGCAAGATGACAATTGTCTGCGTCAAATTGTTATTCTGTAAATCTCGTAAAACTGGTCTTGGAGTGGTCCGTGTTTTTCGTTAATAATTCTTTAACTGGCCGGTTCCACATTCTTTAATTTAGAATTATTGTTATTCAATATTTATTCCTTGGGACATATATAAATATATGGGAATATATTCTTGATATTTTTATAAAGTAGTCCAAAATGGCCACTTTTAGTGCTCCTTAGACCCAGTGTGTTAACAAAGCAGTGAAGAACATATGGGGAAACAAATGACTCGACTCGAAACGAATTGCCTCTTTCAAGGAAGTACATTTTTGGGGCACCCTGTATATAAAACGTCGACTCGAACCTGTTATTTCCTGCTCTATAATGAGTTCTCAGAATGTTATCTTCAGAGTGACGTCCCCGCACACGTTCCTATCTAAAATGGCTAATGTTTTGGATTTCGAAGCTTCGAAGGATTGTCGATCACATGATACGCAGCACCAAAAATTCAATTTTTTCACTGCGCGGCGCGTGGAAATCACGCGGTCTCCCTCCGTACCGTCGCGGTTCTCTCGATGTTGCGTAGGTTCCCTCACGAACGTGGACACGTGCGCCGACCGGCCGGTCGCCGGAAAGATGGAACAGGGTTATTTCTGTCGTCATCAGTCACTCGTGGTGGGCTTAAAGTCTCTCCGGTGCACACAGTCCGTGGAATAAGGACCGAGCGAGCCCGAGCAGCCCGAGACACAACACACAATGCTCCGCTCTCCCCCGGTGCTGCTATGCTCCTTTTCCGGAGCTTTTATGTACATATATGCACACACTGTATTTACGTACGCGCGGCCGAGCGAACGGTTTCGCTTTTTCGGTCAGAGACCGTTATTTTCGAAACTGGAACCACAGCGCGAGAGGGCGAATTAGTCACCGGGGAGGATCGGCCTTTAGCCCCTTCATCATCACGGATTTTTCCAAATTTCGAAATTTCTCTGTGCTCTTCTTTCACGCGGCAAGCTGTCCAAAACAAACTGTACGCAAGTGTGCGACGTTTTGAAAACGTCTCGATGACATTCGGCCTTCCTGGGACGTTTCACGGTCGTTCCAAGGTCAAATGTACATACGCGTTCCTTGTCTCCATTGGTGTCCTACAATTGTCAACTGACAAGGACATCTTCTCGTATGATCGACGTAGTATGATGTTACGGGTTTTGATATTGTTCCTAACTAGACCGCGGATTTTAGACAGTTATGGCAAGCATGGGTGGATGTAATTTAAGAGTATCGATACATTTTTTACAATTTAATAAAACCACTAAATACAGAGAAATAAATTCCTCATTGGTTCCCACGTCTTGCAATTACTGATCAGATCTACAGACTCTAACAAGCAGGAAAGAATGATGCACGAACACCTATCGTCTGTAACAATGTGACCTTGTGTCAATCTGAACACATTATTTGCCGGCAATTATTCCATAATTTTTGGAAGTCTGTGATTGATTTTTTAAGGTGGCCCAGATAAAAGTACGTCGTTTAACCGCGTTATTTTGTCGCCCGCAGCATACTTGCTACTGTTACGACGTTCCTCTGAAATATCAGCGGAAGTCACGTTATCACGATCAGCGTACTGTCATCGGGCCGATGTCAACGGGCGCGTTGACTTCTCGCGGCAAGTGCGAGTCCGTGGCAAACGGTGCTCGATGGCTCCGTCACGTTTCTCTCGGACGGCATGGCGTGTAGACTCGCGTGTCGATTACGCGCGTTTAACCTGTTCGCGAGTGTTGAGGGTGGCCGGGTTACCGGTGAACCTGTTCGTGCATACTACCATACAATGGCAGTATGCGGCGCATCCTTCGCGGCAACCTGTTTCGCCGTGGACGATCGGTTTCACGCTGAGAGCTCTGTCAAAACCTGTCGATGTATGCGCCTCGAGGAAATCACGAGATAAATCTCGGCTCGCTCTCGACGCTCCGCGCGAATTTCCGTTCGGGTTCGGGCACATCGACGAGATGCCCGGAATATTTTCGTTTCTCGATATTAAGCTCGGCGATCTCGTCCGCCTCCTCTTCGTACACACGATTCGAACGGACGTTGAACCGGACGCCGCCGGTCGTCTAACCTGCGAACCAAAAGCGAGAGGGTCACTGGTTGACCCGAGATTTTTCTATTCGGAGCTACTCCATTTTTCTTTTTGAAATCGATATCACCTATCTGGGGTTAGGTTGAATCGTTTCGGAAAGGAACAAAATTGGGAAACTTAGGAAAACAAATTTTTCCAACCTTCCAAAATCACTTTGGTTTTGCTATACGAAATAGAGAAGAATTTGTTGTATGATATTATACGTACATGATTATAAAATTCTATTGCTGGTCAACGAACTCTCTGGTGTAACGATTACTTCGTTTTTATATTCAGGCCCGTCCGGGTTGTATGGGATCAGCAAGAGTATGAGGAACAGCGGCCTCTTCCCATCGACCTTCAACGTTGCAGCGAAGGCGGACGTTTTCGTGAACGCAACTTGCGGCGAGGATGGTCCAGAAACATTTTGCAAACCGTCGGAGTCCACGAGATGCGCGGTCTGCGACGCCAGGAGTCCTGATCCTGGCAAGAGGCACAACATCACCAGCATCCTGGACTCGAATCCTGCGAAATGGTGGCAAAGTCCGACCTTGGCCAACGGGGAACAGTACGAGTTCGTAACCATCATCTTGGACCTGAAACAGGTTAGACTGAAAATTTGATTTACCAAAAAGTTAATTGACCTCGATTTAGCACGACTCCGAAAGTCTTCGAAATTGTTGATCCTACTGAAGAACATGTCAATTTTCTATTGCGTCGGGTAGCTAACGAAAAATCACATTCAGATGTCTACTATGACCTTCAAATGACCTTGCACCTCAAAAATGAGGTTGAATCTTCAAAATTCGTACCTGAGAGGAACGCAGTCTTTGCGAGAGATGTGAGCACCTGTAAATCTGTAGGAAACTGAAATTATTAGAGAAATTTTGATCTGGCTCCTGTTGGTAGCAATGGACGAAGAAAATTTTTACTTTGCATTTATGCAAATGATCTTTAGATCGGTCCTCTCCCTACATACGAATAAAAATGATAAGTCAGAGGGTAACTGAGATTCTAAGGATTCCAGAAGGGGATGGAAGGGGGCAATTTATCGGGCCAAGGTGGTAAGGGGCGTGTCCGTTGTCCCTTTACGAAAAACCTTAAAGTCGCCTTTTTCCCGCTCGTTAGTTTCATTTCACGCGGCGGGCCTCGGTCCGCTTCGGATTTATGTGGTCCCCGGGTCTTGCGGGCCCGAGGAAAGGGCCCGAGAAAGGGGGTCAGGGAAAAGAGGGTGGGGGGACGAGGCGGTGGCATTGATTACGCGAAACACGAGAAACGGAGACGGACGACGGGTACGGGAGCACTCGCAGACCGAGAATGGGTACTTTCTGGTCTCCTTTCTCAGAATTTCACGTGCTTCAAGCTGCTGGGGTATACCTGCCGCGGATACACGGCAAATTGCGTGCGGCGGCCCGCGAAAAACGTTTTAACGAGCATCGAGCGCGCGGCCCTTTTTCTAAAGGATCGGTAATAAGGACGCGGGAGTTGAAGAGACCCCGCCCCCGGCCGAGTTTTCCGTTGATTATGCCCTCTTACTTTTTAATCGGCTTAGTTAGCGGTAGTCGGACGACTTGTTCTCTTCTTTCTACCGTTTAATTAGACGGCGCAACGGGTCGTATTGTTGTCAACGGATTACGGGAGTACAACATATTCACTGTTGCAACGTGAAAAGTAGGTGCAGTTTTGAGAATTTTTTTCCAGACGAGCATTGCTAGGAAAAAGAAATTCATTGTGGTTCACAGTGAATGTGTAGAGTGTGCTAACAAATTTTCCACAGTGTTTCCTCGATATATGTCAACGACACGGGTCTTGCCAGCGACATATACCGTCCAGGAGATACTATTCTTTGATCCAGCCGTTTTCGATCCTCACGAGCTTTGAGGGAGCTTCTGCGATTTTTATCGGCCAGATATTTGTGACATATATCGAGAAAAGACTGTATCCGTTTCCTGTGCTTAGAAACTACATATAAGTCTACATTTATTGAACGGAAAAAATGTTTTCCGCTCTCTATGATGTGTAGAAATTCATCCTGAAAGTTTTTAAAAAATACCACGTGCAGGTTATCATTGACATTAATAAATCTATTGAAGATGGAGAATTGTATGACGATAGAAGAAAGCATTTAATGGAATTTCATTGAGAGTTTCAAGGGAATATTAGAGGCATTAAAATTGAAATATTACGAACGAAAATCTACAAATATGTTATAAACTGTACCAAATACGAGAAACGAGAAATGAGTTACAAAGGATCGGAATTATTGGTGCAGAGTTAAATGAATTAATTCAGCTGTATTCACGAGTGTCCGCAACGATCGCGACGTTGTCTGAACACATAATTATAACGATAATACGCGAATGAATCGACGAGCGAGCTCCGGTCGGCGTATAATGGATATGTTAAGATAAACGAAATCTTTGTGTGCAATTAGGGAAGATGAGTGTGGGTCGAAGACTCGGTCCCTAACTGGATACTGATTGCTAATCCCCCAAAGAGATACCTCCGGCGAATGATCGCGGTACGCAGGATCGCCCGCGCAAGATGATTTCCTCATAATAATTAATTAAGAAGCCTCGTTATAGAAAGCTTTCATTACGACATTTAAGGAGGCGTTGTTATTAATGGTTTCCCGGAACAATAATTTCGTTATTACTCAATAGTTGCCAGGCTAATTGGTCACGTATTACCGTGAAAATAATTGAGAGTTTAACAAAGTTGTTCGAAGTAATTCGAGAGCATGTTATTCTGGCTCATCTTTCAGGAACTAATATTTTTCGTGGAATTTTCACACTTAGAAATATTGCTTCTCGGAGAAGCTATATGTTGAAGTTATTTTGCAGGAATGTGTTCGATGCTGAAGAGCAGGTATGTTGTGCAATATTTACTACATAAGCAAGGGTGTCGTATTTTATTCGAGCAAGAAGATTTGCGTTATGAAATTTTACATGTAGCCAGGCCCTGTGTAACATTCGCCACAATTCATCGAGTCACTCTTAAATAAAGGTCTACAAGTATCGGGACTGATTATGCTAATCGACGGATAAGCAAACCGCAGCGGACATATTTATGATCCTCGTTAGCGTTCATTGCGTTTATTAATTTTACGAGCAGCCAACGTTGTTCGTAATTGTTTCTCTCGTCCCCCGAGCCCCCATAAAATCGGTGTATTGTTGTTGTATTACTTTGACGTTGCAATTATCGCTTACCGTATTAATTGGGAGATATGAGTGAGGCAAACATGCATACACAGTGGCTACGAATCTCTGAGGCAAAGTCGAAATAAAGTAAAAGAATAATCAATTGTTTTAACCAAACGTCAACAACTTCTTAAAAAAAAACGTTTCCGCTGACAGATATCTACACAAATAATTACAATTTTTAAAAGCCTTCGAACGGTCTTAAAAATTTTATCAAAAAATCCGGTAGTATAAATTCACGATTAAAGTGATTCTCGAGTTAATATATAATTAATTCTAGACGATTATTTTTAATAAAAATAGATTGGAAAACGAAATCACAATAAAATGCAGGAATAAACTAAATTATAGGAAGGATGATTCAATAAATTATTGTACACCAAATATGTTCTTACTCCAAATATGTTCTATTTAATACAACTGTACGAGGTTCAATATAAATTTCGTAGAATTATTTTAACGGAACATTCATTGGGAAAATAAGTAATAATCAAGTTCGTTACTGGGTGAATAAAATAAATTATAGCAAAGAGAAGTTGATGAATTATTACACGTGGTAAACTGAACTAAAAATTGTTATACTATACATAGACTTTATGCTAAAATTAAATCGCCAGCATGAGTCAAGGATGTTCGGTTATTAAACGAGCGACGCCGTTTCAGGCTGAAAAATGAACGACAGTTGCCTTACCGAGCTTTTGGTAACCATTTGTATCCGTCTAGTAATTGTGCAACGCGTTTCTACTTGTCGGCGATACACGTCCTAACGGAGGCAGTCCATCACCATGCCCATTTTCGGTACGAACAAATTAATTTATTTCGTTGCCCGTGATTACGTGGGCGGCCCAGCCACGGTCCCAGCGTCTCGTCATGCCAATCAGTAGCGCAAACAGAAGTTAAATTTAAAATGAGCCAACGACTCGCGCGAAATCCATGGAATGCTCCTCTGCGAATGGGTGAAGGGGGGGGGGGGGGCAACTCATGTAGCACTCTCAAAGTAAGGCAATCTTCGGGAATGCTTTTTACGGAAGCCGCAGTATGTTCTCAAAACTTTTAAAATAAAATAAAAGTGTTAAAATAAAAAATAAATAATAATAATAATAATTTAAAATAAAAAAAGTTAGGTCGTTTGGTACCATTGTGAAAGAGTTATCCTGCTTTAACACTAGGTTCACGAAGCACTAAAAGTGACTCCATTGCGTTGTAAAAATAACAAAATTGTAGTTATTCAGATTTCCAGCTATGTTTATTCTTATACGTGCTCAAAGAAACGAATCTATTGGACAATGCTTCACAAGTGCGTCCTTGCACTCTTAACAATTGTAAATTTCCCGTAAATCTAGTGTTAAAGGGCTTACGGATACTTTTTACACTGACTGTAAGTCAATCAGGGCGCACCCGAATTTCGAGATGAATGAGAAAGACAAAAGAGATGTAAAAACGCGAACACGGCGAAAACAGAGGAAAAAGGGCAAAAGTACCGAAGAAGACTTAATATGTGAAAAAGAAGGAGAAACTAATTGGAGGTGCGAACAAATAGGCGTCCACGAAACGAGGGTGAAATGCGAGAGCGGAAACGGACGCGACCAGGTGAGATGAGGAGCGGGAGGGGGGGGGAGAAAGGAAGGTAGAAAGTAAGACGATCGAATTGAGCGTATAAGAAAGAAGAAAGGCGGAGAAGAAAAAAAGGCTAATGAAAAGAAAGAGGTTCGTTGCGGTGCACGGGGGGGGGGGGGGGATCGTCTACGGTTGTGAAAAAGCAAAAGGATGGTCGCGCAACATGGTGGGTACGTGAAGGTCCTGCACGGTGCTCTGTAATTATCGCCAGTGGCCGTGGGAATTGAATTACGAGGTAAATTCGTAACGTGCCAGGACGCGGACCGGCAAAAGTCAAAGAACTGTGCAATCTCGACGAGGTTCCTGTGCCACCGGAGTCCGTTTCGATCAATCATCTGACACACTTTGATCACCGGAACTCTCTGTGCCTGGTCACACCGCCATACTTCTCGTTCAAGAGTCACATCAAAGTGCACCTGTTTTTCGACCCTCATGTCAATATTCAAAATATTCCACGACGTCCAATAACATTTATTTTTCCCTTCCTTCGATTTTTAAAGTCGCATCAACTTCTGGGTTGCTAGCGTGGTCTGTTGTGCTGTTCTTTTCAATAATTAACCCTTTGCACTCGAAGCTATTTTAACTCCAAAACCAAATATTTCTTTCGACCTAGAATATTTCTCTTCTATATATCCTTTTTTCGTGTTATACATACAAAAATGTTGAAATTTACTCGTACAATAGCGAAATGTTTAGTAATTTATCAAATACAAACTTTAATAATGTGAAAAATATTTTGAATAATGATACAGCAATTTTCAGTGGCGCCTTACAGTCGCCATTCGAGTGCTAAGGGTTAATTAATTAATCTCGACCCGACGTAAATCAACATGTGAGGATACACAAGAAATAAATTGTGAGAAATGGGAGCCAAATAAAAATTTCTTTCTTTCCAATACACTAATATTTTTAACTTCTTGTACTCATTGCTTTAAACTGCACTCGTTCATTTTTGCCATAAATGCATTTGACCCGTCTAATTATAAAGATACTCCATGGGAAGTTATTGAGTAAGTTTTCTAAACGTACTAAAAATTGCGGAACGTCTAAATAAATTCAATCTTGCAGTCTTCCAAAGTCCACGGACACGTGTCAGATATTTTTAGAGATCGGTTCAGTCTTAAAAATGTAACTTTTCGAAATGATCAGCCAGAGTACATTTCTCTCGAAAAGTTCCGTTTTATCCGCCACCGTGTCTCTCCCCGAAGCTTTCAGGCCGGTTGATTTATGGTTGGCCCGTTCCCCGGCTCGATTTTCTCACATTTCGAGTCGTGGCGACCGGTCACGACGCGGTTTCGTAAGCCACCCTCCGACAGAACCTTTTAAAAAGCCCGCCTCGCGATCCACGAGAGAGAGGAAGCTCGAAGTGGGTGGTGAGCCACTTCCTGGGAACCCTCAAACTCTCCGGGGTTATTACGGGGGAGGTACGGTGGTTGTCAAACAGGAATTTATAGCGCTTTCAAGCACGCTAATTGGACGGTTGTTCTCTGGGGACCGGAAAGTTCTCCGGGCCGCTTCGGGCCTCGATAATTCCCGAAGATCTGTACAAATCTCCGTGGAAGTTTCGGGGGTTGGGCCCAGGTGTTTTCGCTTTTCAATGCCATCACTATTTTAGCTGTTACCGGACCGCCAATCGTCCTCTAATATAAAAATATACTGCGGCGACCTCAGAGATAGGAATTACTGTGGTTCCCATAATGGTTCGAACATTCTTCAAGTCAGAATCACTTTTTCAGAAGTGATTCGAACGACTTCGGTTCTTCTGCGAAGATAGAAGGTCCAGCTTGGTAGATGACGTTGATTTTTACAGCTTTTTTATGTTTTGTTGTTGCCCGGATCTACAAACGATGAAAAATGGTCACAATTAGGGAAAAATCGAGAAATATGGTAATTGGTAATATTGTTATGAGATGTAGACGATCGATCTCTGTTCCTATTGCAGGAAAACTTTATTTCCATATTTTATGATTCCCATGCAAACTAAAACTTTCACTTAGCATTTATCGGTACTCATTGGAACTTATGATATGAGGACAGATTTTCTAAAAAAGTTACACTGTTGTCGTCTCAAACGGAACCTGTTGAGCATTGCCATAACTTGTCTAGTCCCCAGCTGAAGTTTCGAAGAAGATTTCATTTTCACGAGCTGCTGAGCGTCGAGAGTTTTGGACGTAACGGTTCTCGCAAGCAAAGGGCAGCGAAGGGCCGAGAAGGAACGGTCTATGGTCGTTTATGGAGGCGGTCTTATGTCGCGCCGCAGGTATACTGGAGCAGGTATTTACCTGTGCAGGTTGTACACGGAGCCTGCATACTTTCGGCTCCTCCGGCATTGAGCCGATCGCGCGTACAAGTATTCGCGGCGTGGTTCCTTGAGCAAAGAAACAGTATAAGAAAAAAGTGAACGCCCCATGAACGCGATTCATGGTGGGAGCCCCCATGGATCCAGAGGGGGGCCCTCTCGCTTCTTCCGAGATTCGAGTGCAAAGATCGATTCGGTGGTAAATCGCGACCGGGGGCCATTCAATCCCGAAGTAAACGCGAATCGATATTCAACCTTCCGTTCGAGCCCTTCCACGAACATCATTTTACAAATAACGATGCTAACCATAATAATTTCGTTGAGCTCCTTCAAACATCATCCGATGATAAATGGATCGATTTTTGCACAATTATGGCTCAGAAAAATGTCAAGAAACACACCATGCATAATATTCAATTCATATTCGAAAACATAATAGTCAAAAGATAGGGCCTAGAGAGATATTTAAATTTCCCTCAATCAAAAAAAAATGAGTGACTGTAATTTAAAACTCTGGAAGAACTAAAAATAATTTAAGAATATATTAAGAAATGATTAGTCATCCATTTCTGTTATAAACAAATAGCTTACTCCTCGTTACAGAAATTACAACATTTCCGTGGGCTTGTGAAATGTGTCAATTAAGTCGAGGGTCAAAGGAAGAATATTTGGAGTGTACGTAGGTCGATTAATAATTTAATATAATATTGTGAAATTGCGATTGCCGGATTCGTTAGCCAAACGATGCCAGCAAACATGTTAATCTCCGTGAAGCGTGACGATTTGCATATTCAGATTCGGGGAGTGAAACGGCAATAATAAATCGATATTTTGGTCGATACCAGGGGGGGCTTAATGACTGGCGGGGCGGGGCGGGCCGGATGCTGAGGAGAATTCCCGAGAAAGCAAATCGAGTCGTAAAATCGACGGTCCGGGACCACCCAAAGCCCCGCGATGCCGCGTTTCTTCGGACTTTCTTGGATGATGAAGGCGATTCCCCTCGGTAACGAGGCCTCCGCGTCCCGGAACTGCTTTGAAACGCATCCGAAAGCCCGCGAGGTGCATCGACCGCTGCAACGCTGCAACGTATACCCCTTGCACCCCGCGCGCACAATACGTATAATAAATCAGGCGACGTCATGTTCGATAATTGTTCGGAAGCGTGAACGGCTCCTTAAAGTTTTTAGCTAAGATCCGGCTGGAAACAGTTACTGACTCGTTACAATGACGGTAATCGTCATTTTTTACTAGATCGAGAGATTCATACCCCGCCATTCCACGGGTTCCATTTAAAACATGGTACATTTTTGAATTAATGCTTGCATCAGTCATCGATTTTTCATCGTATATCTATTTTTTTTTCTTGTTCTTATAGTTGAACTTGTTCTGCTAGTGTATCTATCTAATACTTTAACGAGATGATTTGTGAAAAAAAAATGAACTTGGAGATAGAAAAGAATTTTTGGGACATTTAATTTTCTCGTGAAAAACAGGAATTATTTCGTATTATTTAAGCAGCACCTAAACAATAAACAAGAGGAATTCAGTGCCTATTAATAGGCATTTAACGACTAAGTAATAATGTATGTAAAAGTAGCTCTATAATTTTCTTTTAAACAGTCGTTTCAGAAGAAGTTCTTGCATTATCTTGATTTTTAAAATTTGTTGAACCAGGAATGAAACTACTGTCACTTTTTAACAGTTTATTCAGAAATTCTCAGCTGTCGATTTTCGATTTTGAAGAGACTATTTGCAAGTTTCCGGTAAGTTGATTGTCTAAATATGAATTTGCTTTTCAAATTGTTGTCTTACCATTATTACATGAATACATTCAGTTGAAGTGTTTGACTACTCTTTCTTTTGCTTCTTTCTGCTCAAATATTTATTTACGACTCGGTAGTAGCTGAAGATACATATTGAGCACTGTCGGTCGCATGAATAAGCGAGGAGTATATGTGAGGAGTACACAATTTGCGAATGTAACGCACGCGACATACACAATTCGCGAACTTCTTGGGAATCTGAATTAAGGAAAGCGACAGCTGCCGAGGGTACTTGAGTCAAATGACTCGAGTGCGATGGATTAAATTTGGATATTCTCGGAATATAGCAATGGTTAAAAGGAAGCCACAAAATCTCGAAACGAAGCGAGTACTGTCGCATTTGAAACCATTTTTAACCAAACTTAATCATCGATAAATAAAATATCTATCCCTGTAATAGAACAGATACTTTTCTCCAAGTTCTGTTCAAACCAAACCTTCCAGAATCACTCTTTATCCATTCTCACTAAACCTTATAACATACCAAAATTTTTCAAAAAAATTCCATACCTTGAAAAGGGTATCAAAAAGTACCTTGAAAAGCCTCCAAGTGCTTCTAAATAGTTTTTAAAATTGACTAAATGATCTTATCGACGAGCATCGAAACTACTATTATTTTGTTGGATATTTGTAAGTAGAGTCAGACTCGAGGCATAAAAATATTTAGATTCGCGATAAGGTAGAGTGACTACATTACCGTCAAAAAATGGTTTCACGTGACTCAAATTTTTGTCCGTATATAAGAATATTTTGTCGCTGGTAAAGGGCTCATTCGAAAGAGGAAGGTTCAATCTAATGCGCGCTGGTCATCAGATTACGAGATTATGCAGATATTTGGTAATACAAGCGTTAGAAGTAGGCCAAAAATTGACGATGTGCATACCGTGGAATCCAAGCATTTTGATGCCATTGGATGAGTTTTCTGGATGAAATCGAGAGCAGTGCGCACTAAAAAATCGAGCTATATTTTGTCTCGATTCTTTCTGGCGTCAGAATTCACAATATCGATAATGCAGAGCAAAACATGTGACAAGTATAGTCACAAACTTAAGACCCGTGGGATCAAGACCAAGACGGATCTTAAATCTGTATCTGAAGGCTGTGAATGAAAATTATTAATTAAAAAGTCAGGTGACTATCCCGGGCCCTTAAGCGTCGTGTTGTACGGCGTATCGTGGGCAACGCAAAATTGTGGGCACTGACGTAGGAGGTCCCACAGGGATCGTGCCGCGTCTGAAACTCGTCTGCAGAAAATGAACGAGCGGACACCGCGCGGTCTGCCACAGGGATTCCTCGTCCTGGTCTTCTGCCAACCTGATCTTGGCTTGGACCTCGTTTCGTGCCCGGCACGATTGCTAAAACTGATTCGCGTCCGTGCGTCAACCGTGGCCGTCGTCGGACTCTCGTTGTTCGCCTAACCGGAGGTCCTGACGGCTGTGCTGGCGGAATTAGTCTGGAACTGAGACGACTAGGAAGCGCACGATCCGATGTACACTTCCGTCGAACCAGCCACCGAATTATGGCTCCCACTTAGCGCTATCAATCTTCCGCATTTCGCTCGTTATGTCACTTCCGCTCAACTGCAGTTCAACCCTTTCGTCGCGGAACCATTTTCTTTTGTCCCTCGCGCTACAACATTCCCCCCGACTCGTGATGAAAGTTTCGTAGAAAATTTACTAAGTATGTTGCCAACATTCGTAAAAGCTTCTGTATTTTTCGGTATATTTTTATGGGACTTTCAGCAACACATTCGTCACATTTTTCTAATGAAAATGATACCAAATATGATGTAATTCTGATGATATTTACTTGTGTAGGGAACCATTTTGAGAAGGATTGCTGAGAATTGAAATTGGCATTCGCGAAGTTTGGAATATTGCGTTCATGAAAATTTCGAGCACGATTCCTACCATGCGATCGATATTAGACGGTAGAAGTGGCAGTAATTGTGTCAGCTAGTGTAAAACTCAATTTTCCGTCCCTTCGCAAAGGTGTCGTTAATGGCATAATGAAATTCCGTCCCCGTCAAAGAAATCATTCCCTGCAGCGAATCGAAATCAGATTCAATTATGGCTTTGAAACGTTGTTGCTACTGCTGCAGAACAGAAAATCGAGAACGAACGTGGCAGATGTGAATGATATAGAAAGTTGATGAAGGCAATTGTCAAGTTTTATTTGAGCTGTGAAGTAAATTGCGTAGCAAGGGGTTAATAGACTTTCGAGCTGCTAGACTTGCAAAACATTTGTTTTACAATATTTTTAGATGATCATGCTCCCCGAAATACGTACTGCCCAGACCAAAAAATAACTCTTGAGGAAGCAAAAGGAACCGTCGGCCTGGAAGAAACATTCTTGCTGCCATAAGTTCGTGCACGGTGCACCCCATTTACGGTCCTCGCCAGATAGCGCACAATGCCAATTTATTAGTTGGTGCCCCTTAGCCTCTCCGGTAAACGGAGACTTACGGTCTCCCATAAAGGGACGAACGACACCTCCGTCCGTGAGAAACGCGCTGGAACGGTCACTTTGTCCACCTAGCAACTTTCGAGAACCTACGGTTTCCATTGTTTCGAAGAAAACATTGAAATATGAATTCCTTTCCCATTTCCAGCAATGATTTCGCATCGAGGTCCACGCTTGCGCTGTACTATCTACCTTGCCTAACTAAACTGCAAATGTGGCATTTCAAATACTGCACTACGATGCACCTGCGCGATTCTTGTATGTTTAGGGCTGAGATAAAGCGTGGGATGACCAACCCTCGAGGGCTGTGTCATTGTCTACAATGAGACACCAGGACCGCCGTACCTGCGTTACTCATCCTGGATGAGACATCTTCAGGCTAGTCATCCGTGCCCCTTCCCTATTTTTCGTTATCCGTACCTACTGTATACACGGTGTCTCATTTAACTCTGTTACCCCTATTATTTAGCAATTTTCCGTTGCAGTTGCCCTTGAGGGATCTTGAATGACCTTCATGAGAGGTCCTTCTATTCGTTTTGAAACGTTCTATCAAAATGAAAATAAAAAACCCATATCATTTCATTAAAAAGAATTGCTGTTATTAAGATCTCGGAAAATATGACCGCGAGATGACCTTCACCCACACAGACTTATGTTCCCCTCCATGTGCGATCCTCAAACGTTGCTTCGACCGATTTCTGAAATGTGTTGTTGTAACTTGGAGATTTTCATCGGCGATTTCGACGCAACAATTGTCGTTAATATGGATAATTGTCATTGGATCGCCGATTATGTATGGCTTACCGGTTACACGGTTTATTTTGATGGGACCTGATATCGAAGGCTACCATGTTTCGATTCGCTGGACGCGTACCCGCGTGCACACCCGTGAAACAACCGGACTTAGGGCGGTGTCGTGTTACCAAATAGAAGGTGGACGTATTAATTGCAAGATGGATTTAAGGTAACACGAGACGACATAATCCGATTATGAGGCTCATGTCGGCTGGACGTCAGATTCGACGACGGCGGCCAGGATTTCTGCTCGAATATAAGGTTACGAGATCTTGCGGTGTGCTATATCGTTACCAGTCGTTTCCCTCTATTATAATCCCCATCGATTTGGTTACGGTTGTATCAACAGTACATACTCCACACTCAAATGATCATTAATTACTTGCAGTGCACGACACTGTTACGAGTGTACAAATTTATTCTGTCGACTGTCATTGGAATCGTGAATAAATCAATTGTTTGACACACTTCCTTGGAGTATTTCATATTCACAATTTGTTCATTTTATAATTCAATTCTTCAACGGTTTAATTATTCAACGAAGTGATTACTCAATAGTTTGATGAATCAATATTTCAATAATTCTATAAATTAGGGGTTGAAGAATTTAGTCAATAATTCAACGATTGATTCGAATACTGTTGATGTTTATTTCATTAAATTTCATAATTTAATTAGTCAGTGATTCAATAATCGAATGACCGTGTAATTTAATAATTGTATTCCTCCACGACTGAAGCATCTCACGGCCCAGTTTTATGATGCAGTAATTCAATGAATTAATTGTTTAATAATAAAAGGGAAGAAAAGGAAACTCCCGAAGGATTTCAGCTGAATGTCCAGGGGTTGTGATTTGCACGTAGCGTTGTTGGAAATGGCATCGCACAGGAGGAAACGTTGTTCCTCGAAGCTCGTTCCACGAACCCGTACAATGAAGAAGAGAAGAAGCAAAGGGCGGCAGAGGAACTAGAGAGGCTTGTATCGTAAACAGATCTCACGTCGCGTTGTTATCCGCGACAGGATCTTAAGGAGCAACACCTTCGCTCGTAAAGCATGTACCTGCGCGGCGCGGAACGCGTGTCCACCCGGTCTCACGTGAACGTTTCACTGCTTCACGCGTGTTGCCAACAATAAGTGCTGTACAATCGTTTACCACCGCTACTATTTGTACCGGCATGTAACGAGGCGGCCGGCCAAAGGATTCCTTCCCGGATCCGCGATCCTTTCAGCTCGAAAAAACGGAGCAACGACAAACATTTAGCCGACATCATATTCTTACTTCTCTGCGAATCCCGATTTTCATTTTGGTCCTCGGACATCCACGGATTCATCTGTCAATTTATTTAACACGTCAGCCATATGTGGCTGACGGAATTATTTTTGCAGGTTTTAAAACGAATTTTTACGTTGATATATTCATTGTACTAAACTTAATTAGGATCTGTAACATGCAAGAAAGTTGGAGGATTAGTCAGAATCGTACATTTAATTTTTTCCAATTTTTATTTCATTAAATAACTTACTTTGATTTTATGGAATTTTTGGGGTTTCTAGTTTGGCGTTCAAAGTGTTAAACATATTCTTGAAGGTACTTCTTGTAGACTCATTAGCCTTTCTGTTGCTTCTAATGCAACAGCTATTTAATATAATCGCCAGAAAGTGAGTAATTAAATGACAATTTTTACACTCTGGGTCAAAGTAGACCCGGGCATTGCTGCCACGGGGGGTGTTAAAGTCTGTCATTATAAGTGCTGTCCTTTTCTATGTTCGGTCACAAGGAAATAGTAACCCTACACGATCTATGTCACTGCACTGTCTCGAGGATTGTGCTTAGATCGAAACTTTACTGTATAATAAAACCTGTCAATTGACCAGCATTATAGACCAATTTCGTCACATTGGCAATATTAAACTAAATCTGCAGAGATATAAATTAATTATTTGTACAAGAGAAAGTCGTTACATGCGTTTACTTATTTCAGTGTGTAAAACATTGTGTGATCTAGTTTTCTGGGGAAACTATTTTTAATATTTAGGAAAACTCACGTTCTAACAACGTGAATTGGGTTTACTGATTCTTCATTTAATGGTTAGGATGGATTTAAGAAATGCACCATTAGTGAACTTTCCTGAGTAATCTAAATTGCTGCAGAATTATTGCTGCAACCTGATACAATCATACGAACATTTCGCTCTGCATGCACGGAAATGTTCATGTCGTCCGTAAGTAGTTCGACATGCGAGTTTCTGAAATAAAATACTCTTAAGCGTACTGTTCGACTTTCCAGTGCAAAAGGTTAAACGTACCGCGGGATCGAGAATTATCACCGATGAAGTAACTGCGATCCTTGCTTTTAGCATCAACGAGGGAACGTTTCGCACAATTTCAGCATTTCCTGAATTTTTTCAACTGTTTTCACCCATGCTTTTTTAATGTAAAATGCAATTTTGAACATAGTGCTACGTACAATTCCCATAGATTCATAGATCCTGAAACTAGTAGCAACAAATCCACTAACTTCAACGCAGAGATATCAGTAGGTATTATTTATAAATATATCTGCATCAAATTATCAAATTATTACATTATCAAATGACGAAATTACTAGATCACTAAATTATTGAATTTCTTGAATATCGGAATTATCAATTTGAATAGAATTTCTGGAATAACTATTGAAATACGAATTTCTCGAATAATTAGATCATGAAAATATGTATGTTTTTAAATAAATAAATTACTAAATTATTTACATCTTCAAAGCAGAGTGTTTTGAAGTTTCTCGCGATCGCGGCTTACCAGCATCAAATTTTGCTGTCACATAAATCTGAATGTTTTGGAAAAATTCTACTATCAACAATGTTAGTAAATACTCTCGCGTACCGAGGTGTGCGCAGTCAGAGAAATTCTGACGACTCAATCCGTTTCTGACAATGCGCATTATTGAATAAATACACGGGGGTGCGGGTTCGTCGGTTTCCAGCGTTCGTTTTTGCGGGAGGCTTGCAGTTTCATCGGTAGCGTACAAAGGAAGATAAACTGCCGCATCATTCCGGCCATTCATTCGTTTTAGATGCTTTCGGTATTTTTGTTTTCTGCTCGTGCCTGTTCGCTCGCTAGCTCGAGCGCGCGCCCGCGCGCGGATGATATAACGCCAAAGTAAATTGCACACTCTATTCTCGGTGTAGGCCACATACTGCTCCTCGTACAAATACAACGAAGCGCTATTTTCCGACTGCACGAGCACGTCCGTGGCCAGCTTCAGACGGAATGAGCAAAAAATCCGGTGATAATGCACCGGTAATTCTCGGCCGGAGGAATCGCGGAGAGTGCAGCCGGACCTTGCAACTGCAACTGCATCCCTTCCGCGATATTAATTATTCGTGCCGAGCAGAAATCCTGGTTCGTTTACCTTTTTCAATCCGCCGCCTTCAAATCGTGCTTAACACATCCGGTATCTCTGCTATACTTGTTAAATCAATTCCCAGGCATAATGATTACAAACTGGAAAAACTGTTAGTACAAAAATTTATTTATTAAGCGTTCGTTTGTCGAATCATGCATTTTTTTAAAACCTGGACACGTAAACTCTCAATGTCTACCTAGAGAATGTGTTTTAAGTTGAGCCAGAAGTAATGCAAATTTTTTTTCATATTTAAAAAAAGAGAAGTAAGAAAACATTTCACTATTTTTTGAAATATCGCGTATTTAGAAGAACATGGCGATAAAGATATTAGTTTTCTAATCTCACAGTAAGATCTAATTGTTTTCAGTAAAATTGAACAATTTTTGGAAGTATCGTATATTTGGGAGTATCTCACGGTACAGAATTAATTATTTGCGAGGGAATTCTGCTCGAGAAAGATTTAACAATGAAGATCTTGTCCCTATCATACCCTACCGCGTATTTAGAAGAACATGGCGATAAAGATATTAGTTTTCTAATCTAACAGTAAGATCTAATTGTTTTCAGTAAAATTGAACAATTTTTGGAAGTATCGTATATTTGGGAGTATCTCACGGTACAGAATTAATTATTTGCGAAGAAATTCTGTTCGAGAAAGATTTAACAATGAAGATCTTGTCCCTATCAAAACCGAGGATTTGGTAAAATTTGATCTCGTCGTTTTATAAAATAATCGTGCATTTGACAGGGTTTGCCCACCGAGGATTAATATTTTCTAAAAGGCCTTACATTTCACGGCGAACAAGGGTTCGTTGACGAACGATTAGATGCTGCAGGCACAAGCCAGACACACGCACCGGTTGGAACAGAGTCGCGCAGAGTCGAGCAAGTTTCTTGCGGTTGACAGTAAATAAGCATCAATGTTGACGAGGAAATCGCCGGGCAGCCTCTCGGGGACCGTAACTCCGAAGCGGAATCAGGTTGCAAAACGTCAGAATTGACCCCGATTCGCACGGGAATTGCCAAAGCACGGCTCATCGTCGACCCGTGGCATGTCGCCGGTCCGGTCATTACCGACTTTCTTCGTCCGGCGAGGTTCTACTATAAAGCGATTTCTGTCATTCGATGCTAATACCGACCGCATCCTTACAAGGCTGTGGATAGCGTTCGAGCTCGGAAGGAGGCGACTAGTCGTCGTCGTCGTCGTCGTCGTCGTCGACCGTGGATCGTGGGATCGTTCTGCTGGATCGCGATCGCTCGGGCGAGCTTCACGTGATCGACTCTGTTACCAGAACTCCGTCGCTGTTCCTGTTGCACGGGCAAAAAAATCAACGCTCCTCTCGGATGTTCCCAGCGAGATCGAGCGTGACTTTTGCGGCTGAGACCACTTTTCATTTTTCCACGAACCCGTCGCGTCGCCGGAACGCGACTCTTTTTTTCCTCGAGCCGAGAGCCGAGCCGTGCTGAGACCTCGAACAGCCAAAAAGGTCTCGGATTCTTTTTATAGAATTCTGAAGAAGTCGATCAAAATCCTCTGCTTGCACGTTTCCTCGTGTTAGAGAAACGAGCTCGTTCATCTGTGGACATCGATGGGACATTTTTCAAACAGGATCAGAAATTTGTATTTACCGGAATCCTTGCGAATAGATGCGTAGATGTGTACAGATTTTTCGCCAAGATCTAGGGAACCATGCTGGAATCGGAATCAGCCAAAAAGTCTTCAATTCTTTAATTCAGAAGTCGATCAAAATCCTCTGCTTGCACGTTTCCTCGTGCGAGAGAAACGAGCTCGTTTATCTGTGGACATCGATGGGACATTTTTCAAACAGGATCAGAAATTTGTATTTACCGGAATCCTTGCGAATAGATGCGTAGAGATTTTTCGCCAAGATCTAGGGCACCATGCTGGGATCGGAATCAGCCAAAAAGTCTTGAATTCTTCAATTCAGAAGTCGATCAAAATCCTCTGCTTGCACGTTTCCTCGTGCCAGAGAAACGAGCTCGTTCATCTGT
>CM052118.1:16659898-16693621 GCA_028454245.1 Halictus quadricinctus
AGGTTTGTCAAAGGGTTCTTCTGAAGCGAAGATTGCAACAGAATCCGCTTTGTTATTGAAAAAAACTTGTCAGTCGACGCAGGACTCATTCGTTTTGGTTGATGTCATATCGACGCAACGACGTCGAGAGAAGCAAACCTGAATGCCATTAACTTCCATAAATGGACGTTCTCGAAGTCGAGGTCTAGCATAGACGAACAATCGTGATATTTTAATGTCTTCGAATCTGTGACCGAGACTCTCGATTGTTGCGAAACTATTCGCTGTTGCGCATCAGTCGCACCTTCATGCTGTGCTGTTTCACTTCTAATCGAATTGGGAAAATCTGTTTTTCTATTCCCATGTAGATTGTTATTCACACCGAGTCTTTACATTAGAAATATTCTGTATGTCCGAATATACTTTGAACGCATTTTATAATAGGGTGAAGGACTCAATTACTGTGGGGGTACCAATATGCCTACATTAATTGTACTTATTTTTAAAGCATAATGAATATTTAAAAAGATACATATAACATATATTAACTGATTTTAATGAAAAGAATTTAATATCTCTTTTCACATATTTGTTATGCTTCAAAAATAACTGTAATTAATATAGGCATACCCCCACAGTAATCGGGTCCCTTAGCCTAAATTTTGTCCTTATTATTTCATATCGTTGATCGATGTTGACAGTTTGATTGAGACATACCACGGAATATCTTCGATGACCGGACTGCATTCAGCAATGCAGTTGCAATTCGGTCTACCGGTCGTGGGACGCACCGTGTGCGTCAGAACCCCTCAAAAACTAATATCATTTAACCCGGCGAGGATCGCCAAAAGCTGATTCTAATCGATCCATTGTAAAGTCAAGTGAGTCATGGCAAAAACGTCCGAACACGCCTAATTTATTCGGCGGGCCCGAGACAATATTATGCAGTGTTTAAGATATGCATACGCTCGTGCAATTCCCGGCAAGAAAATGTAAGAGACTAAAACAACTGGTTTCAAACTTACTGCAAATAGATTAGAACAAATAGTCTCTGAATAAATTATACTACAATTCGAGCTGGCAGCAAAAAACTAATTCTGCATAAAATTTGGGACAGTTTGCATTAATGAAATTGTACTCCCAACAGTTCCGAAATAATTTCAGCATAAATCGGGCCCACTATACTACATTTAATAATCGAAGCAATCACCGATCACGTTGATCGCGACGATTTAAGTAGCTCGCCGACGTTAATTAAGTCCTCGTCACGTTGATCTCACTAAATCACCCGATAACGTTTCGAATACGTTATTAATTATACTCGCGATACGTCCATTCTCATGAATGACAGACTGCCATTCACGAGGGAACACAATGAAGCTAGTGATATATCGCAAAAAGCATAAGTTATGACTCGGTGCCCGCATCTGTGACTCGACAATATCGCTCGACTTACAATGCCGACGAGCTTGTAATGGTTATCGCCAGGTTTGTAATTCTAATCGCTGTGTACGACTACCGAGTGCGTGCGCGCAACTTGTCGTTGCTTCATTGAAAATATATCCTGCTGATTTTCTAATTAGATGGACGCTAAACACAATTCATTTATAGATCCGAGGAATAAATGCAGCACAAGGACAATGTGCCGTTAACATTCTAACCCTTAAATCCATAGTGTTGCTAGTTGGCAATGTTCCGTATGCATTATTTACGTTTGTATTGTGCCAGAAACACGAGGAGTGCGTGAGAAGTAGAGCAAATAAAAAATGTTGTGAGATAGTGAATTCAAAAAGGTTCAAGAAAAGATCAACAAGACATTGTTTTCATATTGTTTCTAGAAAAATAAATCTGCTACTTAAATATGTTTTGTAATGTTCACAAAGCAATGATATGGACTCTGTGTCGTATTTTTAATTTTCTCAGGAAAATAAATTAGCTATTTAAAAAATATATGAAAATTTTTATGGGACGGTATTGACGAGAGTTGTAGAAGTCCTAGAAAAATTTCAACAGGTGGTATAGACTTACTATTACATTTTTAATGATCCAAAAAATGTAAATTGGTGAATTAAAAACATTTTTACGATTTTGCCAAAAATTATGCGTTCGAGGGTCAACAATTTCGGTGGTGTAGACCGAGAAAGTGTTTCTGAGAGTGGTATATGGAAAATATTGGCGTGTCGGTGGAATGCGAAGAAAATCGAGATTGTTACGAGAGCGTTTGCAGTAACCGTGGAAAATATAGATGCACGTGCGTGCGATGTGAAAGATGGTGGCTGCATCGTTGCTCCATCGTGTGCGGCTGCGTTGCGGTTTTATGCGGTATTACATAAAAGGGAACCTGAACGTCATCTAGCGAATCTCGCTCTCTAGACCTCTCGAAGAGCTCGATATTATTTATTGCTGCGATAATGGTTATCCTGCGTGCACGCAGCCGCGCACGCACGCACGTACGCGTCCGCGTGCATGTCGTTGTAACAAATAACCGGATCCTGTTTTTGATAATCTTTCCCTCGGCACTATTTCACGTTGGCCGTTCAACGAAACAATTTCCGCTTGGTTTCAATTATCTTCGGCTGGCGCCTTGCCGGTCAGTAAAAAATAATTTATCGAGCATCCGCGCCCGTCTCCGACGATTTATTAAGAACATCAAAACCTGCGAGTTATCACAAAAGTGTGGGGAAAATCAACGTGTCGGGATAACAATCTAAAGGAAAAATGGTACTAATAAATATTGTGGGACTTGAAGACAGAGTCAACGCGAAATGTATTAAACACTGAAAGCAATTGGCAAACGTTGCGTTGTAAGATTCGTCAAATTGCAATATTTACTAGAGGTTGATCTAACTTTGTATGACATGATGCTACAAAAATTAGAATTGCACGTAACTCTGTTTTCGTTTTAACATCGTTTATTCGTGGACCTCGCATTAATATCAGAGGTAATCAACTATCACATAAAATTCCCACTGGCTCGGAGAGTTTCCACAAAAATTTGCGGTTCGTTTAGACAGCAAATTACTCGCAGCATAATAAAGAACAGTGCAGACTTGTTGAAAATCGCGAGTTTCTTGTGCAACACGATCCGCTGGTATAGTAAAGGGAAGGCGGGTGTGTTGAATGTTTGAATATGTATCAGTTACATTGCCGAAATGATTAACGAGCGTCCATTAAGAGGTGGTATTGTTTCTCAGCACCAAGAATGCGAATGCGAGCGCCAGACGTGCGGCGAAAGATGCGAAAAATGCTGTCCAATGTACAATCAGATTCCGTGGAAACCTGGCACAGCTGCGAAGGGCTTTCACTGTGAGAAATGCAACTGCAATGGACATGCAACCGCGTGCAGATACGATCAGGAAGTGGCCGACAGAAGAATGTCCATGGACACTCATGGGAAATTTCGCGGCGGTGGCGTCTGCATTAATTGCACAGTAAGCCCGAATTTCGTAAAAAAAAAAAAGAGAAAACACTGAACGATCCATCGGCAAAATGGAAACGTTCATTTCTACGACTCGCCGTTTCGTGAAAATATTTTAGACAATCCTAGATTTAGTTTTGTTAATTATTGGTACGGTTTGTTGCAGGAGCACACGGCCGGAATTAATTGCGAAAAATGTCAGGATGGATATTACAGGCCAAACGGTGTTGCCCCTGACACACCTGAGCCCTGTTTACCGTGCAACTGCAACGTGCACGGTAGCACGGGTTACTGCACTCCTGATGACTCGTACACGCACCTGGGAAAGGTAGAAACGCTCACGCGCCTAATATTATTCAATACCTGTAAAACAATCGTTACCTTTACGCCGGGAATCGATGCATCGAATGAAACACTAACGATTCTGCTCTAGGTAGCAGGCGCTTGCAATTGCAAACCGGGCTATTCCGGCTACAAATGCGATCAATGTGCTGCCGGTTATCGTCAATTCCCGGATTGCATGGCTTGCCCATGCGATTCCCGCGGGATTCTTCCGTCCCACGACTGTGAGGGAGACTGCCTTTGCAAGGCGAACGTCGACGGCGAATTCTGTGACAGTTGCAAACCAGGATACTTTGCACTGACCAAGGAAAATCTTGACGGTTGCTATCCTTGCTACTGTTTCGGTGTCAGCGACCGCTGCAGCGCCACGAAGCTGTCTTACTCCATGGTAAAAATTCACAAGAACTCTAACGAGACTCATTTGAATGAGTCGCAAACAATTTAATAATTGGACAACTATATAAAAACATTAGATGAATTTAAACATACCATTATACTATCTCCAACTTACTAGACATATCGAGAAAGAATATTGTTAGACCACTCCAGTCTGTTGCAACATGGATGACACAACATTTTGATTCTGCATAAAGTTTTGCCGTCAGTTTTGTAGTTTACCCACTCCTTTTTCAAACAAGTGTATAAAATCTGTTAATTCGTAATAATTTCAACTAAGGAGTTAGAATTTAAATGTCGCATATTTACAAGTTTGGGATTAAGTTAAAATGGCCGCAGTTTCTTTGAGTATTTAATGGTTTGAGCGGCTGTGTATGAATAACCTGCGCAGTTTGGGACTCATTGTCGGTCCCTGATCTGCAGGATACGTATCGCGGATTGTTTTCTCGACGATGGGATTTTCAGGTGTCGTCTCTGGAAAATTGGCGAGTCACCGATATGAACGCGTCCCGTGCTGTTATTCCTGTCCTGGACACAGATAACGGCTGGCTGACGGTGTCGCGTTACGAGGTCGAGTACGATAGTCCGTTTTGGCTGGCACCGGCGATTTATTGTGGCAATCGTCTCTCATCATACGGCAGTAATATCACTTACTCTGTCACCTGGGTCGTTATGCGCGGCGATACCAGCGGAAAACCGACCGCGGGACCCAATGTTATTTTAGTTGTAAGTATTCATTCAGCGTCGCGTGAATAATGGCACGGTTAACGCTGTCACGGCCTACTACAAGACAGACTCAATGAAGTACGGAAGTCACAATATACAGGGTGTCCCGTCGATCACACTCGCCGTCTGGCCCTTCAACATCCTGTCAAACGTTAAACGTACTTGCTTTGAACGTCCATTTCTCCTATCGTCTTTCACGGTGAAAATCGATTTTCGAAAAATAGCTCATATTCGAATGGTTTTATTTTTGAAAGCTCCGAGTCTCTATTTTCACAACCCAGAAGGGTTTTTTTTAAGTTTGCTGAAAGACAAATGTTTATGGTGCCGGACAGTAATTTGCAGTAACTTATCTTTCCTCGCAATGGATATCCTTTCATTCATAAGCAAATCTCCCGAAGGAAAAGGTTCTATACAAGGTGTGCCTTGAGCATTTGTTGTGTCTGTTCCACGTTTTAGTTCCGAGTTCTTTCTGCCCCCCCGAAAGGCAGATTACCATGATTAGCATTTTTGCAAAATTAATCTTCTCGTGTTATTCGTTCGCAGAGTAATAACGGCATGCGAATAGCTCACGGCGAGGAACAATATAATGGCCAGGAAGCGGAGATCAGCGTTCCTCTACGTGAAAACGGCTGGTATCACGTACGCAGCGAGATCCAAGATATTCCTAGCCGATTGAGGAGAACCGAATTTCGCGGGGATCCTGTTACCAGGATACAAATGATGCGGGTGCTCGCGGATTTGAAGTATCTCATGATAAGGGCGCAGTATCACTCCGAGCAGATCGATGGAAGGTGCGCAGGGTTGATAAATGAGCTTGTTAAGTTTCTTATAGGGGTGGTTTCTCCGAAAAATTTTTAAATTCAACTAACTCTGTGTCACTGATTTAAAGATGGATCTCTCTCTCTCTCTCTCCTTTATAGAGATGTTTTCTTTTTCTCGCCATCTTATTGGACCTTGAATGAAAAGAATTCATATTTGCAATTATCTTGCGATACAGTAACGAAAATCGTTATACAGAAAATTTTGCTTCGAGATTATTTAGTATTGCGGCTTCTGGATCATAGAAATTGTTGATCTAGTTACCTAGTAAATCCAGAGATAGCGGATTCACAGCTACAGTTACACTGTTCTAGTCTGCAATCGGCGGCCATGTGGGTCGGAAAAGTAGCAGCTGACAGTGACAGCAGTAGTTTGGTGGAAACCTGCGAATGTCCCGAGGGATACACGGGACTCTCGTGCGAAGATTGCGCGTGGGGTTACACGAAGGTGATAAAGAACGGATCGGACCATCAGGAGCATCACGTGTGCGTCAGGTGCGATTGCAATGGACACGCGAGTACCTGCGATCTCGTGCTCGGCGAATGCACGGTAAGTGTTTGTGTGTTGTTCAAGCTTTGCATACGCATTAGACCTTGAAATCTGTAATCCTCGTTGCAATTTCTTGAACGAGTACGTGTCAAGAGGTCAAGGTTGAAATGTTTAATTTTCATTGCAATAATACCCACTATATATGTGTGTGTGGAGTAACGATCTAAAGATTATTATTTAATTAGGAGTAGACATCGTTTGCCTCAGGCAATATGTTGAATCCAACTTTTAAAATTGTCGAAAAAAGAGCAATTTTTATTGGGCTCCTGATTACTGCAATTAATGCACGAGATTCTTATTTTGCATAAAAGTCCGCCATCTACTGATAAGATAGAATGAAATTCAGCAATTTAAGGGTTGAAAATATATTCTGAGGTTATGAAAATGTTCATAGAAATTTCCTGCATCTATATCCTGCAAAAAAGTCTGGTAAAAATTGCATAATAAAAAAATACCCAATAGAACTTCAACTCTCGCGCAACACGGAAAACCTAAAGTAGGAAAATTTGAATATCTCGGAAACGATTGGCTCAAAATTAATGTTTTTGGTGTCAAAATGTTTCTAAAAATTCTGCACATCTATTCCATTTCTCAAATTTTCATAATTATGTTTAATTACGATTTTTCAACTAAATATAGACACGTCACCGCCATCTAGCGGTGAAATTCTAGAACTAAACAAAAATCTTGAAATAGCGCCACTCGACGTAGCGGCAAAATGCTGAAACTAGTAGACAAACATTACCAACAGTCGAGCTTTTAAGAGAACAATAGTGGCGCCACCTGTGGTAACAACGATAGAACTTAGTGTTGGCAGAGTCGATACCAGATGGCGACACTATACTCTTCAGACACGTTACCGCCATCTAGCGGCGAAATTCTAGAACTAAACTAAAATCTTGAAATAGCGCCACTCGGCGTAGCGGCAAAATGCTGAAACTAGTAGACAAACATTACCAACAGTCGAGCTTTTAAGAGAATAATAGTGGCGCCATCTGTAGTAGCAATGATAGAACTTAGTCCTGGCAGAGTCGGTACCATATGGTAACACGGAGACGATCCAAAGATCTCTCTCAATAAAAGTAATGGCTTATGGATCAGAGACGGATCCAAAGCTCTCTCTCAATAAACAAAATGGGTTATGGATCAAAATCGCTCCAAAGCTCTCTCTTAACAAAAAAATAATCGACTGTTGGTAATGTTTGTCTACCAGTTTGAGCGTTTTGCCACTACGTAAAATGGCGCTATTTTGAGATTTTAAGGGGCCGTTAGTTCGGAAATTTCGCCGCTAGATGGCCATAGCGTTACTACTACCGTGGCGGGTCTACATTGAAATAGAATATGTTGTGTTATAATTCTGGAGCTGCAAGAAGTGCATCGGAAGAAGTGACATAAACATTTTCAGCTACCACATGAATACAAAAATAATGAACACTTTATTAACCCTGTATAATTGCACATTTTCTTAACCCTAGATAATTGTAGATAATACTTGTTAGCTTTAGGTAGCTGCAGGTCCCACTTTGTAACCCTAGCTAGCTGTAGGTAACCGTATGTAACTTTAAGCTATAGTGCCCCCTGTTCCCTTGTTCTGATCAATTTCTTGGATTCTGAGGCCTTTTGATCTCCCCCTGTTCCCCGAAACAAGTGATCCAACTTGTATTTTCATTGTCCTCATCTCGATTACAGCGACGAACAACGAGTCAGTGATTGTTGCTTAACGAAAATTTATTCGCTCGACAGACCTGCGAGCACAACACGGTGGGACCAAAATGTGACCGTTGCTCGCCCGGATTCTACGGTATCGCTCTCCACGGTACACCCAACGATTGCAAAAGATGCGCCTGTCCGCTTCTGATCGAGTCCAACAACTTCAGTCCGAATTGTCAACTGGACGATCCAAACAACATCGACAGCGGCTACGTTTGCACCCAATGTCCCCAAGGGTACACCGGCGATCACTGTGAAAGGTAAACAAAAATGGCCGTTAAAAATATAAGAACAACACGCGCATTTGACTCGCGTTTACACTGATCACACATTTAATTTTCTACCAGCTGCGATATAGGCTATTTTGGAAATCCTATGATCCCTCGGGGCACCTGTGAACCGTGCACCTGCGGTGGTGGCCCTTGCGACCAGGAGACAGGACGCTGCCTAGAGTGCAGGGGCAACACGGAGGGTTGGAAGTGCGACAAATGCAAGCACGCGCACTACGGAGATCCTCTGGCACAGAACTGCTTCCGTAAGTAGTTTTACTAATAATAATTATTATTCGGCAGATATGCCTTTATTATTATTATTATACAGTTTTAAGTCGAGCTTTTATTTGAAACGCTTCTCAGTATCAGTCAAGTAGTCAATATCAATCAATCGTAATATTATGTTCAATTATTAGGTTGTCTCAAAAGTTTCTTTCGCAGTAAACGATTAATTACGTGCGAGAGTCACGAATTGATTTGCGCACCTAATAGTAAGAAAAAGAAAAGAAAATATGGGAAATGTGAACATGGACCTCCTACTGTTGCAGCCTGCGAATGCGACCCTCTCGGCAGCGGTTCCGTCGAGTGCGACGAGAGGAACGGTCAGTGTCCCTGCAAGCCTTTGTTCGAGGGTCGTGACTGTTCCTTCTGCATCGAAGGTTACGGGAACGTAACCGCAGGTTGCCGGGAATGCGACTGCGACGTGGGTGCCCTCGACGAGATCTGCGATCCCGTAACCGGCGAGTGCAGGTGCGCGGATGGCGTCCTTGGCTTCCGGTGCGATCGTTGCGACGTCGACCATTACGGCTTGTCCGTGGGAGGCTGCAGAGGTAAGTACCGTTCCGCCATTTTTACCAACAACGTTCCCCCTTGACATGCAACTGGTATCCCCCTCGTGCGAGTTTGAGGATCATTTATTGGATTCGGATACATTCCCCGAACGTTCCGCATTCCTTTTGCGTCGGCAATATTCTGATAGTAGAAAATTAATTTTGTGGTAGCAGTACGATGGTAGAACAAACGTGTTAACCTTGATGATAAAGAGGAAGGGTCCTCTAGAAAGAAAGAAGCATCAAAATTTTCTCATAAGTTACTTCTATGAGAAAGTTTGTGATAGAAAATGGCCAAGATGTGTGTCAAAACGTTGGGCCCATTCTGACCCAAGGTATCACTGCATCTTTGTCTCTTCTGCCAATCTGTTTAAATTGTTATTGTATTGGATTTAATCCCTTAAGCGAAGAATATCTGGGTATAACTGAGATGCTATGTACGTCGAACCCCGGCGGCTCCTACAAAACGCGAGCGCCGCGAAACCTAGCGGCACCGCGCGCGCGGAAATCGCGATCGTAAATTAAAACTAAGCTAAACAGATTACACGCCCAAGGGCTTGGCCCTTGTAAATCTCGGGTAACGTTCTGAACCCACGACTCCTATCCAGTCGGATAAGTGCCCGGTGCTCGAGGAGAAGTCGAGAGATAAACATCCGCAGCTCGGTTAGAACAAGACGAAGCGTTTTGCATTACCGTAGCCGACGATCCTCGCGATGCACCGCAGCGGAACTGTTCTCAACGACCTGCGATTTCGTAGCGGTGCCCGAAAACAATGCGATTCCGACTGATTTATTCCCTACTTCACGTAAACTGACCCACGTAATTGTCCGTACACCCTTCGAACCGGAAGAACATTTTCCGTGAAGCTGTCAGGTGTATGCGAAAGTTGAGTCTTCTTCAGTCGTTCATACATAATAATTAGACTGCGAATTTCGTGCGTTTATGACCAAAATTATCAAATAAAATCAGTCAGACCGTTCGAAGGATTGAAAAGTGCTGTCGTATTATTTTCAACCGAATACAGTGATTTCTGTATATATGTCGCCAAGGCCTCGGTGATAAACGTCGCGCAATTATCCCCACTAGTAACGGGTATGTCTCATGATACTTGACGCTGGCAGGACCCGTCTTGATGACATATATCGAGAATTCACTGTACTTCATAAAGAAAAGAAATTGTATTTTGAATAAAATTCCGCAGTCTAGACTTGCAATTGAACTGCGGATTTTATGCATTTATAACAAAAATAGGTAGGTGCAATATAAAACAGTGATAGAATGTTGCCTTATGTCAACTTATTAAAATTGTTAGAGGAAGAAATGAATGACTTGGTTCTAGTACTTCAAATAAATTTTGATGTTGCATAAAGGTCCACAGTCTGATCTGTATCTTCGCCATCATTATAAGCAACTATTTTAAATATAGCTACATTGTACACAAAAAATGTACCTGCCAGCAAGTGCGCTATAAAATGGTTCTTTTGCAGTAGACGCACCGGTAGGAAGGGACACGAATTTTTGGGACGAGCTAATAGATGTACGGATGCACTATAGTAGGTGTAAGAAGCCCGATCGAATCCTAAGTAATGGCTGGTCGACACAGGGGCCGGGACATCGTATCTCACGGCCGCTCGGAGATACGGGGACAGATATCGCGAGATACGGGGCACCATGCGAGCAGAGAGGTTCTAGCTCGCTTTAGCTCATTCTCGAGCGGAGCTACGACTTGTCCGAGATGTTAATTAACTACCGGCAGCTTCCTTCTTTCTCGACCGGGAACCGATACGCTTCGTTTAACCTGGACCGCTCCGGTCGCAGAGATGTCCCATGATCGAGGCACTTCGGCACTCCGGTAGGAAATCATAGTATTCGCGGATTCCTCGTGCACACCTCTAATGGCCGCACTCGGAGACAAACTGAGTGGTTCGACAATCTTTCGCCGGGCTCTATCTGCGGTTTTCAACGTGGATTAACGGAATCTGGTGGGGGGGATGATATTAAGCACTTCGTTGCTTTTATGGTAATGGATGTGGAAAGTTTCTGCGCCGGCAGCGAAATCATGCCGATAAGAGCGCGGTTAGGCGGATCGATTCCTATGCGAAACTGAAGCTAAATGGAAGCTTGTCTCTTCCGTCAATAATTCTAATCGATTGGGAATGACTGTGTTACGTAACGATATTAAACATTCTACACACTGCGGAAGAAACATTTGGGAAATAGTATTAGGTAATAAGTAATAAATTATTTTGGAATTTAAAACAAACTTTGTAGAAAATTCAAGTTTTTATTTTATTAATTTATTATATAATCTCCATCGTTGTAAAGTTTGCCATCTTTCCTGCAAATTTTCAATCCCCCTCTTATGGAAATCCAGGTGTCTGAATAGGTGTCTTTGTATAGTTGATCATAGTGGACCCAAGGCTTCTCGATAATTCTTGTATACTTAATTTTGGATCAGCATCCATTAGAGATTTTAGGGTGTCATTATCAAATTCAACGTCCACTTCGAGGCCTGTCAGAGAGGTCATAATCGCCAGCGGCAAACCTTCTGAACCAACGTTGACATTTGTTGACCTTCGATACATCTCCATAAACATCGCAAATTTTCCTCGCTGTTACCGTTGCATCAAATCCCGCATGAAAATGAAAAAGTATGCAATGACGAATATGATCATCGGATGGTACGGCCGCCATTTTATTATTGTAAAAGAAAATTATACTTTTTAGAATATTTTGAATGGCGGAAAATAATTGATTACTTATGGGTACCCCTAACCCTTAGCACTCGAATGGCGACTTTAAGGCGCCACTAAAAATTGCTGTATCATTATTCAAAATATTTTCTACATTATTAAATTTGTTCGTATTTAATAAATTACTAAACATTTCAGCATTGTACGAGTAAGTTGCACCATTTTCGTATGAAAATTATGGCATGAAAAAATATATATAGATGGGAAATATTCTAGGCCGGAAAAAAAGGTTTCGTTTTGGAGTTAAAATGGCTTCGAGTGCAAAGGGTTAATACATGTAAGAAGAACAGGAAGTCAAATGAAAAGTATGCCGAACCGGCTGACAATGGCTTCGGTAATGATTCGAACGTCCCATCAGCATCGTCGGGACTCATTACCGTGACTCGATGACTCCTTAGCGGAGCACGCGCGTACTTCTCGCTTTTCTCGTTTCTCCGTTCAAAGAGAGAACGAAGAGAGCTAGGAGTAAGAGAAGGAGAGGAGAAAATCGCGAAGGATGCGAGCTCGTTCGTTTTGGAACCAGGGATCCCGATTAAGCCGGCGATGTGCTAATTGCATCTCGGCCGCGGTCTGCGTGACAGCGTCTATTTTGATATACGTTGTTACGAGCGTCTCGATATAATGCGTCTCCTCTCCATGACTCGCTCGGTGAACATTGGTCGAGGCTGCTCTCGAAGATTTACATACGGGATCACGTATGAAAAATACAGCCTCGTTCAGCCGGTCGATTATCGTATCGCGCACGGCGACCCAAGCCGCGCCGCGCTGCGCTGCGCTGCGCCGCGCCGCCGCTGCCATGCGTTAATTGCCTCGCGGGAGCACAGTTTAACCATAACTGCGGACGTCTGTATTTCTCCGGCGATTTTACTCGCTCGGCGACCGTTCGTATTGATTTTATTCATGCCAATAACGATTCTACCAGCATCCATGCTGTGATCGAAGGACTTCGAATCGCTTGCGCACCGACCATCTGCAACCCCTTGTACCGTGATTTATTTTACTGTCACAGCGATTGTTTAGATCTTCTTTGTCGTTCAGGGATGCAAGAAAATTTGTATCTGTTGTTGTATCGACAACGACAAAATAGAATTTTAGTTGGGGGAAAGTTATTACTTAATAATTGTCTAATTATTATTATAGGG
Source organism: Halictus quadricinctus (assembly GCA_028454245.1). Classification (NCBI taxonomy): domain Eukaryota; kingdom Metazoa; phylum Arthropoda; class Insecta; order Hymenoptera; family Halictidae; genus Halictus; species Halictus quadricinctus. Next base: position 16,672,835 of record CM052118.1, read on the forward strand.
CCGGCAGGCATTTGGCCTTGACTGTCGCGCTATGTTACGTTCTGGCTTTTTTTCTAGACATTTTACGTCTTAAATAAGTAAGTAATCAATTAAAAATGTATACCACCGTGTTTGTACATGTCTTTGCTACGTCTGTATGGAGCCTTTTTTTCGATACGAACACTAAATCTCTCGAAATTAAGAGAATCTCTCAGCGGCAGCCATCTTGTGACGTCATACTTGCTTCAGAATTCGAATTTTCTGCCGAATATTACAAATTACTCCACGATGAGGTAGAAATTCGCAATTTGGGCTCCATACAGACGTAGATTGGACTTTTAGGAAACACAATTGACCACTTGTAAACTAGTCATTGCGATATTGAAGCGGCAGTTTGTCTAGATTTTGATACGTATATGGATTTCAAACCATGCCGGCCCCCTTAATAGCCCCTGTAAATCCGAAGTAAGTGAAAGATTATATTTTCCGATTTTTTGAGAATTTTCATAATGCATAAAGATGATCTGACGTGCACACGGGCGACTATAGTCTGGACTATTGGGGAAAGGGTCGAAATCGACGGTAAGTCATTTCTTGCGGAGGGGGCGCAGAAGAAAAGAGCAACTTCCGTTCCCGTACGGCTTATCGATCGTAGCGGGCGATAGGGCGTCGTTCCCTTTTTAAATCGCCGCCGATATACGATACAGGACGCGAAGTGGCAGCGATCTTAAGGCCCGATAAGACCCCTGTATAAGGCACCTTCGCGGACAGTGACACGGAGGCGACATTTCGTGGGCCTTCTTGCCCGCTGCCTCTTCTTCTTCGCGCGCTTTCCCCTTCGTCCTCGTGCTCCGATGTTTAGACCCCGCCGGGGGTCTTTCACTCTCGCTGTTCCCCGCAAAAACTCGACGAAACCGCGGAATGCTGCCTTGAGGTATGCCTCGTGTATAAATTTGATTCGATGCGCCGCGCGTCATCGCAGCTCCCGGCCACGAAACTCCCATACTGATTCGATAATCGTCCCCGTAGCGGCTACAAACTCTCATACGATAACAGTCCAACGGCGACCGTAAGGCGTCAGTAAAAATTGCTGCGCCGTTATTCAAAATATTTTTTACATTGTTAAATTTGTTTGCATTTAAGAAATAGACTGCGGAAGCAAAATAAAAAATATTTGCATCGATTGCAAGACACAGGAGCGAAATGAAAATTTCTTTCTTCTTTTAACTATTTGAATAAGCTAACACCAATACGCTGGTGCCCCTAAATCTTTTTAATACGTCCACCGCTTCATATTTTTGTCATAAACGCATAAAATCCGCAGTCCATTAATAAATTACTAAACATTTCAGTACTGTACAAGTAAATCGCACCAGTTTCGTTCGTGTAACATGAAAAAATGTATCAAAATGAAAAACATGAGGTGCCACCTCGGCGTGGATCAAAGAATCTCCTGGCCGATATATGTCCCTGGCTGGGCCCGAGTATCGAGTAAACATTGTACGGATTTATGACAAAAATGGCTGAACGTAATTTGAAACTATAAAAAGACTTCAATAATTTGCGAATATGAAGCCAAATAAGACTGCAAAATGGAGAAATAAATCAACGGGAAGAATTTTTATTTTGCCCGAAGAGTCTAACGATAACAATAACTTTGTGCGCGTGGAATGTCGTTCGACAACTGCTAAACAAATGAATGTAGCCGCGTGTAGATCGTGAAAAGCAGATTGTGCGAACACAGACTTGATTTGCCGTGTACACGAAGAAGGGCGTCATCGTCTAACAGTTTGAAATTCGAGTTCGCGACGAAGGTTCTCCATCATCGTTCGAAAAAGTCATATCGTTCTCCGGTGCGCGTCGAGCGTTGTCTCCATCGGAGCGGGGTCTTATTACCCTTATCGCGTGTTATCTGGGCACACGGGTTTTCTGCCCGTGCAGGCCACAGGAGTCTTTTAATCCCGGGCGTTTTATCGGCCGGGACGATCGTCCCGCGAAGCGGAAAATGGTTACGATTATTATCGGGACGCGACGATTGAAAGCATCGTCGACCGACTACGGAGATCGTTATACAGCCGCGACCGAAAGGCTCGGTTTCGCGGGCTGCCCTAGGCCCGAGCCGAGTATCGGAAAACCGTCCCGTCGATCCGTGATTTTAATTGGTGTTTCTCGAGCGTTTCTCCGCCCCCTAGCCCCCCCGCGACAGGACACCACCGGCTTTCTCCGACGCGAGTTCTCCAGCACACGTACTGCTCGCTAATGATGCAATCGGCCCATCAGATACGTCGACCGGCGACTGCACCTTCCTCCTCCCACTCTTTATCCCATCGGATACACTCACCTGACCGTCTAGAAACGTGCTAGCCCGAGGAACGCGTGGGCCGGTTAATTTAATCAATTTTTTATCGCTGATACACTGCGCGACAAAATGACGCGACACTGGTTTTCACGATTCCTCGAAACCAATCGTCCGTACAATTATTGTATTAGGTCGTCCCGTAAGTTCGTGCCATTTAAATTCTAAAAATAAAATATTTAATCACCCTTTCATTCCACAACCTCTTCTGACCTTTTTGGTAAAGACATTAATATGTCGTCACTAGAAAATTTCTGCGGTTTTTCATTAAAATACTTTTCAATGGCGAATAATATAAACATATCCACGGCACTTATTATTGGACGACCTAATATACGATTCTTAAATTAATGATCTTCTACGGGGACAAGGTAATACCGTTTCGTACGGAAGCTGGTTAATTTAGTAAATTATTTGTCGAGTATACTCCGGGGCAAAACGGCACGACGTGGTCGATTTTTCGCGATTCTCGATACCAATCTGTATGTAGAATTTTTATATGAACCTTGAACTAATTATTTCCAAATATTTTGCATCATTTTTATACGAAATTTTTCCACGATTCCTTAGAATACTACAAAATTGTACTTTATTTCATGCAGTAGCTCTGGAAAAAATATATGAAAATTAGGAGAAGGTAAATGCAAGATATGGTAACATTACATTGGAAAATAATAATCGTACGCTGTGGGTTAGTTCTAAAATTTCCAAATTTATTCAATCCAGTGTTCTGATTGTAATAATAGGATCAAATAAATTGATCAAAAATGGAAAACAAAACAAAGTACATACATGTGAAATAAAATATACAATAGATATATCATATTTCACATAATTGAAAATTGGGTGTTCCGAAACAGCCCAGTGTATTCGATAAAATACTATAAACGTGACAATAAAGTACACAACGGTGGAACGAACAGAATAAATAAGACCAACATTCACTACATTTTTACATAATCGGAAAATATAAATTACATACCGCTAAAAACGATAATTACACGGTTCGAATCGCACAAGAAAAATTCTCTGGCGTTGTTCAACACTATCGAAGAGAATCGCAGCTAAATATTTTCAACTAAATTAGAAATTCCAGGATACCTGTTGCCCTGTTCCTGCACCCAAGCAATTATCAGTTCATCTCGATCGTGTGAAATGCAAGACTTTATGACCGTTTCCCAATACCGATGTATGTGTGCATACGCAACCTCCCGTGCAAGTCCCTAAGCCGTATTAACGGGCGAAGAAAAACTGAAGAATAAAAATTTTTAAAAGTCACAGGCTTCACCGATCCACGAGAAAAGAAACCGATAATATTCCCCGATAATTGTACACGTCCATTAGCCTTTCGATTGCGGGGAAACATTGAACGCAGCAGCGCCTAACCGGACAGTTCTCGCCGCGTCTTCGACTTGATTTTTTGGCGAAAATGTTGCCCGGTTTCGACCAGCCTATTAGCAATTAGTTAACGGTGGATTAAAATCCCATTATCGGGTTTTATCGTTTGCCCGTACCCCGACGGGGCTTCACGCTGTTTTATTCGGATTCGAGCCGACACTCGTTAAGCGACGCTTCTTTTAATTTGTCGCCCAGCCCACGAGCTTCTTCAGCATCCGTCTCGCGTTACAATGCATCTTTATCTCTAATCGATGGCTGCGTTCGTGTCTCTACGAAACTGAAAACTCTTTTACTGCAATTATCCGGTAAATTAATTTCTTTGGATATGTGGTAAAAATCGCTGAAAAAGCCTGAATAAATATCACTTCTCCAAAGTACTATAAAATAGTCCTTAGCACTGGAAGTAAATATTTTATAGTATAGTTATATTGTATGACCTGTTAACCCGGGTAACCTGGTGTCTCTCATGACACTATAAAAATTATTATGTTGATCTTCCCAGAGCTTACTATCGCAGGATCATGCGTCCAGTGCCGGATCGCGACCTTTACAAACCCTGAGCACTTAACCCTTTGCACTCAGCGCTATTTTAATTCTGAAACTAAATTTTAATACCGTCTTCTTCTTTCCGTGATCTATTCAATACAAATTTTGTACTGTAACAAATATTGTGTAATACTTTTCGTAATTTCTTCGAGATAATGCCACAACAATTTTTAGTGGGGCTTCAGAGTCACCGCTAAAAGATTTTGAAGTTCCCTCATACAGGATCACATGAACGCACTGTAGGCTGTACCTCTACCATTTCTTGGACATTTTAATGAATGATAAATCGACCGAGAGCAGTCTTTTTAACAAATAAGCGGTTCGCAATATTATTGCTATGCAAACGAGGTGGAATTCAGAAAATTTCCATAGTGCCTCGATTATTGGTCAATCCAGCATGCATCCCCTAAGTTGGCAAGCATAGGTGGCCATCGGCCGTCGTCTGAAAGGCTGCCAGAGGTCCTGGCGACTTCCTGTTAAATATTTGCTTTATTACGTCCAGCGATTGGCCACGTTCCCTCAAGTAGCCGGGCCGTGAATCACCGTCGCGTCGGTGCTTATGGCAAAGCGCGAGCTTTCGAGCATGTAACCGCGGTTAAAAGGCATTCTGGCACCTGCGGGTGGTCCCCGGCATACCATGAACTTGTACCCAATCAATATCCGTACATCCCGGCAATTTCCATAAACTGGCCGTTGATCTCGGTTAAAGACGGACCTGCGCGATCCAGGCTCGTTTTGCTCGGCTCGCACAACGCACCCGACCACTCTTCGGCCTAGCGGGAACGTGTTTAGGCACTTTGTAAATGTAGATACGGACACAGAGAAGACACCTATGCGCCGCGCCTCGTCGCAGTAAATATCCCCGCCGTTTTATCTCGAACCTGGCATTCCAGTCGATGCTACAACCACAGCCGGCAGTTTCGCGATTGGCTCATTTGTCGTGTATTAATCGGAGTCGGGACTCCCAGCCGCTGGCCTGCGATTTGTTCCCGATCAACGCTCGCTTGCTCCCGGCGTCATTGTTGTCGGATGATCGCCATAGTCGCGATTAATCGCGCCACCGATCGACCGCTCCGATAATTTTATCGCACTCGGGGGCCGTTCGAAATCCGGGAGTACTGGAAGCTTGTTACGGTCCTGGATCGGAAACAATTGGCACACTCGGGTGAAATTGATTTTATTGCGATATAGTTTGCCGTAAGATATTCATTGGCTTGGAAAAATTGTCTAAATTGATTTTGATGATAACTTCGGTAAAAATAGTCGTAGGATTATGGTTAAAGACTCGTTTGGAAGTGTAAAGTCTGCGCTTTCAGATGGATTTTGTAATTTCCAGGTAGCTCGATTTCCGGCAATGTTGTAGCGATATGAAAAGCACCCTGAACACTTCTTTCTCTTCCCATCTCTGTGCTAATTTTGTATTTGGAATTTTGCATAGAGCGAAACGAATTTTTTGGGTAATTCTTGTTTGGGCCAATCGAAAGCGGCTTTCTTTCGGTGTGAAATCAGTGTTGAATTGTTAGTGTACGATTTCTTTTGGCTGAGTGATTCAATTTCGTAGCAGAAGTGAGTGATTGCTGGAAAAAGTTGAGATTTGTGGTACACCGTAATCAGATAACCGCGATTCAGGCACGAATCACGGAAAGAATTGGTTTTCTCTGTTGGCTGTGCGGAAACAATGCACGCGATATGTCTCGCGTTTAGGCACTTTGTAAATGTAGAATTTTTGGGTAATTCTTGTTTGGGCCAATCGAAAGCGGCTATCTTTCGGTGTGAAATCAGTGTTGAATTGTTAGGGTACGATTTCTTTTGGCTGAGTGATTCAATTTCGTAGCAGAAGTGAGTGATTGCTGGAAAAAGTTGAGATTTGTGGTACACCGTAATCAGATAACCGCGATTCAGGCACGAATCACGGAAAGAATTGGTTTTCTCTGTTGGCAGTGCGGAAACAATGCACGCGATATGTCTCGCAGCAAATTGCACCGGCATCGAGCGCAATCTAAACGTGCACGACGAAGGGCACGGCGAAACCGCGCGAAACATAAATCGTGCCGCATAAAGTCCGAATATAAATCGCACGGTTCAAAGGCGAAACCACTAAAAGTCCGAGATATGGAAGGCCGCGGCGTGAGTTGGTTTTTTCTCGGATTTCTGCAATCCATTGGAACAATGTATGAGACCGGCGGACTGCGGACGTTTATGCGAACACGCGTTTTTATTGACGAGGCTCGAGAAAGTCGAGGTGCACACTAGGAAGTAGAAATTGATTTTCTGCGCTTGGATTTTCTGCGAAGTGGCTGATTTAAATCATTTTTATCGTACTCAGTATATTTAGCTATTTTCTAAACATTTTTTTGACCGCAATTTTAGGAGAATTTTGTTTCCAACAATTTATAAAACGTAGAGAATGAACTAGATCATTTTTGGTTTTACTAGATAACATCTTCTACACATTTTTCTGAGAAGGAAATTCATCATTTTAGACGTGATTTTAAATGTTTGTATTGGAAATTTTTATCTTGAACAATTTATAGACTCTTTAATCTTTCTTCACAATACATTTCCAACACAATGCAATATATGATTAGTCTGCGGATTTTATACATTCATGCTGAAAAATGTGAAACAGTGAAAACTTTTAAAGAATTTAAAAATACTGTATTATTTCCAAATGATCAAAATTATTAGGAAAAGAATTGCATGACAAATTTTCGATAAAAACAGTTCGTTAACTGTATGTACTGCAAAATACACTAAAAAATGAATTATTAAAGAGAAGCAAAGAATTTACCGAAACCGAAAACGAATAAGTAAATCATTTCTATTGAATTTGTATTTTCATTTCAATTTTGTAAGACAGTAACATTTTCTGATAATACTGATTATTGCCACTGGGACCAGAAATTGTTCGGTCGACGCAGCATCGATAATTGAAATCTTTGAGGCGAGATTCCGCGTCCGGGACAGAATCAAGGATTGAAATCGCTGGAACAAAGTTTGATCTGATTGAAAAGAGTGAACTTGTTGCGAGCGTGCACGTTTCGCCGGTAATGCATCGAGTTAGAAATTAAAAGTCGACAGCTAAAAACCGCATTCCATGCCCCTGCGTGCCACCCTCCCGCGTTCTTGATCTCCTCCAGTTCCAAGTTGCGGTCGGCGGCACTCGCCGCGTGGGCGGAATTGTTCTTCAGCAACGCGAGTACCACCTTGCTACTCGGTAAATTGCAAATTGTCTCGATTACAAAAACACACAGTTCCGCAAACGCTTCAGCAAGATCGGTGCAACATAACCAGCCTTATTTTTCCAATAATTTTTCATTTTATTTATTTTTTTCCTTTAATTTCCAATTTTTCAAATAAAACTTTATTTTTACAATAAAAAATGTAGAAGTATTCAAGGTTTCCGGTATATTACAGATTTTAATGGCAGGGGAACAGGAACTAGAAGAAGATGAATCTAATACTACTGGTGCATTATTTACAACCTATTAAAATTATTAAGTCGAGAAATCAATTTTTACGTAACTCCACTTTCTTGTAATCGATGCGGGCAATTTTTATTTTGCATAAGGCCTCGCAGTCTAATTACTAGGTGCAGTTTATTCGTGGCCCTCATAAGATTGTCTTAATTTTTTATCAAACTCCGTAAAAATTGGTCTGAACTTGTCCGAGAAAGCAGTTGTTAAAATTGAAAATCAATCTCCGCGGCAGTAGGTGACAGCGAAGGGGGCTAAGCAGTGATAGTCACAGGTGAACCGCGTAACAAGACCCCCCTGCTTAGGGTTAGATGTATCAGGTAGCCGGAGAATGTGATTTCCCCTCTTTCCCCTTTTCTTTTCCCTGGCTGCAGCGGCGTAACCTTGTTACTCGTCTTCTCTGACAATTGCTTCTTACCTGCATTGTTTCGCCGGGTACCTGTTGTTAAGCTGCTTATTCGGAGCACTATATGACTAATAATGAAATAACAGAGACATAGAAACAAATCAATGCAAGTTCATATTATTCTGACAATGACGTATTTTGGAATTTTCAGTGCAGGTATAAAAGTCGTTACGCTTCGGTGCGGCTGGGTCGTTTATGACCCGGCCAACAGTTGATCCATTTGCGGTCGAAACACGCGGAACCAGGACCGATACGAGCACTATGTTTCCAATATTCTTCTGACTACTTTTTCCCAAAGTTTTTACTTTTACAGAATTTTAAGAAAGTTCCAGCATGATGCTTCATAGTGCGAGCGTGGTAGCGCTTAAGGGTTAATTAACACTAAGTTTACTGGACCCGTCAAAATGACGGGTTCTAATATTTTTAATTTACGATTATTGAGATTGTGAAGATCCATCTACGTGGAATTACTTAACAAACTTATTTCCGTAGGTATATATTGTTTAAAAAATGGCTGAAAACTTGGATAGACACATTCTTTTTATTTTTATAAAGTAATGTAAAATACTCACTTTTAATGCTCCGTAAACCTAATGTTAAAAAATTCCTTGGTTGCGAATAAGCTATAAAATTACAAGAATATTAACACGTAAACATGTTGTCTTATAAAAATGACGAGATTGAATTTATTTGGATTTTGCGGGGCTCTACTAAACATATTTATTTAGTCATTTCCCACGAAAAAAATCTTTGTAATTTCAGTGATTGCAAAATAAAAAATCTGGAATCGGTCGTTTCGGTTACAAATGGTAAAAATGAGGCTTGGAAAATCCAAGTGATGAATTAATTCGTATATACATAGCTTTTCGATTGGGATTAACGCGGATTCGTGACTAGATGTTGAACTCGATCCTATTCCCGGTGTTCTGTGCGTGTGGCGAGGTGAAAAGAGGCGAGGCTGGCTATCAGATCAATGATAAATACACTCCTGAACATCCCGTGAAATGATTTAATGGTACACGGGAGAGCGAGCCTCGAAATTTTATTTGCGCGGGAACGATAAACCATTTCGATGCAAATGCGAGAGAGAAAGGTGGTGAAAAGGAGTGGGAGAGGCTCCTCTGTGTACCTTGGTCTCTCTCTCTCTCTCTCTCTCTCTCTCTCTCTCGGAGTACTGATTAAAATTTATCGAATCGTCTTCGTTCCCTTATTTCTGTGCACGCGCCACCCGACGGGCGCCGGGGGATGTTCCCCTGGTCGTCCGTTAATTGCTTTCCGATCAATCGGGGACGAGTTAATAGAGATTAATTACTATCGAATTTCATTAATGACTGCTAAATGGCCGCGACTCCTGTAGATTATTCATCATCCTGCGAGGCGCGTTAACGCTGCTTCGCCGACTTCGGCTGCCTTCGATCGTTGATGAATGGTTCGCATAATTCGCGTGATCCTCCACGTATTATTGAACTGGCGCAAAAGTAATGGGTAGATGAGCACTGATTTGCCGTTGCCAACCGTCTAGCTGGAAACAAAGTGTGGCGTGTCAGTATAATTGTTTCAAATAGCCTCGAACATCTGCTAAAATTTAATTAATATTCGCCGTTGGATCTGGAGATCGATGTTAACTCTCTTATTGAACCTAATAGATACGTAATTGTAACTGACTGATAGAAAATTAGTTTATATTTTTCGGTCAGAACGTACCCTTTTTATTTCTTCTCAACTCGACTAATAATTCTTTGGTAATTATTTACAAAAATTTCCTCTCCGATCTTAGCAAATGATGTACAGCATCAAGTTTTAAACAACTTTTTCCTGTGTGAAAAATGTCGCTCGGCCTCCGTTTGAAACTATAGCAGAATCCGCCATTTTCCAATGATCCAGTGACGTTCAAGATTCGTTGAAATATTTTGTACGGTATTTAGGCTACCTGTTCGCCCTCTAGCGCCCTGGAGAACATTCTCACAGTTTCACGAAAACAGTCATAAATTGTAAAGTGTCAAACTTTCGTCGGTCAGGTAGAGGGGGAAGCTACAAGGTGATCCATAAAATTCGGAATTTCCATGAACTGATCCGACTCCGGTTTAGGACACTGTTTGTGCGAACCGTTAATGGCGTAATATTGATGCCGACCATATACGTAATAAAACAATAAAGCAGATTATTATATATAACAATATTCAATGTGCATTTGTTGTTTCAATGGGCGCCCATTATTCGAGACGCGGAGGTCCAACCCTCTACTACTCCAATAATCATTTGGCTGGTCACCGACTCCCGCAACAGCACCTAGGTACAATGACTGCCCGGATTAGGGTCGTAAAGTCAGTCGACCTGGCGACGGTCGCCGGCAAATAAAATTATGGCCTAATTGTTCCCTAATCCTTGCTACGCTTTGCGATTCTGAAAAAGCAATGGTAGACTTTTGTTCTAGACAAAGAACTTGTGCATCAGGTATCGAGATGAACAGTTATGTTTCGTTTTCGAAGAAATTCTGTTCAAAATTGTTGGAAATATTTTCCTCGGGAAACTAAATCCTATATTAAAGTCATCAGTTCTGACAAAATATATAATACATATTTTGCTAGAACGTGAATTAACTTCTTTCTCTTCAACTTGAAGAATTAAATACGTGAGCCTGATGGTATTCCCAAAAAGTAAATATTTTTAAATATTTTTAAATTGAACCAAAAGCTTGGAGCTTTTTTAAAGATCCTCGAGTCCGTGGATACATACCGTCAATTAAACCGCTGAATACAGTTCAAATTGTATCGTGTTTAGTGTCATTTTAATCAGAAAAATTCCACGAATAAGTCGGCGAAAGTCCCGTAAAAAAATAATGAAAAATAAAGAAGTTTCGTAATTGGATTAGTAGTGGTTCACACCGATATGCGATCGAGGCAGCTCGAGCTTCCGGGCCCCTCGCGGGGTGTACCCCCCAGTGGAGGGGATGAGCGCACTAGCTATGATCGTGTAGCTCCGTTCGGCTTAGATCAAGGCTTTACTGTAGAAGGATTAATTTGGCAAATGACGCGCAACAGAGATCTTTAAAAAATTGCAATTTATCGGAATCGTGGGAAAAGTAGTAATAATTACAATATGCGTTAATAAATTTGAAGTTCCTGGCATCTTTCATTTGAGGAAAATATTTCTAACATTTCAATAAATCGCAAAACTTTTCGTCGCGTTGACAAGCCAACAGAGGGACACGCAAGAAAATTAGGGTTGCCGCGAGTCGATCCAATATTATATCGCTTTCCGTTTTCAGCGGCTCTAATGGGACTCGTACGTGCGATTGTACAATGGCCGCAGAATGTATACATTAACCGATACAAGACAGTTTAAATATTCCTTGTGGAGTCCGCTTAAGTCGGTTGCGGTGGAGGTAACCGATCCCCCTACCACGTGAATATAATTTGCATATCAGATCATCGATCGGAGTAAATCATTGCAGGTCGACAACCCGGCAGGCCTGCCGGAAGGGAACCTGACGTTTCTCCTTAATATTGATTCCTGATTGTTCTCGCTTTAGCGAAGCTGCTTCTCCGTGGCATGGCGGGAAAAGACGCCTAATTAACATCAAGGACTTGCGAAGGTGCAGTTTAATTTTTCGAACGGATCCGTGTATCTTTTCATGTAACTAATCGATGCAGCTTCTTATTCTCTACAAAAAAGTATTGAACCGTGCATGTCCGGATATAATTAGTTCAGGAGATATTTTTATGTGAATGTTGCCATGAAAACCTCACTCTCTTATTAACGATAATTTGATTTATTTAATATTTAGTTACAACAGTGTTTATTCGTGAATACTTAATTTGTAAAAAGCAAAAGATAGTAGATTGTGAACGCAACATAGGTATTTCCATAAACAATTTTCTTGAGCGACCTAATAGAATGCAAATGAATTAAAGGAGCATCCACTATGACGAAGAGTTCCTAGTTTTGGCATTATTAAATAAATTATTTTGATTTTACAGAAAGAGGGGTTGATTATAATCGACGTTTAGAGGGTTAAACAATTTTGTACAAACATAGTGGCGTTTCAGCAACCCACCCACGTAGTTCATGGTGTATACGGGGTTCGCTCGTATTTCCATCGCGTCTCGCAACGTGGGTAGCTGACTTCCATCAAATCGCTAATTATCGATGCGCAGTAATAATTGTATATCACCGTTTAATACCGGTATACCGTTCCGATCGCAATACAACATTCCGCTTACAAATGGTGCGTTCATCGCGGTGCATCGTGGTCCCCGTGGCTCTCAAATCTCCGTTGACGTATACGCGAGCTATCGCGCTGTGCAACGCCCTATGCAACTCGCTGTGCATCGCGCTGCACTGCGCGTCATCTTATTTATTGGTTGCGCGCGCGCGCGCTCGCGTGCGTTTCGTTTTGTTCGGCGGTGTTGCTCAGCCCGTGTAATTAATTCAGCTGCGTTCGGTTCGAATTAGAGATACCAGATAACGCAGTAAATTTATTGAGACTTCTAGCGATCGGGAAAAATCGTCGCCGCGACGGAAAAATCGGACGGTCGCTGCTCAAGTTAATTAACAGGTAATCTTAATTAACTATTTCGCGTCCACGTTAGCCGGGGACAAAACGATGCTCCGTCCGACATCGTATCTGTCGCCATCGTTCACGCGTAATTCGTGTAAATTGATACGATTGTGCAATCTCCTGCGTTCTTGCCGAACCAAAGTCACAGAAATTTCGAATTTGGTTTTCCGCGAACCGTTACATTGCGGATTTTTATGCGGTTATGGTATTCGGGAAATGTTCTGCAGATCGTGAATATTAAAGGAAATTGATTTCCACCTCATTTAAAAAAGAAAAATTTTTATTTTATTCTTAACGGGACGAGAATATAAATCAGTTTACCAGTAATCTATTTTATATTATTCCGTAATGTTCTTCTGACTCTCACTCGTGATTTATGATTACGATTCATTGTTTTATTATCTTTTCAGCTCCGAACTGATAATAATTGACAGAAACTATTAGGTTGTTCTAAAAGTTCTACTCGTAGAGTGCAGATTTAACGTTGTCAAACAATGTGAACATGTGCAGAGGGAAAAAATGTATAAACAGTGAATGTTTTCACATTTGCTGAATTTCGAAACGAATTTTGCTGAAGCGAAACGAATTTTCGAGACATAATAAAAAGTAATAAAAATAATTTCAATGGAAAATTGCAGGAGAGTCGCGAAGGTAACGTCGTTGATTCTGTGTGCACGACGCAGAATTCAGGTGCGTCCGTTTTCGAGAATAGCCTCGTTAATCACGCGCGCCGTGCTCCGGTGTCAGAATGTTGATAAAAGACGAACGAGTGCGAGGAAAAGTTGATAGCCGGTGTTTTCAGCGATTTTTTCGTTTTCCGTAGCAACCGATCCACCTTCCGCCGCAGGAAGCCCGTGTCGGCAGCGCGGCGCAAATCTGTCAACACCGTAATAGGATGCGCGGCACGATTTAAAATATTGGCTAATATACGAGCATAACATGCAGATCTCCGAGTCGGGAAGAAACCGATCGTCGCCCGTGTTCGTTCGGTCCCGCTTCCTTTTGCTCGGCTCATTTCGCGACGTGCGATCGAGCCCTCTCAATAAGCGCATAAGCTTCCACCCTTTCTCAATTTCGAATCGCTGTGAATTAAGAATTAATTCAATTAATGCAGAAGCTTCTGTAAACCTCTGATGCGCCGGGAACGCATTTGTGCCTTCTTTGAAGCGCTAATTAAGCAACATTGGAAGTTGGCTGATTTTTCAAAATAAGTAAATTCGATAGATTCGAGAAAAATAATGTATCGTCCAGTTTCAATTTCCAATAGAACAGACTTTCTCCCTTTGTAAGCCCCGACAGAAGACGTCTGCGCGCATCTGAATGTTTTCTTCCGGCAAAAATGGGAGGGTTAAACGATCCAATAAATAGTGAGGTTTGGAACAGTGCCGGTTTACCGTCAACCAATGAAAATTTGCGAAACGTCGCCGGGCCCAGTTACCCCCGGCGGAGAGCGGAGTGGGGGGTGCCAAACTGTTTTCCCTAACTCGGTCAGGTATAATGAGCTACTCCTACCACCTTGTACAGGGGGTTGGATTAGCCCCGAGGCGTAAATAGAAATTGAAACGTTTGTCAAGACGTGTCATTTTCCGATTATCCGTGTCACGGAGCGTGTCGATATCCGACCAGACAGACCAAGTTCTTCGCTCGTTGCGAACACTAATTATTCGAGTATTGGTTACTCTTCAACGCAATCATGTCGAGCTACGAGATTACTTTCTCTGATTACGAGGTATGTACTTGCTACTTTATATCAATTTCACAGTGTTTTCAAAGAACAATAGACATCATCGGGAAGCTATTTTCAGTCGTTCGACAGACCAACATAGAGATATTTTTAAACGTTTCTACGCTAGGGAACAGTGATCGATTTATTATTTTTCGTGCTGTACGCGGCAACAATTTTTTTTTATTCTGACGTTACGGGACCAGTGAACATTTTTATAACCACTATAAGTTATCTAAAAAATAAATAGAAAGGGGGGTGACACGCGGTAAATGCAGCGAATGAGAACTAGAGTCGAACCGAGATTAGGAAGTTTGTGAATCAGCTTGTTGTGTCGACTTTGAACGCTCAAACACAAATTGTTACAGCTGTTGGCGATGTTCAACGATGCTTCGGCATTGGCTCACTTGGAGGCTATCAGTCTCGATGAGAATTTTTTCAACTATCCCGACGAGCCTCGATCGACGCCCGAAGTTCGTCCCGAAAAAACAGTGGAGGATCGACCGGTCCCTCTGAACGATCGAAACGAATGGACGAAAAACGATCAGACGATAACCGATCGAACTATCACCGATCGAACGCTGAACGATCGAACTATAACCGATCGGACGCTAAACGATCAAACGCTAAACGATCGTACGCTAAACGATCGTACGCTAAACGATCGGACGAAAAACGATCGGACGAAAAACGATCGGAAGGAGGCTGATGCCGTGTTTGCCGTGCCGAAAGTGTACTCGTGCATGTACTGCTACAAACGGTTCTACAGTCAAACTGCGATTCGCACACACCAGGTTTGGCACGCGAAACGGCAACTACGTTGCCCGTGTTGCAAAAGGAGATCGTACAACATTAATATACTTCGACGACACTACGAGTACTTCCACTCATACGCTCGGCACCAGCACGTGCTGATCCAAGCATAACGTACCCGGAACGAAATCTCTGCTAAGAGTGCACTACCTTCGAAATTATTTTTTCGAAGACGACTATCTCACGAGATGAAAAATTTTTATTTTATTTTATCGTACAAATTTCTCTTCGGCATTGATCGAAGGGAAGTTGAAGTTGAACCGGTTAAACTATACAAGATTGTTGAGAAATACTTTAAATAGCTTTGAAACATTTGTTGTATTACACTGTGATATTATATAACTATTCTTTAAGACTGGTTACGAGACGAAATTGTGATATAGTTTTACCACGAAACTTGAAGGGCTAAATTAATGTGTTCGCCATATTTGGTTCTGGATATTTTAATGCAACTCTTGTTTCACGCTGAAAACACGTTCAGCTTTATTAATGTTCTCGCCTCCACGGTTTTATGTCGTTTGAAAAAAGGAAAAAGTGGAAAAATGGATAATTCGCAGATGAAACAGTTTTTATGAAAAATTACCGGTGATTTCGACGTACGCTTGGTATTTCAATGAAAGAAAATAATGCTCCGATAATTGGAAGGCGCCTCGCGCCATTCGACGGTTCCATTTTGAAGATTGCATCTCGGGCAGAATATATTCATTACGGAAATTAATTACTGTCACGCGATACTCGAACAAGATGTCCGATTAACATTCTCTCCGGTGACTGTGAATCTTGGGCTGTGAAAACGTGGAAGTTTGAATGTTTCTTGTTAAGACATATTTTTTGATAGATCCTTTACTAACAATAAGACAATCGATAAATGTGATACGTCGCTTGACTGTTAACAATTTTATACGACGCAGTAACGCAACGATTTAGAATCATGAATATTTTATTCTGAGATTCTAATGCAACAAGTTCCTATTTCTCGAATACTGTAATTTTCTATTGTATTTTGCACACGATCGCCGTGCAATCGAAGTACTAACGTAACTGTACCGCAAACCAATGATTGTATACGAACAATAGTAGACTAGGTCATTATTATATGGAGTAATGGAGAGTTTAGTGGATAATAACAATTTAGTGAATTTGAGAAAATCAGCTTTATATTTATTAGTACCTATAACATGGAAATCTTTATTTTTTTATTTTCAAAAATATCATTTAACGCGTTGATCCACTAAGCTCTTCAATTTATTTACACAAGCGCGACAAACGTTCATTTTTGTACGTGCTGAAAACTATTTTAATGGAAACGTTACAACTGAATAAAATGCTCAATACGATCCGTCTTGTTGTTATTAGCCCAGAGAGGTTTTCCATTGTATCCCAAGAGCCTCGCATGAATCACGTTGAGTCATTCGAAATGAAAAGCAAACGGATAATAACTGATAAAACCCAAGGTCCGAGTCTTTTCTTTCGGAAGCAGTAGATGTTAGGTTGTCGCAGATGAGATGCCGATTTTTAAATATTTCACGTAAACTTTTATTTCGCAAACTTTATTCGGATTCCATTAATCGAAATAATTTCCGTCGAGGACAATGCACTTCTTCATTAAGTGGCCCATTGCCTTTTAGAAATCTAATAATAATAATACTTTGAATATTTTCCCATTCTAAAGCCCATGTAGCTGCTTGAAAAACATGGTAATCAGTAGGTGACAGGTTAGGTGAATAAGAAGGGTGGGGGAGAACTTCACCCTTCATCTCTGCTAATTTTTGTACAGTTTGTTTCGCAATATGTGGCCGAGTATTATCGTGAAGCAATAATATTGGGATATGGGTATATATAATAAAAGCACACTCTTTATCTGTATACGAAATAGAATTTATATTGCAATAGGTTCTCTAAAAGCGCGTTGTCAGACACGTATTTACGGTTTGAGAGGAAGAAATCGAAAACAGAGGAGCAACAGTCCAATATCAACAACTGAGGATCGAGGGTCAACATACAATGTATATTAACTGCAGATACAATGTATATCAAAAGCCGATTCAAACGATCCTTCCTTCTCAAGAAATAACAGATTCATTTTGTTCTATTTATGAAATAAATTCCAACAAATAATATACTATTAACGTCTAAATTAATGTCTATCAGCATTTATGGTTTCACCTTGTTTTAAAAATGAGTAACGTCCCTTTGGATGGCGTTGTTCAAGGAAAAAAGAAATACACTAATTCGTACAGCTACAAAATACTTTATTTACGTATCTTTTAAAATAAAAGATGGTGTCAAATACGAAAGCGATTTACATAAAACAGTAACAATCCTTACACGTGCTAATAGTCATAAAATATTGCACTTTAAGTTAACAAATTTTCCTACATTTCTTGTAAGATCGTGCAGTCCGGTAATACAATTTTCCTCCTTAGCGTCTCTTTGGCTTGGTGACGACACAAGGTCAATGAGAGTCCACTGCTCGATAGCGTCTCGCAACGTTGTACAGTTGGAGATTTAGTCAGTCAATTCTATTAATTTACATAGTAAATTCACTGGTTCGACGGATAAAATAGTTAGGCAATTATTTCATATAATTCATCGCCGACACATGAATTCGTGTCTCCTTTTCGTTATTATCGATCTGAATCCTTGATTGCACCACGTGCACAAGTGGACTTTCCTTATGTGACTGATCATGTGCCTCCTATGGGGGATCTTGTGGAGGAAGAACTTCATGCAGTAGCTGCACTCGTAGACAGTCGGCTTCCGGAAATGGATGTCCGTTTCGTTCTCCTGTTTCGGCATCTTCCGTTCCGACGTTTTCGAATTTTTCGGTGCCAGGCCCAAATAAAACAGACATTCTAACGCTTGTTTCTTCTGCGGAGCGACTTTAGATATTTGCAGTTTGCCCTGCACCGGTGCGTTCGTAAAGTCGAATCTCTTCGATTTCTTTATCAGGAAACGCACCGCGATGCGCTCCCTCAATTCTTTCAAATTGTCGTTCTCCATGTCCTCCGACAAATTGGCCGGCTTCTGTAACATAATGAAAAACAGTTTGATTAGGCACGGGGATATTCAAAATTTCCGCTAAGCGCAATGATAGAAAATGCAGCGTCATAATTTCATGAATTTACATATTGCCTGCGGTGTTCATTTTGTTGATTCTAAAATTATTGAATCTATAATATTAATTGTTGTGAATGTCTTTGGTTACTGTCCGTGCATGAAAAATTTAACCCTGAAAAGGTCTTTAAACTCGAAAATTGAAAATCAATTTAAATTTTTCAACACGTTCAAAATTATTGAATCTATAATATTAATTGTTGTGAATGTCTTTGGTTACTGTCCGTGCATGAAAAATGTAACCCTGAAAAGGTCTTTAAACTCGAAAATTGAAAATCAATTTAAATTTTTCAACACGTTCACTTCAAAAAGTATAGAAATAAATTTGTTCTATAGAAGTCGTCAGTTAATGGAACACGCGGAAAATTATGTAGCACGAAAATGTCAAAATTCGAACACCGTTTGCAGTTCGAATATGTCACACTGAATTCTCACACTTTTCTGAACAAATATTTACCTTGCTTGAACTAGCAGCACTCTTGGTTGCGTCTCCGGAACACTGAATCATTATGAAAATCAGTATAACAATTTCTTGTATCCGTACGGGAATTGACACTTTGGTCGAATGCTTAGGTGCTCGATCTAGGTTGTGTCAGTTGTGGCAGTCACAGTCGGAATGATTGAAAGAAAATTCTGCATACCGCTCTTAAGGAAATTTTAGGTAACCGCGACAGTTTGGCAGTGCAATTAGCCAATGGTGGGGATCAGTCAGGCCTCGCACCCCCATCCCTTAGGGGCAGCAGGGTCAAGGGTTGGGGGTGCCCCGGCGGTTATCACAGGTACCCCCAGGTAATTGTAAAATAATGAATTCTCTTTGGATTATTACCCCTGTTCTGACTTACGGTATATACCTGCAAAATTGACACTAGGTATACAGGACGTTCTAGTACAGACATAATTTCTGAATCTGTACTGAATGTTAACTACACTAATATTGTACATAAATATCAAGAAACATATAAACACAAGTTTATGTATCTAGTGGGGGATGTAAAATTAATTAAATTAACATTCTACACATGATTCCGATTTGAAATTAAATATTCCCGTAAAAATTTTAATACAGTTAACACTTTGACCGCCATATCACCCATATGTGGGTGACGGAATTATTTCTCCAGGTTTTTAAATGAATTTTTACATTAATATATTCGTCGTACCAAATTTGATTAGGATACTCAATGTCATACATTTAATTTTTTACAATTTTTATTTCATTAAGTAATCTACTTTGATTTTCTAGTGTTAAATAAGTGTCTTTAAATTAGCTCTTTTTAACACCAAATAGTGCTGTCCACTTTGCAAAATGAAAATATATTCTACTACATGAAAATAGGTATCCAAAACAATGGAAAAATAAATAGAAGAATAAATCAAGAATTTTATAAAGACTGCATTGAAAAGCTACGAAGAAAGTAACGATGGAACGAAGCTTGCTATAATTTCTAATTATAATTTCGATAATTATCGGAAGGAGGGAATTTGTCAAATATTAAAAACAGGTCAATTGATTTACCTGGTGATTGATAATGACTAGACTGCAAAGCAAGAGATAGATTAAAACAATTTATGCGCTACAATGCACCATTCCCAGATTATCAAAATTATTAAAGGAAGAAATTGTTTGGTCCATTGTCATCGATGCAAGGAATTTTTATTCCGCATAAAAATCTGCAGTCAAGTTATCAGAAACTGTTATTCGCTTCGATCGATCATCGCGCCTGTGTGTAACGAACCGTCGTTGTTCGCCGAGCGTTCTATCCGCGGGCGAACATGATGCATCGATTACGATATTTGTTTCCGAGGGTATTACATTGTAATTAGATCGGCGCAACAGATAGCCGGGCAAACGGAGCGGCAACCGGCCGATCTTCGTCGGATGCGCGAACGGAATGCAAATTCTGGTCCGGATAGATCTGTCTGTCGGGGGTCGAACGATCGGGCTAGCCTCTCGAATCAAATGTGAATTTCGATTCGCTATGTCGATAAGAAATTCGATATCCAAGGTCGTTCCTTGCGCTCCCATCAGCTGACACCGATCTCGGCCAACCTACCGCAAGACTGCGGTCGCTTTTTCGTAACGCTTCGCCGGATATCGTCGTAATCTTTTCACTGGATTAATTTCTCCTGTCGCCGGCGCAAAAATCGACGATCTTCTCTGCCGTTTTTCTCTGTCGAATCGCATGATACGCGAGCTTGTGTACCGTAACGCTGCAGAGGGAGGGGAGGTGGTCGGTGATTTCCGAAGCGGAGTCATTCCCCCAGTTTTCACGGTGCGTACAATCTGCATGAGATACGATGTTTAACGGTGGCCATTGCTACCAGATTAGGGGAATCAGGGGAAAAGTTACCCTCTCCCTCTGGCAATACTGGATTAGTCACTTGACAATGTGACACATGCGCGACAGAGAC
>CM052118.1:16693721-16709129 GCA_028454245.1 Halictus quadricinctus
TTCAATACAGGCTCAGATAAAAAAGCTAAAAAAATCAACTTTTACTATTTCTTTTGCGATTCCGACCAATTCAAACTTTTTTCAAAAATTTTTTACCCCTCGTCTAATAAACTAATCCTTCTAACTTCTCAATAAAATTCAAGTCATTTGATCTAATTTTTAAAAAGTTATGTTGCTTCAAATAGTGGAGACTCAGTTTTGCTCGTTAGTGTACCTCTTTTTATTAAATTATTATTTTAATTATTTCAGTCAATTTAGAAAATTCCTTATGATAAGCATACAGTTTCTTGCATTTGAATACACTAAATTCTCGATATATGTCAACAACACTCTTGCAGGCGTCATGTATCGTCGTCCAGCAGACATATCCGAACCGAGTTATGTTTACCGAGGCCTCTCGAGCTTCGCGGCCCTTTACGGGGTATAACCCGCGGTAGTGGGGATAATTCCGCGATATTTATCATGCAGGCCTCGGCGACATATATATAGAAATCACTGTAATGAGATTCAAGAAGCTTCTTTCTCTAAAAATTTGAGTTTCCTTGAATCTCACCTTTCAGAAATGTGAATCGAATGCAATAGTTTTGCAAATTTGCAAGGATACAAAGCGACGTATTCGCTAACTATGTGTGCGGGGATCTGAATTGGAAAGCGGCGAACGTTGACACTCCCAGCGCGCGTAAGAAAGAGCCGCGATTTTATGGGATATTCATGGTGACACAGGTGACCCGGCTACGTGACGATGAGTATCAAGATGGCGCGGCGGGTTCTGCAACATAATGGATAGACCGCGTGGGCATGGCCAGTTTTATAGAGCCCACACGTCCGGAATACAAAATCCTCGTCGCGTTCTATGTACTTCCGTGATGAGATCACTCGCCTCCTTTTTCCCCCAGCCGCCCGTTCGGCGATCCGTTCGCGGACACCCGCCGGTGAATTACGATCGACGACGTTCGTGACTAGATCCTAGGGAACCATTAAGGTCCCCGGATGACACTGAAGATCCTGCCGTGAGAGGTTTACACTTCCGCTAAACTGCTCGAGGACAGGTGTCAACGGGGAAGTAATTCGTACTTTCTGTTATTCCTTCGGGACTCCCTTTGAAGTTGCCGCGTTACCGGCCCTCTTATTTAATTATCTCGAGCTGTGTGCGCAAACGTGGATTTTATTAACTCGTGGACTTGGAGACAATGGGTTCGAACGGTTGAAAAATGAGGGAAATTCGACCATTTATTATATATAAAATTGCATTTCTATGCAAAATTGGTGTAATAGTTTAAACTACAAGGACGTGGCAGCCGTTTCCCCAAAGCTAGGTCTCTATTAAACTAGGCAAAAATAGTATTAAAAATGTTGATGCAAAATATTATCCAAACTGATCCAGCAGTCTTTTGAGAAATATACGTTTCCCATGATGATAATTGTAAGTTTGAAAAGATCAAAAATAACTTCATAAAATCTGCGATTTCGACATATTGGAAACCACATAATTGCTGCGATATTAATTTTAATTACGTATTTAACTGAAACCTAATTCAGAGAGTACAGTTACTTAATGTTTAATATATTGGAAGTTTGTTCTCTCATTTTACTAATTTAAGCAGTCGATAAACACTCGATAGACATCGTGTGATTTTATTTGATCCAAATATTTTTTTGTTAATTACATGGAATGCATAGAACGCATACGAAGTGCATTGGAAAGGATCGAGTTCGCTTTAATTATAGATTTCAAGCTTCTCTCTCTCTCTCTCTCTCTCTTTCTCTCTTTCAGATGTTTAAAAGGGGCTCTAACTAAGCGGCGAATATCGTAATATTTTTACGCACGACAAATTAGTGCCCATTCGTGTAATTAAAGTTCGTTCCGGTAATTATGTGGTTCCGTGTCCAGTCGTGTCATTAATAAGCCTATTGATAAATACGGCAGACGAGCGTACATATGTGTACGTCTTGTGCTCTTTGCCGACGCCCACGTGAATCTGCATTCCCGTTGCGCCACGCCGATAATGCAAGTAATTACTCCCGCCGTGCTACGGGAGTTATTAACCGCCGCGTTTGCATAAATTCGTGATCGCCGATTCCGTCTTTTGTGTGTCTCGAGATGAATTTATTATTATCCCGGAGTATCGAGTAACGATTACTTCTGGGCGATAAAGGATCGCGTGGGAATGCAGTGGAAATGCACTTCGCAAGAATGCACAAAAATGCACAAAAATTCGTAGCGTATTTACGAGTAACATATTTCATCAGGGATCGATATAAACGATCTTTCGTTTCGAAAACAAGAATGAAGTAGGAATTATTTGATGTCGTAAGACTACTATTCATTAAATAACATTTAGTATTTGCTGCAATAATCAAAAACTGTCTGTCCTTGTTGCAGACAAATTTTCATTCCTGTACTTATATTTTATAACTTCTGTTCAAACTATCAAGATCTATTTTTATCTAGTCCCACTGGAACCTGTACTGTGAGGACATTTTTTTAATAAATTGCTGTACTTCATTTTTTAAACGGAATTTATTAAAAACTGTTGTAACTTGGTCGCTGCATTTTATTCTAGAATCGTCGGA
Source organism: Halictus quadricinctus (assembly GCA_028454245.1). Classification (NCBI taxonomy): domain Eukaryota; kingdom Metazoa; phylum Arthropoda; class Insecta; order Hymenoptera; family Halictidae; genus Halictus; species Halictus quadricinctus. The sequence goes on from CM052118.1 coordinate 16,696,296, forward strand.
ATACGAGCAGAAAATGGCTGCCCTTGTGTTAAAAAAGCGAAGTAGATCCGTGGTCGTAGATTGTTAATGGAAATAATGGAGCATGCGGGTTTCTTTTGGCAAGAAGTGCTCCAATCAGTGATGTTGATACAAAGTAGGATCACTCGAATAAAACACGAGGTTTCTAGGTACACAGGTATTTGCAGATGTCGTAACATGACGCTAGTTAGCGGTAACTCGAAGCGAAGAGAAAACGGTGTTTACCCTGAGCAAGCTAACCTCTGCGACATCGAAAATAAAGTGTCTCGACACACCAAAGCTAGACTGATACAGACATACCAGTGCCCGTTACAGTGATCGTTAGACTGTGGATCTTTACGCAAAATAAAAATTGTCTTCGTCAATTGCGAGACATGGGTATCAAATAAAAACACATTTCTAATTCTATGAACTTTAAAAAGTTCATGAAAGTATTTAAAAATTTTTCTGAAGTTCTAACTTCTGTATATTCGAGGCAATTCATTTTTCTCATAAATGCATAGAATCACAGCGATCATTATAACGAGTGAAATTGATCTCAGGTTAGCCAGAGTCAGCATTACAATCTTCATTGTTTAATCGGTACTCGAAGTAACCGGTTTCTTGGACGAAAATTTAATAATTTCTTGCGAAAATTGTTGATCACAGTACAATAATTCTTCCGAACAACTGTAATCTAAAGTGAATGAACTGTACGAATGGTTACAGACCCTCTTATCTATGATGACGTTTCTAATTGTTCTTTATCTCTCACTGTTACAATAAAAAGGTTCACAATGAGTCTGAGTCAACACGCTGAAGAGAACGTGGCGCTATCAGTTTTTCAAAATGAAAACACGCTGCACTAAATGTATACTAACGTTGGTATGATTTCTCAATCGGAATACGCTATCCACTCCAACGTCATCCATTTTACAATTCGCTGAAACACTCTGATTGGTCGTGACTGCGGCACGATTAATTGTCGATGCCGCGTCTCTGGGAATCGCATAAACTTACGAGTGACAATTATTAATAAGTTAAGACGAGGCGAGTCGATCACATAAGTTACTTTCGTTGCGTTAATAACTTAGATCGCATCTTCCCTAATTTCGACGACGTTTAATTGGCCGTCGCGAGTGACGATTAAACTGCAAAAAGAAATACTAAAAAAAGAACCGAGTAAGGGAGAAGATCAAGTAAATTTTTCGTTCGGAGGTAAACAGTAATTTATATTTTCTCGTTAGCAACGTGTAACGTCTTATTAGCGACCTTGTATCGCGTTATTACCGGAAGTCTTCCAGCAGTTTCAACAGTATCCCCGCACTTTGTATCTGTTTAATAACAGGGTGCAACGTTGACAAGTTATATTCCCGCACGCATCATGTCCTTCAGCGTTGCACTCGTAACGAATTAATAAACGCACTTCGAGCAGAATATACAGTTCGTTAATAATTATCCAATCTTGCCGTTCTCGTGGTGGCCAGACAGCGTGACGATATTGTCCGAGCACCTTGCACTTCCGCGAAGGTGCACGGGACCACCTGCCATAAGTTCATAAAGCTCGGCCTGTGATACACCCACACCCGATCGAACGATCCTCGCACTGCATTCAATTAACTGGGAAGTACGGCGGCTTTACCGATCCATTCGTTAGATAATCACAGGTGACGTGGATAACATTTCTCTAAAAAAAGTCAATTTTTCTCTGTATTAAAAACAATGGAATATCGTCCGAGCCATTGAAAACGCCAATTGAATTTTTACCAATAACATTTGATAATTTTTACAGGCTATTACAGGAAAAAATTCGAATTGAGTCCAGTCGATTGCTTTTCACCAAAAAATGTGACCTCGTCGAACTGCATAGTGCATAATAATTTTTATCGTACAAGATATGGTGGGGGAAATTTTGAGTTGAGTCAAGTTTCGTCTTTGAACTGGAAACGTGTATTTTGTAGGAAAATTTCAAATTCACCCTTTTGCAAATGAAATACTTGTAATAATTATGGTAATCTGTAAGAGGAATAGCTGCAACAGAATAATTTATAATATCCACTAATTGCGACCAAGAGCAGCAGGAGAACCATAAATATTTTATGTCGGCTGTTGTAGGCAATAAAATGTTGAATTTAGCAGCAATAAATTTTAATTGATTAAAATAATTTCAGGGAACAGAGTAGGAAAAGTTGATTTGCAGACGGGTGAATTCGGAGTACACACAGAAGTTGTATGTATTGCATAATGTGGAAGATTGATAAGTTTTCACTGTTGGTCGAGGTGATCGCGAGTTTTTCCGTGGCGAGAGGTCACGGGATATCGACCGTCAGCCGATATTCTCTCCGAGGAACTGCCGTTAATTGCCTGAGCACGAATCCCGCTCGGATTTCGCTTCCGGCATCTAGACGGGGAAGAATTTCAGCTGAGGATACTGGCCGGAATGCGATGCGACTGGAAGGAGATTCTGCTGCTTAGGGCAGATGGAAAATCCGCGTGCCAAGCGTTCACGATACCCCCTTGTCCCCCGTGCCACGATAAACGTTTATCCAGGGCTAATTAGTAATGAATCCGCGATTATCCTATGGTCTATCGAAAGCCAACGACATGTGTTCGAATCCATTAAAACTATTCCGAGAAAGAAAAAGAATATTTGCAAGCAACCGATCTTTCGATCACTATCTTTCGATGACTATACTTTAACCCCTTGACGTGCAAAGACAAGTCTTCCACACGTCATCCGTTTCTTAGGACGTCGTGCTGCACATTGAAGTGAATTATTGTTTAATATCAACAGCAAATATGTATTGAATCTATGTGAAATTAATCAGCTTACGTAAACAATATTATTATTTGATTTAATTCGTATGTCAAGGGATTAACTCTTCGACGGTGGGGGCCCGGGTCTGTCTTGACCCGAACAATCAAAATCGTCATTTAATTTCCCAGTTTCTGCTGATCACATTGACTCGAGCGCTGCTAAATTAGAAATGATTACAGAGCAACAGAAATAATTAGAGCTACGATACGAAAACTATATTTGCAGCGTTGCTGAATGTATATTTGCAATTTCCAAACTTCATGCTTCACAAGAGAACAATAACAATTCAGTATAGGAAGATTAAATATGTATTAAATATTAGCGAATATTTTGATTAAAAATTATGTTAATTGTTCACACGATCACGAAACGACTCTGATATTGTAAAATCTCTGGGTTGTGCCACAAAGAGCAACGATTAGACGTTCAGCCTGCACGTTTGTCCTTGCAATAGTTGGCACGCATGCGTCCTCTTATCTAACATTCATTTACCAAACAATTGATAACGATGCATAGCAGGAATGCCCGTAACCTACTTTCATACTATCAATATTGTTTGAACAAAACGTTCGCTTAGAATACCAACGTCTCCCGCGGCGAGATGAATTTGCAAAAGCTCCTGTGCGAATAGAGTGCTGCATCATGAGGATCATTATGCCGACAGTGGCCTTGCAAAAGTAAAGTCCACGTTGAACAAAGTTCAGAATCTTCGATCAGAATTTCGAAACTGCACGCGCACCGAACGAGTGATTGGCATTCGACTATTGCTGTTAGGGTGCGTGTCCACTTGCGAGTAAAACTCTCGCGAGAGACAAATTCGTCAGTATTTTATTTCGCACGAAAAATGCGCGTTTCTTTTGCGCAAAATAAAACACAGAGGAATTTTACTTTGGAGATTAACTCGCGACAAGATGAATTAGCAAAAGTTCTTGTGCGAATAGAGTGCTGCATCGTGAGGATCATTATGCCGACAGTGGCCTTGCAAAAGTAAAGTCCACGTTGAAGTTCAGAATCTTCGATCAGAATTTCCAAACTTCACGCGCACCGAACGAGTGATTGGCACTCGACTATTGCTGTTAGGGTGCATGTCCACTTGAGAGTAAAACTCTCGCGAGAGACAAATTCGTCAGGGTTTTATTTCGCACGAAAAATGGGCGTTTCTTTTGCGCAAAATAAAACAGAGACGAATTGTACTCTGGAGATTAACCCATTGACTGCCAACTACGAGATATCTCGTAGTAAGCGTCTGTACCAAAACTGCCAGCTACGAGATATCTCGTAGTGTTTTTGTTTTCAATAAAAATACTGTAAATGCCATTGCAATATTATATCAGTAACTTAATATTATTATATCTTGTAAAACTTCATGTTCTTTTTAAAATAAAGCCGTGGCACCCAGGGCAAGACGCGCTAAATTTGCGTGGCAGTCAATAGGTTAACTCGCTACAGTTTTACTCTCAAGTGGACACGCACCCTTATAGCCTTTGGGCCACGGCTAATTCCACATTTAGGATGGAAATTTGATTTTAAAATTCAAATGTAGTCACTAGCGCAGCAAATGTGGTCACTAAGCGAGCGTCTCGCAAAAAGAACGCGCGCATTGAACAAAGTCTGCCGACCATAGTCGTCGGTGCCTAAATTCCACGCGCAGCGGCCAGGTGACTATCGGCATCGGCGCGTGGTGCAGCAAGGATCTCGAAAACGGGAGCAGTGCAGCGTTATAGTGGTTGGTCCACGGCTAGCGTTGCACACCCACGTGCACCGCGTGGTTCGCGGCGCGGTGCGGTGCGGTGCGGCGCGGCGCGGTGGCCGCGGAGGAGATTCGGGTTTCCCGTGGGAAGGAGGAGGAAGCGAGCCACGTACGAAGAAGAAGAGGACGAGAGGAGAGGGCAAAGGCAGAGCTAATGGTAATGGTAGCAAGCCAGTGTCTCTCGGGCCGTCGTCGAAGCCGTACATATTCGCCAGAGATCGTGGACCACGTGTGTGCTCGGTTTTTCTGCGACTTCTTCCCGCGATATCTTCGTCGAATCGAGTCGCGTCTCGATTGGATACACGCAAACCTGGCCAGGAATCGATGGTTCGTCGATCCTCCGGGCCTCGATCCCCCCTCTCCTCTCTGTCTCTCAGTCTCTACGTTCGCGACTCGGTTCTTTTATCGATCTCGACGTGCTCGCGAACCCGATGAATCTTTCATCCCGGTCCTCTCGTTAAGGTGTCGACGAATTTCCGGCTCGCCTTAATGCCCGGTCCACGCGAAAATCGCGACAGTCCTCGAGGGGAATACGGGCAAGAAGCCTGGAACGAGATTTCGTAGATTCGCAACCTCCTTTCTCGGCGATCGTAAAAAGTAATTTACGATTCGCCGCGACGCGACGCGACGCGACGCGAGCCTGCCTCTTATCGTGCGCGCGTCGAATTAATCCGACGTCGGATGACTGTGATGTTCTACGCCGGCTAGGCGAGTCTAGAAACCACCGAAGAGAGTGCACCGGGCTCCGAGTGATAGTTGCGATCCTGAAATGCAAAAAGTGATGCTGTTCCGTGAAGTGCCGAACCGCCGGTGAAACGATCCACGCCGATGTTTCGGCGATCGAGCGGAGCTCGCCACAGCCGAGTCGGTTTTTACGAACGCTGTTCACCGGGCACCGAATAGAGGCTTCTTCTTGGAACGTTGAACGATCCCGATAAAAATCTAGTTTCGATCCTGGTGTATGATCGAGAGGAAGTCGAGATTCTGTTACTGTCGATCGGGTTCTGACTGGGTAGTTTCGACGTAGTCGAATCTAGAAGAACTGAACCTTGAAGAGCTCGAGATTCTGGTTTGAGGATAATGAGATCTTTCGAGCGAGTTCCGTTTCGATCACGGAAACGCTGATTAGCTGGGAGCTCATCCAGGATATCGCGAAGTAGCGCGCAGTGCGTAAAATTGTGTAATCGCAAGGAAGTCTCAACGACACCAGTTCCGAGTGTTGTAAATGTTAAACAGTCTGTAAATGATTATCGAGCGAACTACGTGCATGGGAAATTAGTCGGACTAATAGCAAACGTGTTAATTCAGGTTTAAAGGATCGATTTTTGCTAAATATCGAAAGGTTCAATCCCATCGATTCATTGCCCTCGAAGGTTAGTCGAACTGGTCCCTTCTGTCTCTGAACAAATCAATTTCGAAGGGACGATTTCAACTAAAAATCGAAAGGTCGAATTTCATCGGAAGAATCTCAAGATCGAAATCTCTGAATGGTGATATCCCTCGTTCATTAAGTTCTGGTGCATCTTGAAACAATTTTTTAATCAAGAAGATTTACTGAAACCGCTTCCAGTAAAACTCAAGATAATCCTCCTGCGTGCGATTTCACTTAAAAACCAGTTATATTACGTCAAGAAATCGAGAGATCCTCAAGATCCGAGTGGCCGGACGATTCAACACTTGTTCTACGTGTTCTACAAGATCCTGAGACAATATTACAAGCGGAATATTACATCGCTGATGTAACCGATAGCAGCTAATCGTCCAAGCAGCCTCCGTTCGGACGATTCAAATCAAAATCTTAATATATTTTATTAAACGAACAAAGATCCTCGAGATACAATCGTTACTGTACTAAATAGTCCCTGTTTAAACAATTCCCTCAAGACCCTCAAGTTCCATGTCTTGCAGTGTATTGCAACCATTGTTGTCTTCCACAAAATTCAGAAACAGTGCAGCAAGAACAATGTCTGTACACATGTGTTAAATAATCCCCCTTGGACCAACTGAGCCATCACCCGAACGATACAAATTAAAAATCTGTTCGGCCTAATAATCATCGAATGATCTCCAACTGGTGGAAACATCGCGCGAGTCCGGCTACACCTCAGAAGTGTTGCGTCCCGACCCTGAAGACCGTCGCGGGGACAACCGGTGCTGCCAAACCTGCTAAGTAGTCGCATGTACGAACGATTGAACCATATAAATTGATAATCGCTCCTGCTCGACCGAGCCGGCATCCTGAAGAGCGAAGTCTCCAAATGGTGGAGTTATCGCGCGGGTCCCGCTAGATCCCGGAAGCGTTCGGTTAGACTGCGGAATAGTGGATCCGCGGGTAGATGACAGCGGGATGATAGTCGGCTGGATGAGCGAGGCAGCGTTTCCTGTGAGCATGGGGTAGAGATGAACCTGGGAAGGTCAATCTGGACCCGGGGCGTGCTGGCCCTCGGAGTAGGGGCCTTGTTCCTGCTGGGCTGGAGGATCGAGCTGGACGGCGACGAGTCGTCTGGCTCCGCGTCGACGCGCATCAGCGACCTGGGGATCGATGCGATCTCCGTCCCGGTGGATCGCGAAAGCCGCTCCCCGGACGACGGACCAATTACGGGCAGCGACCAGGTCACGTGGCCCGGGGACAAGGGAGCCGGGACAGGTCCGGAGACAGGTCCTCGAACAGCACGGCGATCGAAGCGAGCCGAAGACGAATTTTTCAATGGGGACAACGCCGAGGATGCTCGCCGAACGCTGAATGACTCGAGGCACGGTGAAAGGAGTGACGCGAAACAGAATTTCTCGCTGCCAGTGAATGGGCCATCTATGAATGAAGCCAAGACCAGTCCGCCGCGAAACTACTCCCACGTGGATCCCCGGTTTTCGGACAGTGAAAGTGAACAGGACCAAACCCGCCATCTGGAGGGGAGCTATCTGCGTGCCTACGCTGATGAAGTTCCGGAAGATGGGCCACGCGACGACAACGAGAAGCTACCAGCAACAGCAGGGTCGACCAACGATCCAGGCGCGACGAAGCCGAAGAACGACGAGCTGCCAGAGCTGACAGGGTCGAACGATCACGATGGACAATCAGATTTAGATACTGAAAAACCTAGCGAGGTGGAGGACAGACCCCGTCTCCAAAAGAATTTCAATCCCGGGAGAAGAGAAGACGATGGATCCTCCCTTTTCAGTCATGAAAAAAAGACTACCTCGGGAGAGGGTTTTAACAGAGATGAAGAATTTCTAAAAAAGTTTGTCGAAAAAAGGGGACAGCCTTTTCCCCCAGACAACCAGCCAGCTCAATCTCGTAGGAATTATAATGATCATGGTAGCGAACGGTTGGAGAACACTGTAGAAAATGTAGCGATCACGTCAAAGGATCACGAAGGGGTCAGAGCGGTTAGGTCACAAGTGTCGGCAGCACCGGGCAGTAAAAACGCAGTGACGTCAGCGAAAGGACGATTTTATTCGCGGAATGCTTCCCCGAGCATTCGTGGAATGAGCGGCGCGGGACGTGCGATGGAAGCGAGATCGATCGATCGGAGATCGTGGTTGTTCTCCGACGGGGGGATCGGCGTTCGTCGAAAGAGATACACGAATTATTATTCGCCGCAGTCCGTCATCCCCATGGCGTACGTTCACATACAACCCGCGTATCCTGTACCACCGCCTCCACCCGCGAACCGGAAGTGCGTTCGGTGCATGGTCGTGTACAAGCCTTGTCCTCCGCATCCGAGGACGCCGCCGATGATCACGCTTCAGAATAGGTACCAGGACGTTGCTATGAAGTGGCACGGACTCAAATATGGTGAGTCGATCCACAATTATGTAGATCACCCTGCGATTATTAAGAGTTTACGATAGTGGCTGATCTTTATGATACGCCAGGATATCGTAAAGAACTCTGAACATTATAGCCTCAGTTCTGTGATTCAAATCTTAGCTCTGGGATTATTATTCTTTGGAGATAAAAGGAGCGTAGTTTTTCTATAGCAAATTAACCTCTCAAGCACTGTGCACCACTATAGTGGCTTCCGTGGAAAGCATCGGTAAAGCCATTATAGTGGCTTTTGTGCCATACGCGGCCAGGCGTGCCGTACCTGGAAGATGGAGTTGCGGACGAAACGTACAAAAGACAATAAATAATTTTTTGAGAATTTTTCGCTCAAGAAAAATAATCCTAATTTAAAGTTTTCCAACCTATGGACCATTTCTTCTTTCTCTTGAGAGTGCTAGGGTTAATAGCTTTGTCACGAATGACGTTAATTGATTTTGTTTACCGTCTGTAAATGATTGATCTCGAACGTTTCGCGTTTGAATGCAATCGGAGGAATTGCGTGCATCATTCGAGGGACTCGGTGGACAGGATTCAGCCGCGCTTTTTCCTGCGTTCGACGGCTCGCGAAATTCGCCGAGCGTATAAAACACCGGCGAGGCATCCCCCAACGTTGATTGCAATTTATGGCCGAGTGGTTTGCTCCTAGAAAAACCGCGTCGACGAAACATCGCGCGGTTAATGAGCCGCGTCCGAGGCTCCTCAACTTCTCCGCGGAGGTCGGAGGTCGAATCTTCGGACGACCTAACGTGACAAGGTAGCCGCTCGCGGTTGATATACTGACTACGTAGTTTCGAGCGAGGTACCTTGCCAAATCAAAATAAAATAACTCAACGATAGGTCTCCGCTGCGAGTCTGTATGCAAAATGAACATTTTCTGCGTCAATTTCAAGGTGCAGGAGCTAAAGAAAAATGTCTGCCTTTCATTAATCATTCTAATGTGTTGGAAATAATGCATTGTAATTTATACTAACGCATACATACAGGGTGTCCCGTTTGAAGTTTCGCACGCAGATATTTTCCAAACTATAGCTCGTTGTAAAATATATTTTAGATAAAATTCCGAAATTTTCCTGAACATTGTTTGTTTTCAAAGGTCATTCAAGGTTGCAAACAGAAACGATGCAAGCAAACAGAAATGTTTATATCTGAGAAACGGTTGACCTTTCGACCAATGTTTAGTAAGACTTTTTTACTCGGCACAGTGTTTTCTATATACCATATAAATATTGAATAGTTTTTTATTAACACCCTGTATATTTCTAAGGGGCATACGCGGGTCGTGTAACGTATGAAAATAACAAAATTTGCATAAAGATCCGCAATCTAGTCATCGCTAATATCTGTTTTTGCATTTCGAACCGTAACAAGTCTTTCCACGAAAGCAACACCGATTTCTTATGGCTTCTGCGTGGCCGAGGATCACAGCGCGACCTCCGCGAAGCTAATTAGATCACTCCGTCCGGAGATAATAATTACGTTTCAATTTCTCGGGGCGTTCGATCCGACGTGCGATATAAATTCTGCTGAATAATTCAGAGCGAACGAAAGTGTGTGTGTGTGTGCGTCTATGCCCTCCTCTTTTTCGCGAAAATACCTGCACGCGCCGCCCCACCGCTAAACTTTCGATGGCAATCGCCATTTTTATATGATCCGACTCGGAAATTTAATGGACACAGTCTGATAGGGTTTGCCACCGATTAAAAGTCTCTGCTACGGCGGAGCAAGATTTACGTCGGCGCTCCCCTCGGACGAGTATTTTCACGCACGATCACGGACGATCGCGTTCGACCCGATTATGCTACACGTTCTTGTGATTGATACCGGCCATTAACCGCGTGCGTGACGTAATTAATGGGAATCCACCGTGGCGTACGCGGCACGGTGAAAAAACTCCGCGAGTAATGATACCGCGTAAAAATGCTTTTAATAACGGCGACGTTGGAGGTTGTGTCACGAGCATAGTCAAATCGGCCCATTAGATAACGTCGTGCACCGGCGTTTTCTGGTATAATGAATTCGTTAGGAAACAATTATGCGATTATTTCTGTACGTAATTCACAGCCCCTCGTACGTCGAGGGGTTGCGTACGAATTTTCGGAATTAAATTAGCTCGAAAATGCCACTCAGTTTAATTAATAAATTTAATTCAAGGATCTGAAAGAAGAAGTTCCACTCTTTAAAATCAGCTCGCGTGTTTAGACTATGTTACAATTTTTTCTGGGGATTTTATGCATTCGATGAAAATGAGTAGACGTGATTTAAAACAGTAAAGGGATTAGAAGAATGTAGAGATTTTACCGTATTATTTTCAGCCGATTATTTTCTGTTTTACTCCAGTTTGTCGCAATTCAGGCGGAAAATTTTAATTTTGCATAAATATCCTGCTAAGGGTTTTAATACGAGTGAGAGTTTAAATGTGTACTTGCACACGGGAACGAATGAAGTTCAGTGATCGTGCTGTTGGATTTCCGCGACATTTATAATTTTTCACGGTGCACCGTGTCCCGGAAGTGGGTTTAACCGAGCGCATATTTCCGAGGCCCCTGACAAATCCGCGCAGCGCCGAAGAGAAAGCATGCACCGGTGCAGCGCGGTGCAGCGCGGCGCAGCGCGGCCGACTGGTTAATCAAGCCGTAAATCACATTTTCACAAGAGTCCCGTTGTACCTGTTGCTCGCGGGGCGGGCCGTCGCTGGAAAGGTTACGGGAGGAAGCGATGAAATACCGAGAGCGAGGATCTCGTGCACGAGAAACCCGGCTAGGAAGGAAATAAGAGGCACCTTTGATGTGTGCGTGCACGTTTCAGCAAACCGGCGATGAGTTACGGCGTGAAATAAGGGTAAATAAGGCTCTCGCGGTACCTGCAGTACCCTTTGTAAATTGCCTTTGTCGTGGGTGTTCGCGCGACTCCACGCCCACGAACTTTTATTTTGCAAAAGTCGACTTCGAGTTCGGGTGTCTTACAACTTTCAGAAATTCTGACAAAATTCTCTGAAGATCTGCTACCCAAAAAATTAGCTCAGTTCCACAATAGAGCGTTCAAAATTAACTAGTTCTGTTCGACGAGGTGTCCCCAAAATAAGCCTAAAAATTTGTGAACAAATGCGGTCACACCCCCTGAAGTTCTGCTTCCCAAAAAATTAACCCGGTTCCATAGTAGAGCGTTTAAAATTAATAAAAGTCAATCGAAAGCGTCCTGTTTTGTTCTACAAGGTGTGCAAAAATTGACCTCTCCAGAAAGCTAAATTATAAATTTTTGCTTCCCAAAAGATTAGCCCATAGTAGAGCGTTAGAAATCGACAAGGTAAATGAAAGGTAAACAATTGAATAAGGAAGTGTCCCACCTTAGGAAATAATATTTTTATTTGCAGAATGCTTTCAATCTCGAGAAACGCTTTCAGTGGTTTATGTATTTTCTCCAGCCACGTCATCCGCATGTATACTAAGCAGAGACATTTCTAATTATGTAAATCAGGATCTGTTGTAAGCCGTGTTCCCCCATGTCGCGTTTCTCGCGTTATCTCGTTCTTCGGGCGTTGCGTTCGGTTTCGTTCCGAAAAGAATGAACGTGCGTATCTGTGTGTGTGTGTTATTTCGTATCTGGATTTGGCATCGCACAGTGAATTTCGCCGCTAATAGCGTTACTTAAATTCCGAGTAGAAGCCGGACACGTCTTAATATATCTTAATCGTGTTGTTTATTCCCCTATCGTCCCGCCGCGCAATGCGCCCAGGTCCACGTAATACAATGGTCGTGATCGAGGGCCGGGGGGGAAACACTAGAACATGCTAACGGTACTGGCATACCTGATAATCTACCGTGCACAAAATTTCTACGAGGACACCATAATGTCAACGTCAAATTTTTCAATCGTGCAATATAATAGAAATCGTTGATAAAATTCGATCCCATAAACCAAAGTGCATCTTTGCGAATTTTTTCACGGGAAACGTGCAGACTTAATTCATCAACCACCGGTGTACTTTATAGAGTACGTGTTCAGCGGAGATCCTGGATTTTTTGATTAGAAAATACTCAAACTAGATACGATAAAAATAGATACAGAAATGTTCAAATTAGCCATGTCTAGAAAGCTGATTCCTTATGTATAACACTAGGTTCACGGTGCACTAAAAGTGACCATTTTACATTACTTTGTAAAAATAACAAGACTGTGCGGGCCAAATTTTTAGCCATTTCGTTTTAATAACATATACCCAAAGAAACAAATTTGTTGAATAATTCCTAATGAATAAAAATGTAATTCTTTCTCATTTTGCTTTCCTTTTTTCGTAAAACATATAATAGCAGCATTTGGCCTGCATTCGACGTATATATTCGTCATTGCTCGATTTTAATTCTGCGCCGTGAGGGATTTTTAAAATTAAATTCCACAGTTAACTGGTTCATCCAACCTTAAGGGGGCCGGCATGGTTTGAAATCC